>ML799888.1:119023-156260 GCA_009831015.1 Picea engelmannii | reverse complement strand
CTCTTATGTATTTCTCTGATATTTCTTCTCTACAATGCCACAGGTCTGATCAAAATTGGATGTGCCAAGTGGAATTTACAGTAACGTCCCCACAACTTGCCGATTTTTGGCCTTTCCAGGAGATCTTACTTGTATAGTGTGCCCCGCACAAAATAATTGATACAAAATTCTGAAACTTGTACCTAAAATACTATAGACTGTCCACAATCCAATGCAACAAATCCCACACAATTTGTATACTCTAGGAAGAATTTATGATTGTTTTACCTGGAACATCTTCTTGAGACTAGTCAATAGGGCTAGTCAGATACCCTATCTTACACAGGGTGTATCTACAAATTTAAGATGACCCAGAAGCTGAAATTTTTACCACAGATACATTACTAATTTTTGTAAATGGCCTCCAGAGTTCAGGGTCTGAATCGTTACAGAAACGTTTTTATAGCAAAACTTCCGCAATGACTCCTTTCAGGATGATTCCAGAACCCTATCTTGTATAGGCTATATCTCCAAAAGTATAAGGCCTCGGGAGCTAAATTTTTAACCCAACGTACCTTCATCCGTCTTCTAAATACTCTCCAAGCCATTCCTTTTGAAACGTTGTAAAAAAAAAGTTATAGCAAAAATTCCACGGTGTCTCAGATGTAGCAGCGAAACCCCAAGACCTTGAGCTCTGATACCATATGTTAAGAACCAAACATCAATATAGCATATAAAAACCTCAGGAAAAGTAATAAACACTTTGAAAAAGAGATAATTTCATATAATAAGCCTCTTCGAGGGGGAAACCTCCTTTTACCCCACTTAAATGTTCAAGTACAAGATGATTCAAAATGAAAATGTCTCCTTGGTATATATAGGAGACTAGGAGGTATAATTACAAATAATGGCCTAAAGCCGACATAATTAAAATAACATTACTAATCTAAATTAAAACTAATGGCCTAAAGCCTACATAAATAAAATAGCATTATTAATCTAATATGCCCCAATTAAGGGGTAATGAGCCAATATTAGGGCTTAACACATGATGCAGTCCCCCTACCTCAGCAGGGTTCTACGACCTCCCAGTCTCTGGATCGCTCTTTTCCCTAAGCCAAAATGGCTCTTTGGGATCCTGCTGGAACCCTTTGAATGAATCCACAAGTCCCTTCGTCCTCTTGCACGGGCCTTGAGAAAACTTGCGCGCTCACCCCATTTTTAGCGCTCTTCTCTGTTATGAACCAACACACACCTCGGCGTTGATTCCTTTCCAACTAGCCCCTTCTTATCTGGTGACCTCGGGCTATGACCCAAGGCTTAAACAACACTCCTTTCGCATTTCAGGGTTTCGGGACTCCTGCATGCGAACTCTCCCAGGCTCCTTATCCTTCGAATTGTTGAACCCCAAAATAGAGCCTAGCTCCCACTAGCTCCTACCTTCAATACTGACTCATATGGCCTCCGCCCCATGACCAGCGGCTAACATCCAACCGACTCCCTGGTTTTTCGAGTTTCAGTGATGTGGAGGGGTTAACTCCTTGTCCCTCCAACTCCCAGTTGCCAAAAGTTCGAAATCGTATCTACTACAAGATCGATGGCTCTGAGCCTTCCTTGATCTAATGATCCTGGTTCTTTCGGGGTTTCATGATTTGGGGAATCGTGATGCAGGGTCCCGCTCCTTTGTCTTTCGAATCCCTGGTTTCTGAAATGTTGTAATGTCTTGGCGTTCAATCAATTACTCACAATAACCCCTAAGATCTACGGTCCACGTTCGGCCTCGCTATTTCGCTATTTCGCGATTTGGGGTTTTGGGAGACAAGGAACTCTATCCTTCCAACTCGCGATACTTGAAATCGTGATGTGGACCAACAGTCCAGATCTGCCTGTGATCGACGGTTTGAATCTTTCGGGCCTTTCCCCAAAATCTTGATCGCTTTCCACGTGTCTTCCTGTGGACGGTCATGATGCTTTCAGGATTTTGTCGAGTCCTCTCCTTTGCTTCTACGAGGGTTAAACCTCGGTCTCCTTATTCCATATCTGATGGCTATCTGTCCTTTATGAGAGATATGACGACTCAGATCCTTCCTCCCATGCTTTGAGACTCTGAATGGTCCCACAGTTATCTTTCGTGCATCTTCGCTTGGTCCAACGGACTGCGGCTACTTGTGCGACATCTGACGGCTTAGATCAAATCTTTTGTGTGTCTCCCAGGGACTAGACCCCATGCACATATATTTGACCTAACGACTCTCATGTCACTGCACTCCAGATCCAATGGCTGGCACGTTTTCGCAGTTTCACGTCTCTGGGAGTTGAAAGAATCTCCCTCTTATGTTTCTCGGTCCGCAAAATGTCGAAAACTTAAAATTTGCACCCCTTACTTCGAGATCAATGGATGTTGATCCTCGCTCCCAGATCCGATGGCTTAGATCTGATCAACTCCTATGTGTGCTCCTCCTGTCTACCTGGATGTAGATTCAACAATCCAGATCTTTCCTCCCAGTGTCGATCCAACAACAGTTGTGCTCCTCCTCCTGAGCTTGCGCCTCTTCCCTTCCCTTGGAAGAAATTCGACACTCGAAGGTCTCGGCCTCCGATGCTTCCTTTGTGAGCCCAGTTCCTTTGGGTCTCGTCTGCGTTATAGAAACGCTTCCCCTCCTGAGCTTAGTCAACTCAGAAACCTTGAAAGGTTTCTCAACCTTCTTCTCCTTTCTTCTGTTGCACTGTGCGCAAAGGCACTGTTCCTCYTGAGCTTCGGGACTTAGAATAAGTCCACCCTCGCACACTCCTTGTGCTGCTGAGATTTCCTCAATCTCAGGTCCAAAGTATTTCTTGAAAATAAATTCTTCGCACCCTCTTGGCACTCCTTTTCTCAATGCACACCTTGCAAACCCTGCAGAGTGTTCAGTAACTCTAGTTGTCTTCAAACTCGACAAAGAGTTATTCTCGTGCACACTTGCACCGGCTCAATGCCTGCCTGGCAGAGATTCTATAGAATCTCCAGAGATTTTGTCTCTTCTCTCTGTGCCTTCCCCTGCACAACTCGTCCTCCAAGGTGTTCAGCAACCTTGAGGCTCCTCCTTGAGTCTGTGAATCTTTCTGGTGTGCACTCCTTGCATGTTCTTTCTGACTCCGCAAAGCTCAGATGTGCACTCCTTATGCTGGCTACAGAAATTCCAATGTTCTATTGTGCACTCCTTGCACGGCCTAAAGAACCCATATAGAAATCGACAAACTCACAAACAGATAGTAAAATCTATCTATAACCTGTATCTACAGCATACAAGTGACATTCAAATGCCTAAACATACACAGACAATTCATGGGCAGGAAAAATTGCTCTTTGTATTAATCTCCAAATGTCTATACAAAATGTGTTTTTACAAAAAGTGGACTGCTACAAAGTCTCAGTTCTCTCCCTCGAGATCTCTCTACCTGAGAATTCTCCTATTCTCCCTCTCCACTCTACTCCTCGAGAGACTTATTACAAAAGAGGGCTCTCTTGAGCTTATCCTCATCCACCGCCTATGTGCTATCGCTATCTCAAAGAGGCTCCTACTCCTACGGCTACATTACACAAAAGGAAGTCACAGACCTGACTGATCTGGACTTAGTTGCAGGTAACTATTAAAGGAAACCTCAACCACTACATGTACAAAGGCATGATCTAGTCTCTATCAGCCTTACAACATTAAATTCAAATTCAAATTTTGAAAAACGAGAGGGTTGCGCCTCTCCCTTTCATGAATGTGCGCTGGATGTGTTGGCTGGCTGGTGCTTATGTTGATTTGGAGCGATGCTCCTGCATCAAAATGCTAAGCATTGCCCATTTTTATAGCAAACCAATGAGAATAGGAAGTAGAATTTCTGTCAAAATTCTGTCATACTGTCTTTTTACAAAGTCTTGGGATATTATATCAGCAGTTGTTTGTATTGGTATGCTAAATTATATACTGCTGACATCATTATGCGTTTTATAAGATCATGTTCATTTTTATGTTTATTCTATAGAAGATTGCTTATACTTAACTACTCTTTGTGACAAATACAGAACGATTACAACTACTAAATAGTTACTGTCATCTATATTCCAAGTTTATGAAAAGAGGATCAGTTGTTTGAATTGTTACATTTTATGATAGACAATAACAATTCTCCTATTCACCATGCCTACCAAGTACAAACCAAGCCTTTTGTTAGTATTTGTCAGTTATGTCAGTCACCAGTGATCAAATTTACTCTTTCATGTGATTGATAGGATTATTATGTCAAATTGTTATATTTTCAAAATAAAATTCTCAAATACAATTTCACATATATTGGTTGTAAAATTTTAATTAGTGTGTCTAGGTGTCATTACTAGTCCCTCCACTCATCCAAGTTCATAAATTTTCATCATGGTCGTGTCATCATTCCTTGTCATAAATTTTCCAATGATTGTCTTGGTCAAAGTTCTACTTCAAAATTTGTTTCTGGATTAAGGAAGATGAATTTGAAAAAAGTGAAAGAGGTTTTTCTCAATAATAGAACAAGAAACAAAAACCTCCTTCAGTTTATGCACAGGTTTTATCATTTGAGATAAATTCCCCAAATACAGTCGCTATAGGAGGGTTTTCTGCACATTTGGACAGTTTGACTTCAAGTCAGTTTTTCAGAGGGTTGGAGAAGGAATTTGCAGTGCTTGATGGTTCCATTGTGTAGAAGACATTATAAAATTTCCAACCATACCACTCTCAGCCCAAAAATTCCTCTAGGAAGGCCTCCAAAATTCCTATCAAAGACCATGTTGTGTTTCTGCTAAGAGCACATTGCGCTTCTGCAAGTTTTGAGTAACCAACTTCAAGCTGGGATGTTGAACAAATGGGAAAGTAATTTTGAAACCTGGAAGAGATTTTTGTTCATAACATACCAAAATACAATAACCTCTCTCAATGTTTTAATATACTTTATGGTTTGTGATATATTCTATCATCTTAGAGGCCTATACGTTTAGAAAATAAAACACTATGTTTTTCCTGCTTTAGTCATATTTTCGTTTCGTGTTTTCCTAACAACTGGAAGTGAATTTTTGGAAACCAAGAGAGCTTTTTACCTAGGACATATTGAAAAATAATAACCTCTCTCAGTTTCTAAATATACATTATGGTTTTGTATATATTGAATTCTCTTAGAGGCCTAGTTTTTCAGGAAATAAAATGCTTTGTTTTCCCTGTTTTATACATGTTTTCTTTTCGTGATTTCCTAACAACTAAAAGTGAATTTTTTTAAAAAAAGAGAGGTTTTTGTCAAGGAAATATTTAAAAACAAAAATCTCTCTTCGTTTTTACACAGGTTTTACTTTCTTGTAGTTACAGGTGTCACTTTGATACCTATTTTTCATAAATTTGCCAGGCCAGAATTGTTGCGCTTATGGGAAGTCACTTTTGGAACTAATTTTGCAGAGGTAAAATTGTTGTTTTTAATGGTTTAAAGGATAAAGGGTATAATATACATTGCAAGGATTCCTCACATGTCATCAGTAGCCTCCAAAAACTCCAAACCCTCTAGTTCAAATTTAGAGAGCATGAAACATTAAGTTGTCATTTACGCCATGATAGTGTTGTCCTACAAGCCACGATGAATTCTCTACAGCGTTAGTTTGATGATATTAAATGTCACCAATAATAGTCTCTGGATGCAATTGAAACATCACAAAAAGACTAAGTCAAAAATCCCCCGGGAAAGAGGGAGAAGCTTCTAAAGCTAATCCACCCCCTCCTTCGCAAGTTTAGTCATAAAGGGCAATTTCTTTTTTGTTTGCAGTGGGACCTGCAAAATCTTAGGTGTGGGGGTAATGTTGGGCCCGAGACATGATCATTTTCATGACGGTTATTATACACTTTTTCCATATGTATATATGTGTTTTTCATCTTTTTGAAGGATCTTTTTGGAGAATTTGATGATAAAATGGTATGATCGGCATAAGGTACGTGTAATTCATGTTTAATGATTAAATCAAGTGTAATTCATCATGTTCTATGATTTCCAAGAGTTAATTCGTGTTTTTCTGTTGTTACAGGGCAAAATGCACCATGTTTCTAGTTCCAACACTTGATTCGGCACTTGATCTGGCACTCGATCCGACACCCAGTATTGCACAAAAATGCAAGGCGAGTTAGCGATTATGGCATTGGCGGCCAGTGATGGACAAATCGGACACATGGGTTTTCTTCATGATCGCCCCCTCCAGCTACTAAGCTCAAGACAACTCAATTTCAGTTGTCCAAAGAAGGTGATTATTGGATCACTCAGTTTCGGCAGTTAGGGCACCATTAATGAAATTTACCAATTTTAGAAGCGGTTCGAA
Source organism: Picea engelmannii (assembly GCA_009831015.1). Classification (NCBI taxonomy): domain Eukaryota; kingdom Viridiplantae; phylum Streptophyta; class Pinopsida; order Pinales; family Pinaceae; genus Picea; species Picea engelmannii. Next base: position 149,932 of record ML799888.1, on the reverse strand, counting down.
CCTCCTGTGGTCGACCACTTGATCTGTAAATCTTATAAATACCACTATGGTGGTCATACAATAGCTAAGGAGCAGTAGACAAAGTAGAGGATAGAGATAAAAACATTTTCTTCTGTTTTTGCATTTTTCAATTGCCAGAATTGTATAAGACTGCATTTTTCAAGTTTTAATGGTGAAATCATTTTGCTGAGCTCATGGTGTGCGTTTGAGAGGTGACCACGACTTTCTTGGGGGGGGAACCAGTAGTCTGGTAACTATTCTCTGTGTTATTTATGCATTTCATAGCTTAGATGTCTCTTTATTTCCTGTACATGAACTATTCCTTCATTTCTTTAATTTGTTGTTGTAGTTTAACTGTTTTAATTCTCTTTTGTAGGTTAGTATGGAGGATTTTTGTTAATATGCATTGATTTTATAATTAGGAACTAGTTTGCAAAGTCATACACTAACCCCACATGCATTTATATGTTAGATTATGCTTTGATTTAAGATTGTAGAATCTAGTTTAAAATGGAGTTTGAGATAGAATAGAACAGAAATTTGAGTTCATGTTTTCTTTAACGAGGTTTCGGTGGATGGATAGTCATTAGTCTTTAGTTTTCAATTCTAGTTTGCTGATCTAGTTGTCATTTAGTTTTATTTATTTAATTCGTCATTTAGTTGTTTATTTGTTTTCTTGTCATATGATGAAATAGTCTTTAAATTCTATTTATGAGTATTTTCCTTTTTGCAATTTGAATTATTAAGATAGAGCTAGTTTAGTTTATGTTATGCAATTTCTTTCTTAGATTTAGATTGTAATTTCAAGTTGTAGTTAATGACTGAATTTAGTATAGAATAAGCTTGCTTATATTAGTATAGAATGCATTTGAATTTCATAGATTAGAAAACAGTTTCTTGTTCTCAGAGAAGAGATAGTTTCCTTTATTGCTTTCAATAGAATAGATTTCCTTTCACGCATTGCATTGAGCATTTATATTTCCTTTCACGCATTAGAAATAGTTTTGCATTAGGCATTTAGTTCACTTGCCTCTTAGGCTAGATAGTTGTTCAATGAGAAGTTTTGCTTGCAATAATTAGTTGCCTTTTCTTATTTGTCTTTTGTTTTCGTAGGTTAGTTAGTTGCCTTTGCTTACTTGTCTTTTGCTTTAGTAGGTTAGTTAGGTGTCTTTGCTTACTTGGGTTAGATAGGTGTTTTTTCTTACTTTCTTATTATTTTCTTTCATAGGGTAGTTGCTCATTGGATGTAGGTTGGCAAGTTAAAGAAGTTTGCTTTTGTCATTTGCTTATTATGCTTAGTGGTTTGCTTTTGCTTATTGTTGAACTAGTTTTCTTTACATAGGGTTTTACTTGCTTTCTTAGGAACCATCCATCGATCCTTGGCCCAAAAGTACTTAGGTTACCTAGTTTCATTTTGCTTAGTAGGGTTTTCTCATTAGATAGGTTTGCTTGAGTATATTAGCCTTAGATAGTTGCTTTCCTTAGTTAGACTATACTCCTACCAACCTTTTACCTTTGGCATATATTTTGCTACAACTCTAAGTTTACTTACCCCGGGTTGACAATTTAATTGAGGGTAGTTTAGTGTCTTTTTTAGTACATATAAATCACCTAACACTCCTTGGTTTTTTTTCAATTTTCTCCCAATATTCCTTCAATATACTTGTTGGAATTGTTCTAGGATCCATAGTGACCCACTATTCTTGATCTAGAAGGAGATCTTCCACTTTAAGCTTCCACAACTTAAAATTATGGCCATTAAACTTCTCAATATCAATTCTAGAACTACTTGATATTATTTCAAGCACAAATCATTGCCTTACAACTCCCACTAAACCTAGGTTTAGTACAGATACAAGAACGATGCAAACCCTCAATAAAAAAGGTGTCCTCGTAAAGCCAAGATATGCTCTTATTTAGATCTATTCAGATTGAACATCTGCTCAACCTTGCTATAATACCAAATGTAGTGAAACTAAACCAAACAAGACAAAAAATACATAATTAAAATAAAAAGTAAAACCATGGAAATCACATACAATACATAAATATTGACCCTGTAAATCCTTAAGTAGGAAAACCAACAATGTTTGGGTGATTCTCGCTCTTATGTTGTCTTATTCATTCACTGAATAAAGATTTACATGACTAACCTTGGTCCACACCTAAGACCAATTCATCATCCTACTCCCTTGCTTAGTTATAAGAATAATTGATCTACAATTATTTGGCTTCTTCTTCATGACCATTACACACTCTATCGAGCGACCTTAGAAACCACTAAGAAAATATTACATAATGTCATATTTATAGGCACATTCTAAATGTAAAACCTTAATTTTTTGCACCCAAAATGGTTATAGATCCATGAATATTATTGGTTGTAATCTTGTGATTCTTGATATTTTGTCACGGGTTTTTACCATTAGTCGAATAATAGCTAGCTACGAATTGACCATCCATTTGACCACCTTTCAACCTCTAGTCAGCTACCAATCAACCATCTAGTCCAATACTAGTCGGCTACCAATCAACCATCTAGTTTATCACCTTTAAACCTCCAGTCAGTTGATCTTTTGACCATTGAATTGACTTAACTATTCAGTCGATCATCCTCGACTAGCCATTCGGTTGACGAAGTTTCCACTACAAAGAATATAACAACCCAACACTAATTAGGGTTCTTCCCCAAATGATCATGATAATCCCCAACTAATAAATTTTAGCTAGGTCACTACAACATTTGGATGCAAATTTCAATGTTGTTTTTTGACATTGATGGAAAAAATCGATTGTAATGTTGGAATGTTTTAGAAATTGTTGAAAAATACCCTATTTTTTTATTTTTTTTTGTTCAAACCAATAAATATTGAAATTGTGACGATGTTTGTGTAATGTTAGAATTCCTAAATTAGGACTTTGGAACTCTAACTTGTATGTGATTATACGAAATAATTGTTTTTTTTTCAATAATCCTAAGTCTTTAATTACCGATGAGAAGATATTGTACAAAAAAATTTCATTGTCGGCCTACCCGTAGGGAAACCAGACCAGCAACAAAACATAATATTGTCATTATGAGTTTGCTTGATATGTCTAATGCCTATAACTGATAAACTGAAACAAAGATAGCTTCTAGTTCCACTGTCTGTCCTATTTTTCTTATTTATTCTACTATACGAAGGTGGTAAACCCAGACCTTTCAGGTAATTTAACAAAAAACATTGATGGAACAACATAAAAGCTTAGCTAATGGTTATGCCTTCTGCCTCTCAAACTTGGGGCTGAGCATAGTCTAGATTGGACAAGTCCATGTCAACCATCTTGTCTACAATCAGGTTCAACTTGTGGTTGACCAGCTTGACCTGGAGTTGCACATTGTCGAGTTGCATGAGAATTTCTTGGCGGGCTTCATGGTGTTCCAACAGAAGCCTTCCCATCATATTTTTTAGATGCTAGTAAATATCCATTGTTTTCAAATACTACGAGGTCTTCCCTCAGAAAGTGTCAATATCAGGAACCCACGAGCTAGTGGTCTCCCTCACCTCATCATCAGGGATGAACCTCCTCAGGATGTGAACATCTGCCTTGGCCATGTCCATATTTGTCTGAATTTCTGTAGGGGTGAAGAAACGGTAGGTGTCAGTCGAGTTTTTGGCCACATCCACTAGGTAGAAGCCTGACCGGGTTTTGGGTATGCGCGAGGTGCCACCACGGCCTTGGTGGGAGGAGATTCTTTTTTCCATATCATAGGAACATGGAAACCAGAGTGCGAGAAGCGGGAGAAAGGAGGTGGAGGAAGCGCCCACCGCAAGGTGGAGCAGAGAAACCGTAGATGGAAGTGGGGGACAACTGAGACGAACATCCAAAGAGAAGTAACAATGCAGCTAGAGAGGGAAGCAACTAACATAGCCACCCAAAGCTAGGAGCCACAAGTGGAGGAGCCATAAGTGGGGGACAACAGAGATGAAAATCCAAAGAGAAGTAGCAATGCAACCAGAGAGGGATGCAAGTAACATAGCCACCCAAAGCTAGAAGTTGTAAGTGGAGGATGCAACCATAATTGACGAGGATATGGGTCATATCCATAATTAAACAGATCTTCTCCACCAACTTCCCATACCACATGCGAAGGATAGGAAGATCAAACATGTGAGGTGAGTGTAGGAACATGAGGTGAATGTCAGGATGAAGCCACTCGAGTGTCAGTAAAAGACAGGGGCAGGAGGGATTAAGCCGCATGGGGAGGTGAAGTGGGTGACGGAGGTGGATGGAAATTGTCCGCAGTGCAAGGGCCTAGGTGGAGGGGGGATCAAGGGTCCATTGATGGTTTGAATGCGTCCATGACACCCCATACAGGGGATTAGACCAAATAATTGTTAACAACGTTGACATAGTCAATAAATTTGACTTGATCAACTTTAACTATGTCAAATTGTTGTCGATATTTCAACATCTCTATAAATTCTATATATTAAAACCCAAGAGATATGAAAGTGATTATGTGAGACTTGTGACATTTGTAATATATTTTTTGTCATTTTTTCAACATATGTAACAATGTTTTGTATATACCTTCAATGCCCATTTTTTTAATCTATAGAATTTGGATTCTCTACTCAATCCAAATTCTCTTCAAGTAAACAAATTTTGAATTAGATATGTGTGGAATTATTTGAACATATTCTTATATTGTATTAATAATATTGCTTTATTGGATTTTGTTGTATAGATAACAATGTCAAATGATGAGAAAAAATTGAGGACCATTTCTAGGTTAAAGGATAAATACGGTGATGGTAAATGTTATTGCCCTTACAAAAATTGCAAAGGCTTACAAACGAGAATAATTAAATTGGAATTAACTATAAAACATTTCTATGAGTTTGATCACTTTGAAGGGGGGCAAACCAATATCATCCATTGCTATGCTATTCATTATATGTTTTTATTATCATCATAAAACTTTCTATCATTTTAATATTTGACATATATACTAAAATATTTGGTTGTTTGTAATTACAAAGAAAAATCTTCATGGGCTTGGATTTCCTAAGGATGTACCAAATTGTAGCAGAAATATTGGTGAACAAGAGGATGGATATGGAATGGATGGAGATGAATTTAATCCCATGGAAGAAAATGATACTGATATAATCGAGAATGATAGGATAAATAGATTGATCCATAACACCTTTGCTCCAATGGATGACAACTTTCATGATATTCACGATATACTTCCAATTAATATAGAATGAAAACCCCTATATGAAGGTTCAAGGACAAATATTTTCCTTGTTGTGTTATTATCGGTGAATTTGAAGGTATGGAATGGTTTGCAAACACATGTCTCACATAGATCCTAAGGTATGTAATATAATTTTTCATACATGAACAACATTTTGTTTTATATTTTTATTTTTAATTGTATAAAGGATGCAATATTGATAAATATTCATTACAATGATTAGTTTTTTTAATTCTTAATTTTAAAATTGTATATTGTTAGGTGATTTTCACCAACCACAGTCAAATACTTTACCTCTCACATATCGGCAATTGTCTATTGTTATGAAAGATATAGTTATGGAGTATCAAGCCATTGATGGATGTCCTAATGATCACATTATCTATTATGGACAACATTCAATAAAGTTGGAATGCCCTGAATGTGGAATTTGTAGATATTGAATCGATTAAGTAACAAATAAGCTTCCTTGTGAGGTTCTTCGTAATATTCCCATAATTCCACATTTTGAACAACTATTCAAGTGTGAAAACATAGTGCAATTTATATATTACCATGCATGGAAGAGAAAGTGAAGATGGTGTTATGAGAATGCCTAAATATAGTTCTAAATTTATGGACATTGAATAAATATGGATAATTTTTAAAGAAGAACCTCATAATGTTAGACTTTCATTAGTAGCTAATGGTGTCAATCCATTTTGAGAGCGCAGGTTTGTTTTCTTAGTGTGGCCTATTTTTTTATAAACAATAGCCTTTCTCCTTGGATGTCAATAAAGAGGAAGCACATAATGTTGGCAATGATCATTTCAGGTATTTATTTACAATAATGTTTTCAACATAATGTTTCATTTATCTTTTTTTACATGATTTCTTATATGTACAAGGTAATAAATAAGTATATTCACAAATAATTAGGTAGGTACGAAGTTAAATATATACATGTGTATATTGAGCCTCTTATTGATGAACCTTTAAAGTTATGGATTGGAATCACTATGTATGACATCTCCAAACCAATAGAGAAAAAACAAATTCAATTCCATGGAATACTTACATAGAGAATTCATGATGCCCTTGGGCTAACACATTTTTTTGGTATGAAAGAACTGCACTAACAATATATAATTTTATCAATTAATCTTGGATATTTTAAAAATAATTGCTTGATGTACTAGCATTGGCATTCTTTCATATCTTATAGGTCCTCAAACAAAGCATGTATATGAATTTCCAATTTTCGGTCCTAGAATTATATCTTGAAGTTTAGGAAAGGAGGTGTTTGATGAGTATAGGCACTTCCTCCCTAAGAGCCATAAGTATTGAACCACCAAAACATAACTTTTTGATGGAAAATAATAGAATAGAATAACACCATGAAGAATGACACTTTGACTATGGATATTGGAATATAATAAAATCGTCAAGGGAATTAATTAGCCTTCGTATAATATGTAATGTTATATAGTTTTTTATTTATATTCAATTATTTTTAATATATCTAACAATTGTTGTTGTTTCATTTATGATTCATAAGGGTCATCAATGAATTAATAGGATTCCACAAGGAATGAAAAGATACTTATCCAATTCAGTAAGTTTCCCTACTATGATCAACTACAAGTAGCTCATTTGTTTGATATAATGCATATTGGAAAGAATGTTACATAATCATAATGGACAAGCTTAGATGGAAGGAAGACACAATCATCAAAGTTTTTAGTGACATTAAGGAAGCCAATCATGTAATGTAAAATTTGATTCGTTCTTCTAGTGGTGGACAACCAAACAATATTCCATGGTTATTTACAAAGCAAGAAAACAATGTTGTAAAAGATGACATTTAGAAAATTAAATTTCCCATTGGTTTTGCTTTGAATAGAGAGAATATCGTAAAGAAAGGTGATTTTGGTGGGGTAAAAACTCATGATTGACATACCTTTATTAAAATAATTTGTTATATTATTGTATTTGTATAGCTTTTTCTTATAAATTTGGTACTTTTTTTTAATTTTAGGAAAAATATTGATTCATTCCGTGTTATAGTATGCCCCACCTCTATCTCTCTCATACAACTTTGATAACAACATAAACCAATTTATATATGACCTCGACAAGTACATGAGGTAAGTAACAACTTATATTCAAAACATTAGTTATATAAATTATTGACATGTGATTTACTTGCATTGTATAATTATTATTTGTTGAAACTTTCAATTTTATTGGTTGTCATCATTAAACTATGTTAAATGATATTTGTCGTGAAGGTTATATACTTGAGTTAGAATTGAAATCCTTCAGAGTAGTTCTCTTCAAGGTTAGTTGGTAAAGGATACAAATGAATGAACAAGACCCTGATAAAAAAATTATTAAGCATGCTAATGGATTTATGATGATTAATACAAGGTTATTAGAGTCAATTACATAGCCACATACCCTTCCAATTCAATGTGAGCAGGTATTTTATTCTTAGGTGTTATGTAAAGTAGGTTGGTCATTAGTATGTTGTTATATATGAGTCAAAAGGAAGGCTTGTAAAGTATATTATATCAAAAGAAGATGATATTGAAGAAAATTAACAAGATGATGTTGAGAAGAAGATAGATGTGTTAGATGAAGAAGTTGAAGAAGTTGAAAAGGTAGATGATGATTTTCTTGATGATGATGTTATCAACAATGATATTGATGATGATGTTGTTATGGCCAATCCTTTCAACTATTCTAATCTTGATGATTCACATATTGAATTTGATGAATAAGAATATTAATGATAGTGAATTGTTAAAACATGGGAGGTGATTATGTTAATTTTTATTCTAATTTATTCTCTATTATTTTTTACAATGATTTATGTTTTGTTGTATTTAATGTTGTTTTCTATGGTGTATCATATATGTTGTGTTAATGTCATTTCTTTTCCATTGGATATATTGGAATAGGGAATTGAGACTTATATTGGGGGGAGAGTGTGTGGATATGTGAGATTCCAACATGGGGAAGGTGTGTGGCTAGATGAGCTTCCACCTTCAAGTGGTTGGCCTTGTTTAGTAGAGAATAAATTATTCTCAAAACCAATAGAAGCTCCTTTGGATTTTTGAAATTACCTCATGGTATATCTTAGGGACAAATATTTCTAACTAGCCTACTATCACCCTCAGGACATGTTCTTGGTGATCATAAAGGCCATAATCCCAACAAGATCTTGTTGGCATGCAATTAAATTCAATCTGGCCTTTGTTTGGATTGTTTTAAGCACTCGATGTTTTGGCCTTTGGGGAGGACATCCCTATCTTATTTTTGAGTTCTAAAACCCTCCCATATCATCAAAGTATATTCCCATGTTAATCAAGTCATATTTTGTGAGATGAAGCACAATCTGTAAAAGTTTAATGTTTGCCCCTTTTGTTGGTCTCTAGTTGAGGTCCACATGAACCATGTATTGCATAGATTATAAAAGAAATTATGTTCACCTTTTAGAAAATCCAATGGATGCATGTAGAGTTCTTAGTATAATATTTCCAATGAGTCACCATTTTCCCAATTTTGAGTGTGTATGCTTAGTCTATGAAGGGTGCAAGTTGTGCGCCTCACAGAGGACCAAATTTCATAGTTGTGACTTCACTTATAAGATTCTATTTTGAATTGGAACTAAAGAGAAAATTAGGCTCAATGATGCTGTAGTGTTTTCTACGAACTTTCCAATGGTATATCATATGCTTGGTTTTGAACCTCAGTTGTTAAGAATGGACTTTCTAAAGTTGAGGACTAGTTTCAGGATGACAACGACGATGAAGATGATGATGATTATGGTGATGAAGATGAGGAAATTGGATTGAGGATGATTATAATTTCAATAATGAGGACGATGAACATTACGATGATGAGGATGAGGATAGTTGATTGAGGGTGATGATAGTTCAACGATGAAGATGATGATATGTTATGCTAAAACATGGATCTCATCTAATCCTAATTTTAATCCCCCTTATTTTGAATTTTTTAAAGAGGATTTTTTCCACTACAAATAGAAAAATATTTTTTCCACAATTATTGTTGTGTCTATTTTAGGGCCTCATGTTCTACATATAAATTGAAACCTAGCATGCATTTTTATACGTGAGGGTACATGATAAGAATAATAGTTATAGGATAGGAATAATGTAATTTCATTCCTTTATTGATTACATTTTTAGTCAATGTTAATAATGTCAACTATTAAGTTTTCAAGTATACATATGACCTTCACGACAAATATCATTTAACATAGTTTAATGATGTATATATTTTAAATGTTAATGATCTACATATAAATTTAAACCTAATGTGTGTTCTTATAAGTGAGAGTAAATATTATACTATCATTTAACATAGTTTAATGATGTATATATTTTAAGGCCTAATGATCTACATATAACTTGAAACCTAGCATGTGTTCTTATATGACACATATTAGGAATAATAGGTATATGATAAGAAGAATTACATTTTTCAATGATATCAATTATTTCATTTTCATGTATACTTATGATCTTTAGACCAATTATTATTTAGCATAGTTTAATGACCAATTATTATTTAACATAGTTTAATAATGTACATATTTAGACTTAATGATCTATATATAACTTGAAACCTAGTTTTCATTTTTATAAATATGGTATATAAAAGGAATAATAATTATACAATATAAATAATGTAGTTTCATCTCTTTGCTGAGAATAATAATTATACAATATGAATAATACAATTTCATCATTATTATAATATGATTAATAATTATATAATATGATTAATACAATTTCATCATTATTATAATATGAATAATAATTATACAATATGAATATTATACTATTATTTAACATAGTTTAATGATGTAAATATTTTAAGGCCTAATGATTTACATATAACTTGAAATCTATCATGTATTCTTATAATTGAGTATACATATTAGGAATAATAAATATATGATAAGAAGAATTACATTCTTCAGCGATATCAATTATCTCTTTTTCATATATACTTATGATTTCTAAACCAACTATTATTTAACATAGTTTAATAATGTACATATTTAGGTCATATTTAGGTTTAATGATCTATATATAACTTGAAACCTAGTTTTCATTTTTATAAATATGTTTTTTCATTTTTATAAATATGGTATATAGAAAGAATAATAATTATACAATATGAATAATGTAGTTTCATTAAATAATGTAGTTTCATCTCTTTGTTGAAAATAATAATTATACAATATAAATAATATAATTTCATTTTTTTTAAGTAAATGTCAATGATATCAACTATCAAATTTCCATGTATACTTATGATTTTTAAGTCAAATGTTATTTGACATAATTTGCATTTTTATAAATATAGTACATAAGAGGAATAATAATTATATAATATCAAATTTTAATGTATATTTACGATCTTTGTTGAGAATAATAATTATACAATATAAATAATATAATTTATTTTTTTTAAGTCAATATCAATGATGTCAACTATCAAATTTTCATGTATACTTATGACTTTTAAGTCAAATGTTATTTGACATAATTTGCATTTTTATAAGTATGATACATAAGAGGAATAATAATTATACAATATCAAATTTTAATGTATACTTATGACCTTTAAGTCAAATGTTATTTGACATAGTTTGTATTTGTATTTTTATAAGTATAGTACATATGAGGGATAATAATTATATAATATGAATAATGTAGTTTCATCTCCTTGTTATTACATTTTTTTTAAGTCAATGTCGATTTTAATTATAGAATTTTTGTTGATTACAATTTTTTTAGTCAATGTCAATGATGTCAATTATAGAATTTTCATGTATACTTATGACCTTATGACCTTTTTATTTCACATAGTTTAATAATATTTATATGTCCATCGATTAATGACAATTTTCACTGGAAATATTTTGGTGTAATTTATCAACTCCAATGTCATCACTAATTTGAGGGTAACTTTATTTTATTATGATTATCTAATTTCTACTTAATATAAAATACAGTTTACCAACTTACACTTAGTAATAGAGATTGGGATAAACGTCATCATATACTAATAAATTGTGGATCTTCTCATGTAATCTATATTTGGCCACATGGATTGGTAGATATCATATTTGATCATTGGTTAAGCTTGGATGATATTTGATCATTGGTTAACTTTGGATTCTCTTATATTTTGGTCCTTTTGATATCATTATCATATAGAAGAAAGGAATGTTAGTGGTGACATGATTATGGTAGGACTGGGTGTTTTTTTTCTCCTCATTTATAAATTATTTAAATATTTTTATGATCATGTGACAGTATAATTTTATAGTTGAGACATTAATTTGCAAGAGCAAAATGATTCACATGATTTTATAACATATTGTCGCATTAGGGATTTGAGTTCAATTTCCTTCGGAGTGGACAGAATGATAATCATCGTTTCCACCTGTGCAGCTAGGAAACTTTATCTAGACCCATTAAAGTTGGGGGTTGGGGACTCAAAAACCTAGCCATTTTCAACACGGCTCTCCTAGCGAATTCTTTTTGGCAGGCACTTACACATGACAGCCTTTGGCATCTAATTATTGTTGATAAATACCTAGGGAACCTGCCTCTTATAGACTGGATCAGAAAACCATCGCATTTTCAGCAGAGGGCGTCTTCATTTTGGAAGGGTCTGACATTATCATCGAAGGTTATCTTGCATTGGCTTAGATGGAGGCCTGGCACGGGTTCTAATATCTTTCTCGGAAGAGACAAGATACTTGGTATGGAGGACCGTTCGCTTCTCCCTTCATCACTTAGAACTCATCTTGCAACCTTCAATATTGTGTGTTTAGCTCAAGCACGAGATTCATCCCATGTCTTCCCACTGTCGGATTTATGGCTTAGTAGTGGTCATCTAAATCTTAGCGGTGATGCAGCTTTAGATTGGGACGCCTTCACCTCTTCACTAAGGAGCGCAAGCATCTCCCTAACCTCAGCATCAGATACAATTATTTGGGCGGGTGGAGATGCTTCAGGAGTTACTTCAGTAAAGAATATTTACACGGCCCTGCTACAGCAGTTGAATTTTGGTGTTGACCTACTGTGGTTCCAACGATTGTGGAAATGGTCGGTTCCTCTCAAGATAAAATTATTCATTTGGCTCTCATGCTAAAGGAAAAGCTCTTACCTGGGAGATGTTGCGGAAGAGAGGCTGGGAAGGTCCTGGGATTTGCAAATTATGTAATCGCTCTTCAGAAGATATCCACCATATCTTAATCCACTGTCATTTTACGAGGGTTGTCTGGCATCGCCTGACCACCCATTTTTCTCTCAACTTACAATGGAAAGGCGCCTTAGTCTAGGATTGTTTTATGTTGTGGTCAATGGAGAAATCTTCCCTTGTCAGCCTGGCTGCTCATGCATGCTGGCAGATTTGGATTGAAAGGAATAAGGTGATCTTTGATGACCGTGCTCCCTCCATACTCTCTGTAGTTCATAGAATCTTGTCATCTTTTTCCTGGCAGCCTTCCTCTATTAAAGCTCTGCCAATCCAAGTCTATGAGTTTACTCAGGAGGAGGGCTTCACCTTAGCATGCTTTGATGGAGCAGCTCAGTCCAATGGTTTATGCTGTGGGGTCGGAGGTTTTTTCAAGTCTCATCCATCGAGAGTTACCAAGTGGTTCATCAACTGCGGAGCAGGATCAAATACTAAAGCGGAATTGATGGGTCTATGGGCTACCCTCACTCTGACAACTTTCTGGTCAATTAATCAATTACAAATCCTTGGCGATTCGAGGGTCATCATTGACTGGATAAACCATAATTGTAAACTCAACACAGTGAATATTGAATGCTGGAAACAAAAAATGATGGAATTGGCAAAAAATATCAAAGGTCTCAGCATTCATCATATCTATAGAGTTCACAATAAAGAAGTCGATGCTCTCTCTAAAAGGGATCTAATAGAAGTCGAAGGAAGGCTATCAGTATACCACTCGGACAGTGGAAAGGAAAGCCATCCCTCTTGCATTAATATCTTCGAACTAACAAGGGATGGTGAAGGGTAAATGCATCGAGTGCAGTTGTAGCATGTATTTTTCAGCCTGCACTTTGCTTAATTCCTGTTAGTTTTTTTTCTATTGCAGCATCCTATCTGTCTAATCTAGTATTTTAGTAATCCTGTTGTAACCTCTTGTGTCCATATCTTTGGACTGTTTTGGGACTGTTCTTGAATCTATTTGATGTAAAAGAATTTATACTTCTTATAAATTAGAGATAATTTTTTCTTGGAAAAAGTTTGAAGTCTATAGAGGTTTATATCTAAAAATATATTACAAAGAAATTTAGTACATGCAATTATTTAATAATAATAGGTGCACTTCTTCCTAATCAAATAGGAATCCTTTATTTTTTATAATTGTTTTTTGCTAAATACATAAATTCTTGGTATTGTGATTTCACTACATCCATGTATACTTATTATTTTATTATCATTATATTTTATAATGTTTCAAATCTACATATTTTATCCTAGTAATTAGATTTAGATTAATTGTTAATTTTATATTTATAATATTTTGATTTGGTATCAAGTTAGATTAAAGTTTTTTTTTCTTATTCCTTCTCCTCTTGCAATCTTCAAAACCTTACTAAATATTTAAATCCTAAAAGAAATACCTAAGCATCTTTCCCCAAATACTTAGATCAAATTCTCCTTTATTTGTTGAACCCTATGTGATTCTCATATTCTCCAACACACTTTTTCCATTACACACTATTTTTTCACTTTATTTCTTCTATTTGGTTTCTTCACTCAACCTAAGCATCTTTCCCCAAGTACTTAAATCAAATTCTCCTTTATTTGTTGAACCCTATGTGATTCTCATATTCTCTAACAAACTTTTTCCATTACACATTATTTTTTCACTTTATTTCTTCTATTTGGTTTCTTCACTCACTTTTTAGTTTGTCTCTTTGTTTTTAAGTTCCCTCTTCCCTTTTTCTTGAGTGGTTCTTTCTTGGTCATTCAATCCCCCGCTCTATAAGTGAAGTGGAGAAAAAATGGAGTAGAGCCTGAAATATGTAATCGGTTGGCTGAGCAAACAACGCATGAAGAATGAAGTTCAGAATAAATAATTTATCCCATTGATACAGTGCCCCAATATTGAACGAAATTATGTTCTTTCATTTCAACACTCCCATCTCCTCCTCTTAACCCTACCCAAAAGCGCATAATCAACCTTCTTTAAGAAACGGCAGTTGAGAGAAAATTTAAGTTATAAACTCTATTGTATAATATGAATATTTATCCTTAATCTATTTAGGATTGAAAATAAATTCAAAATATTACAACTTGTAGGTGAGAAAACATAACATAATAGTGATTATGATGTATAAATATTTATCCTTAATCTATTTAGAATTGGAAAGATTACAACTTGTAGGTGAGAAAACATAACACAACAATGATTATGATGTATAAGCTCTCTTATATAATACAAACATTTATCTTACGAACTTTTATCTTTAATCTATATAAGATTGGAAATAAATTGAAGACATTACAACTTGTAGGTGAGTAAACATAACTTAGTAGTGATTATTATGTAAGTTAACAATATGCAACCAAAATAATAAAGCATTTAGCCTTTAAAATCCCCTTAAAGATTAGGACATACTTTTGATTTCTCCACATAAAATATTGGTGTAGATTCTCCCATATTTTCATGACTTTTCTATAAAGACACTTGGATAGGTTTGATTTCTTCCTCCACCAATACCATCATACCTTCTCATGCAAACAATTAAATATGGCCTATAAGCTTTGAAATAAACAATCGGTTTTCCATGTCTTCACCCTTATTATTATGGCCTATAAGCTCTGAAATAAACAATCGGTTTTCTATTTGTTGTACAAAATATTTTGAGTGTTTCTCCTTCGACTAGGAGGTAAATACTTATGTCCCAATGGGTTATGCACTTGGTTGGATCCTTTCGATTGAATGATTTAATAAATAAATGGGGGCTAATCCTTATGGGGTGGCTAATCCTTTAGATTGAATGATTTAATAAATAAATCATAAGTGAGATATAAAATGAGAAATATGTATTTACTGCTAAGGTATAAAAGAACTAAATCATTATAAATGTTATAACATGATCTCATCCGAAGAATATTATATGGATACACTGTAATAAGTGGGTATGCTGTATAATTTAAAATAGCTTTTTATGGGCATTATATACTTAATAAGTGCACAAATTTGGTTGGTTGTTTTTTCAAAAATTTTATGAAAAATTTCCAATTTTGTTATATTTGATGGATTAGAGAGAATCTTCTTATTTTGAAAGATTTTAATTTTTAAACTTTAAAAGATAGTTGATTTTATTTAAAAAATAAATTAATTAAATAAAATAAAACTTATTTAATTATATTAATTTTTTTAATTAATTTTTTTTTATTTTATTAATAAAATAAAATAAAAATGAATTTATGAGATTATTAATAGAATGTACTTTATATATTATATGGAATTTATAAAGGAAGCAAAGTGTTTATTTTGGTTGAAATTTAAATATATGTACCAAATTATATTAATATAGCAAATGAAATGGTTTCATATAGAAAAAAATAATTTTTCCCACTTCGCATAAAAAAAAACATTGTCAAAAGCTTTGAGTACATATTTAGAGATAAGTCTAGATTCCAAGTATAAAATATGGAGATTTCGAGTATAATTTAACAAATATCAATATAATTTAACAAATCTCAATTTCACCAGTTTGGAGGCACAAATTTTGAGATTCTTCTAACCCCTATGGCGTGGAGATACTTCCAAGTTTCTTTGGGAATTTAAATTGGCATTTACTGAATTACTATTTTTTCGACCAAATTAAAAGATGCCATTGATATTTACTACCCCATATAGTATATTAATAGACAATATTGTTTAGTCAACAATGCTTATGTGTAAAACAAAGTTGTCCATTATATATTATATTCATAACTTATATATCATATTCATAACTCTAGTAGGTATGTCCAGCTATGATCCATAACTCTAACAGCGACAGGTATTGCCAGCTATGCGACCTTGTTTGATAATGCAATCCTTTATTCAAAGAATCTTTTAGAATTGCCATGTCTATTTATTTTCGATGTTTGGACCATCATCAAAATCCAAATTTATGTTCAATTAATATGAAATAAATCAAAATAATTGTTTAGATAATATATATATATATATATAATTGGTGTATGAGACCCCCTTGTTTGTGGGACAAGGGACCCCCTCCGTCGAGCAATTCGACTGGTAAAGTCTACGGAGGTATACATACCCTACTCCCCTCTGGATTTGAACTTGTGATCTCTTAGGAGGAAACACATGTTTTTAACGATTAGGCCCACTCAGGCTGTATTATATATATATATATATATATATATATATATATATATATTTGAAATGCAATTCATGATTCATCCATGTCGCATGTTACTTTGGAAGTTCCTATCCATTCAAAGCATGTTAAATCCTAGATATAATGGAGTTATTGCATTTCTGTTATTATATTAGTGTTGTCCTTATTGGTTGGCTAGACCCTTTAATTGTAATTGTATCATTTGTCTCCTATATATACCAAGGAGACCTAGTTTTAATGAGCATCTTATCTTGTACATCTATTATATTGTAAAAGGAGGTCACCCCCTTGAAGAGGCTTCTCATTCATTCTACTCTCTCATTCTCAAGGTGTGGGGTTACTTCTGTTTCTCTTTATATGCTATTTGGGTGTTTTGGTGCATAACATTTGGTTTCAGAGCATATGATCCTCAGGTTTGGCTCCTTCAAATGAGTCATCTTAGTATTTTATCTTTAAGTTTTTTTTTGGATAGTTTCAGATCGTGATTTTTTTTGGAGCCTGAGGAGACATAGAAAAGTACATGTGGTAAAAATTTCAGGTTTTTTTCACTATATTTTTGTAGATATAATCTACAAAAATCAGGGTTTTTGACTAGTCATGAAATTAGTCTCAAACGAGTCATTTTGGAATTTTTACTATAAAAATTTTTCTAGGATGTTTAAAAAAAACTAAAGACTAAGGAGACATATCAAAGTACATATGGTAAAAAAATTAGGTTCTGTAGTGTTATAATTTCGAAAATATAGGATGTGGAAATTAGGGTTTTTAACTAGTCTTGAAACTAGTCTCAAACAAGTGTTCTTGCTAAAACTGTCATATATGAAGCTAGAAAAGTCCAAATTGGGTGCCACTAGTTCTATTGGAAAGAAAACATATCATAGTATTTTAGGTAAATTTTTTAGAAATAGATCATAAAAAATGAGCATCTGGTATGTACAATATCACACTCTTGAAAGGAATAAAAATAACAAGTTTTGGGAAAGTTACCATAACTTTCTCTTGGCACATTGGAATTTGGTCAAACTTGTGGAATTGTAGAGAAGGCATATTAGGCTAATACATATCAAAATTTATACTCATAAGCGCTGGAATTTCAAAGATACTTCAGGAGAAAGGTCGACCAACAAGATAGTCTACAAACTAAGGTTTTTAAAGGTGTATTAACTTGAAATTAGCATAATGTTTTTATTGAAAGATTTATTTTGGGTGATTCAAAAATTGTGATAAAGGGAAAAAAAATATGAGTATTATTATTTTCTCACATAGAAAAGGGTTCTGTAAGAAAATATACTCCTAATAAACCTCAACAGAACTCGTACATGAAGCTTGAAAGTGAATATTTAAGGTACCATGTATTCCTATTAAGAAACCAATTTATTGAAATGGGTAATACTGTGTTGAAAAAGGTTGTTTTGGCACATTTCAAGAATTACTTAAAATGGAAATGGATCAAAATATGGAACAATTAAAAAATTACATGGATCAAAAGATGGAACAATTACAAAATTCCATGGCATCCACGCTCTTAGATACCCTAGATGAGAGGTTCCCTAAAGGTGATATTGTGATGCAAGGAAATCATGAAACTATGGAGAAAAAAAATGTTGAACCCCTATCACATATGAGGAATATTTTTAAAAATGTGGAGAACATGAATATTGAGTCCCAAAATCATGATCATCCATCACTCCAAAATATACACAATCAGGTGTTCAAATCGACACCAAGGAACTACTTAATTCCCAAGATTGATATGAGGAAATTTAATGGTAAAGATCCTATAACATGGATATTCTAGATGGAGAAATTATTCGATCCACACCAAGTGCCTACTTTACAAAAAGTAACTCTTACATCCTTGTATTTAGAACTTGATCAAATTTTTCTGTACCAATGGCTTTGTGAATAAAAAGGATTATATTGTCTCTTGGTCCATTTTTATAGATGAATTGATAAGACATTATGAGGATATTAAGAGAAACACTTTCTTTAGTCAATGGATAAATATCTCGAAAAGAGGTCCAATTACAGAGCACATTCAACAATTCCAAAAGACAAGTCTCAAATTAAAGAACATTCTAGAGGATAATTTGTTAGATCTCTTTATGGGAACTTTAAAGGAGAGAAATAAACATGAGGTGCATCTCTTTGAACCTAATGGAGTGTGATTTTAGACTGGAAAGGAAGTTGAAAAGTAAAAATATGGCTACTAGAAGGGTGGCCACTGACAACTATAGAGAGCACCATGTTCCCTCTCCTAGCCATGCTCAACCTACAGTTGACACCTTAGAAAATGGATGAAAGAAGAGAAAAAGGAATATGTTTCAATTGTGATAGCATGTATAGTAAGGGGAATATGCAGTGAGAGAAAATCATTCTACATATATTGTGAATCAGAAGAAGATCAAGATTTGGAATCGTCGCAAGATCTAGAATTGGAAGGGACTACTCCAACAATATCTTATTATGCATTAGTTGGCATTGTTATCCCCATTTTGTGGGATAACTAAGGAGATGATGTGTTGAGGCCCTCAAGTTGCAGATATGGAGTGTTGAGAGACCACATGATCAACAGTGTCCACTTGCACATACAGAAGCCCGCTCTATCACCAAATTTCGGAACTAGTGTCAGTGCATCCACCAAACCGGATAGCTTCTGGAAGGCAAATGGGTCTTGCTCCATGCGGTACTAGTCAAGTATTGTGACAAGTAATCACCCTAATATTTGAGGCATTTAAGCATGTTGTATTTAAGATTCTTTTGTGATCTGAATTTAGGAGTGGAACTAACTGATTAACAGACTGAATACAATAAACACAGAGATGTGAAGAACAACACAGATATCCAGTGAACAATATCTTCTATTGAATAAATGAAATAGGTTGAAACTGTAAAACTGCAGAACTGAAACACTTGCTCGAATGGTGGTAGCTATCTATGAGAAGAGATGTGGTTGCTACACACGTCTTTCTAAGAAGAATGATTACAATGAAGCTCCAGAGGCCTTTTTGATATTACTCATGAATTTCAAAACCCTAGAAGGTGAAACACTAAAATTCATGGGGGGGCCTATGGGTAAGTTACTACCTCAACTTCGCAGGGTCATAACTTTTGCATATGACCTATGTTTTAGGTGTGTGATAGCCCATTGGAAAGGTCTTTCAAAGAAATA
Organism: Picea engelmannii; assembly: GCA_009831015.1. NCBI lineage: Eukaryota > Viridiplantae > Streptophyta > Pinopsida > Pinales > Pinaceae > Picea > Picea engelmannii. The sequence continues at coordinate 130,083 of ML799888.1, read as the reverse complement.
CACACATTACACTGTCAAACTCTGACTTAGACTACAATTTGACTATGGTGAGCCAAAAAAACACTATTTAGGGCTCCAAAACGACCCTGGAAGTACAACAAGATGTGTTGACATGAAAACATACAAAATAATTCGGTTGGATTAGGTGAGAGGCCACTAATATCCACTTGGAATATGTGTAGGGATTTATACAACCCCATATGTGTAGAACCCACAATTACAAGTAAGTACAGAAGAACATGATGAACTAAAAACGGACAAGAGAAGCCAGTTGGAATAGGTGGGTGGCCACTGATATCCACCTGGATCAATCCTTCCCCCTTAGGAATAAATGGCCTCCATTGCGTCGAGTTCCCCCGTCAGGTGAGGAAAATTCTGCTTGATTTGGCCCCAGGTGAGCCACTTGCCTTGGTGGAGGAGTTGCCCTGCCTTGACAACCCGATAAAGATGGATCCTCTACTGGCGAGTGCCCTTGACCTGTGTGTCCACTATCTTATTAGTGGATCCTTATTCCATGTATTCAAGGTTGATATCTGTTGGTGTTAGTTGTTCTACGATCTCTGAGGTTTCCAATAATGGTGGAAAATATGGTCGAAGGAGTTCCACATTGAACATTGGGTGCAAGCCAAGGAAGGTTGGAGTGTTGAGCTCAAAATAATTTCTACCCACAGCCTTGGCGATAGTGTAAGGCCCATAGCGAAGTGGGTGGAGCTTCCAATGGGGCACTGTGAGATGCTCCTTCTGCAAATGTAACTAGACTTTGTCTCCAACCTAAAGCCGGTGCGGTACTATGTGTTGATCATGGCACTGCTTGTACTTAGCATTGGATTTCTGCAAAATCTTCTGGACCTGTTGGCGGATGTGCTAAATCTGATCAATGAATATGGTGGATTTGTCAGTCTCTGACTGAACATGGGAAGAGTTTGTCTATGTGGTGGAAAGAGGTAGTGCAACATCAATGGGACCCAAGGGTTGGAATCCCAGCCCCACCTGAAATGGGCTACGGCTGGTGGAGCTATGGAGAGACATATTATAATTGTGTTGAACATAGGAGATACTCTCATCCCATGTATGTGGATTCTTAGATTTGTACATGTGTAGGATGTGCACAATCATTCGATTGACGACCTCTGTTTGAAAGTCTTTTTGTGGGTGGAAAGAAGCGGATTTAGTGAGCTTGGTGTCCAACAATGACCAGAGACTTAACCAAAATGTGTTGAGGAACCTGTTGTCCTGGTCGGAGATGATGGTCTGTGGTATCCCAAAATGGACCCACACTCGTTCGAAGAAGAGCTTGGCAGTATCTATCACCGTGATAGTATTCTTGCAATTTGTGAGGATGGCCATCTTTGAAAATCGATCAACGACCACAAATACACAATCATTGCCTTTCTTGGTGGACGGAAGGCTAGACATGTAATCCATTGAGATGGATTCCCAAGGCTTCTCGGGAGTAGGAAGAGGGGTGTATAATCCTTACTTCTTAATGGTTGGCTTGGCAATGGCACAGGCAGTGAAAGATATGATATACTTGTTGATGTCATGTCGAAGTTTTCTCCAATAAAAATGTTTTTGAAGAACAACGATAGTTTTCTCCAAGCCAAAATGTCTTTCCATCCAACTGTAGTGGGATTCCCAAAACATCTTTGCATGCTCACTTGTAGGAACATAGAGATGGCCCAGATGGAATAATAGTTCCTCCTGAATGTGAAAATCGATGACAATCACGCCTATACCCAAGAGATGATAGGTGGTGGAAAAGTATGGATCTTGTTGATAAAGTTAGGGCCACTCAGATGCCTCATGTCCGCAGGAATGGAGCACAGTGATGAGGGAAGCCACGGGAGGTCGACCGAGGCAGTTAATGACATGATTTGAGATCCTTGTCTTATAATTGATGTTGATATGGAACTATTGTAGGTAGGTGGACCACTTTTGATGGCGGTCATTCTGCAATTTCCCTTGTGTCTGTATGAACTGCAAAGGCTTGTGATCAGTGTGGATGATCGTCTCCTTTCCTAGAATGTAATGTTTCCATTGGCGACAGGCTTATACGATGGAATACATTTCCTTGTCATAGGTGGGGTATTTCCAAACATTATCTGAGAGTGTCTCACTATGGTATGCCACTGGATAACCGTGTTGAGTGAGAACTACACCTACAACATAGTCAGATGCATCAGTCTCAATCTTGAACGGTTGTTGTAGATCGGGAAAGGAGAGTACTAGAGTTGAGCAAAAGAGATGCTTCAAATCATCGAATGATCATTGTTTTTCCTTCCCCCACACAAACTTTTCCCTGCCACAACCCTTGGTCACCCAGTTGAGGGCCCATGCAATATGGGAGAATCCCAACATGAACCGTCGATAGAATTTGGCCAGTCCCAAGAAGCTTCGAAGCTCGGTTAGTGTGGTTGGGGTTGGACAGTCACAGATGACTTGGATCTTAGCTGGATCAACGTATACCCCATGCTCATCAACAATGTAGCCCAATTATTGGACCATGTTCATGCCAAAAGAGCATTTTTCCAAGTTGGCATATAGCTTGTGTTGTCGCAGAGAAATCAAAACCTGTTGAATATGTTGCATGTGCTCCTCCAAAGTTCTATTGAATATGAGGATGTCATCCAAATATAGCACCACAAAAGAGTTGGTGAAGGGTCTCAATACATCATCCATCAACCTCATGAAAGTGGTTGGTGCATTTGCTAAGCCAAAGGTCATGACCAGCCATTCGAAGAGACCTTCTTTAGATTTAAAGGATTTCTTCCATACATCAGTTGGTTCGATGGGAACCTAGTGGTAGACAGACTTTAGGTCAATCTTTTTGAAGAAATTCCCCCCCATGAGTTGGTAAAGAAAGTCATCAATCCTAGGAATTGGGTGTCGATTCTTGAATATAATTTTAAGGCTCTGTAATCAATGCAGAGCCACCAAGTCCTGTCCTTCTTCTGCACTAGTACAATCAGGCTTCCGCAAGGGGAGGAGTTGGGTCTAATGTGCCCCTTTTGAATAATCTCTTGGATCTGACGCCTAATTTCCTCATTTTCCATCAACGAGCGGCGATAGACTAGTCCATTAGGGAGAGGTGCACCGGGGGTCAGAGCAATTGGATGCTTGACTTGGCAGTGCATCGGTACCCCAGTGGGTGAGGAGAAGATGTCTCTGTATTCTTTCACAATCCCGTCCACTTGCTTCTGTTGCAAAGAGAAGTCTTTCTCCCGGTCTTCTTATAAATTCTTTGATCTATGATCTTCTCCATCTGTTCTTTTTCTGCTATAGGCATCCACTTCTCCCACTGGATCTCTTTCTGATCTTCTGACTCTCTCGTATCATCTTCCCTATAAGGATACAGGTCTAAAATGTTGAATATGGGTGATATACCCACATCTTCTGGCAGCTCTATCTCATAAGCATTTTCATCAAATTTCTTTAGGATCTTGCATGGTCCTATCTTCTTCAGCTTCAGTTTGTTATATGTTCCCCTTGGGAACCTTTCCTTCCTGAGATGTGATAGAACTTGATATCCCACTTCAAATTGAAGTTTTCTCCTATGTTGATCAATTATGTGTTTGTATTCTCTGCTGCTATTTTGCAACTGCTCTTTGATTTCATTATGAAGCTTCTGCATTTCTACAGTGAAGTCTTCTGCCCCAGCGCTTCTGAATTCATTCTTCTCCATATATCTCAACTATGATACTCTTCTTGGCTTCATCCCATATACTATCTGAAATGGGCTCTTTCTTGTACTTTTGTTTGGTGAGTCATTGTATGTAAACTCTGCTTGTGACAGAATTTGATCCCACTGGCTATGATGTTCAGTGACCAGACTCCTTAGAAAAAATCTTAAACTCTCATTCACCACCTCAATCTGTCCATCTATTTGAGGGTATGTTGAACTAAAGGACAGTTATGTCCCCATATTCTTCCACAATTTCCTCTAGAAATGACCAACAAATGTAGTGTCTCTATCTGAGATGATACTCTTGGGAAACCCATGAAGTCTCACAACTTGCTTGAAAAACAAATTTGCAATGTGTGTTACAACATTAGTCTTCTGGCATGGGATAAAGTGTGCCATCTTTGAGAATCTATCAACTACCACAAATATGGAATCACTTCCTCTTTGTGTCCTTGGAAATCCCAACACAAAATTCATGCTTATTGCATCCCAAGGCCTATCTGGAATAGGAAATGGTTGATACAATCCAGTGTTTTGTCTCTTTCCCTTTGCATGCTGGAAAATCTTACATCTATCCACAAATTTCTTCACTTTTTCCCTCATACCTAGCCAATAGTATAAAATTTTCAATTACACAAATGTCTTTTCATGGAAAAAATGTATTGCTATACCTCCACTATGTTTTTCCTTCAGCAGATTTTCTCTCATAGAGCATTTTGGTATACACAAATGGCAACCTTTAAACAACAATCCATCTTGAATTAGATACTCTGTCCATTGGCTCCTATCTATGATCACAGGATTTTCACATGCTTCATATGCTTCTTTAAAATCTGGGTCATCACATTACATCTCCTTAAGGTGTTCAAACCCTAAGGTTTTCACTTGAAATTCCTGCAGAATTAGACATCTCCGGCTCAATGCATCAACAAATTTGTTAGCATTACCAAAAATATGTTTAATGACAAAAGTGAAATTTTTCATAAACTCTATCCACTTAGCATGTCTTTAATTTAACTTCTCATATCTGGTTATGAATTGTAAAGCTTGATTATTGCTATACAAAACAAATTCTTTTGGAACAAGGTAGTGCCTCCATTTCTTCAAGGCTTGAATTATTGAATAAAAATCTTTGTCATATGTGGAGTACTTTCTCTTAGTGTCATCCAACTTCTCACTGAAATATGCAATAGGCCTAATATCTTGGCTCAAGACTGCTCCAATTGCAACTCCACTAGCATCGCATCTTACTTGAAATGTCTTCCTGAAATATGGCAATACCAGAACCAGTTGTTATGTTATCTTCTCCTTTAATATCCCAAAACCTTTCTCATCTTCTTTTGTCCACTTAAAAGACTTGTGTCACTTCTTCAATGTATCTAATATTGGTGCACAAATTCCACTGAAATGTCTAATGAACTTCCTATAGAGACTTGGTAATCCATGGAAGCTTCTCACCTCGAATATGTTTCTTGGCGATGGCCATTCTTTGATTGCTCTCACCTTCTCTGGATTCATCTTCAATTCATTTGAAGAGATTACAAAACCCAAGTAAATGAGTTATGTCTTCATAAAAGAGGACTTCTTTAGATTTATCAACAACTTCTCCCGCTGCAATCTTCTCATCACTAATGTTAAGTGTCTTAAATGGTCTTCTTCAGTTTTACTAAAGACTAATATATCATCCAGATATACAATCACAAACTTACGAATAAAATATTTCAATACCTCATTCATCAATCTCATAAAAGTACTTGAGGCATTTGTTAAGACAAATGGCATAACAAGCCACTCATACAAACCTTCATTTGTTTTGAAGGTTGTTTTCCACTCATCACCTACTCTCATTCTTATCTAGTGATATCCACTTTTTCAGATATATCTTTGAAAAATAATTTTCTCCACTCAAACAATTCATTAAGTCATCCATCTTCGGTAAAGTAAATATGTACCTGATGGTGATCTTATTTATGGCTCTTGAGTCTGTCTGCATTCTCCATCCTCCATCCTTTTTTGGACTTAACACAGTTGGTATTGTGCATGGACTCAAGCTTTCTCTGACCAAACCCTTGTCCATCAAATCTTGGACTTGTCTCCTTACCTCCTCATTCTCTTGATGTGTCAACCTGTATGTTGCTTTGTTCAACAGACTTGCTCCTAGTATTAGATTAATGTGATGGTTGATACGCCTAATGGGTGGCAATGAACTAGGTAACTCATCCACTACTATGTCAGCAAAATTCTCTAATAGCTCCTGAATTTCTTCAGGCAGATCATCCATAATACTTGTAAGGAAAATTCTGGTATTCCTCACCACAACAAATTGCATCTCATTTTCCTTCTTGACTTCACTCAGGAGTTCCTTCCCACTCATGAGAAGTATACTTGTGTTGGTTTCTTCCTTTACTTTATTTTCCTCTATGGGCAGTAACATGTGTGTCCTACCATTCTTCTCCAAGGTATAAGTATTTTTTCTCCCATCATGAATGAAATTCATGTCATACTGCCATCGTCTCCCCAACAAAACATGACATACATCCATGGGAATGAAATCATACAAAATCTCATCTCTATATCCTCCTATATTAAATTCAACTAGGCACTATTTAGTTACCATTACCTGGTGTCCTTTCTGCAACCATGAGACTCTATATGGACTTGGATGTGCAGTTGTCACCAGTTCCAATTTCTCCACCATCTATGTGGATACTAAGTTATCAGTGTTGCCACTATCAATTATCACCTTGCATACTTTATATTTAGTCTTGCAAGCAGTTCTGAACAAACTATTCCTCTGCATTGGTTTTTCAACCTCTGGCTCTGGCTTCAAGAGAACCTTCTTCATCATCAGAGATTTCCCATCTTTTGCACCTTCTTCTTCAACATTTTGCTTCTGCGCTTCTAAAATGTGAGCTTCACCTCCTCCTTCTTTATTTCTCTCGGGGCATTCCTAAGACATGTGTCATGTCTTTCCACAGGCATAACACTTCACTTCTCCTCCTCTGCCTCTTCCTCTTCCTCAAGGAAAAGCGTTTCTACCACCATACTGTCTCCCTCAGGAACTTCCTCCTCTTTCTGAGTGACTATGTGATTTTCCAGTCCCAACCTTGGGATTATGTGCCTTATCATGGACAATTCCCTTGCCTCTATTTAGACTTCTTCTTCTGCTTCGTTGGCTCTGTTTTCTAGCCAAATTTTCTTCTGCCTTCAGTGCAATTTGATAAGAATCCTCCATTGTCCTTACTATAATCATGTTGATTTCATCATGGATTTCATATCTCGGGCCATTTATATACCTGGCAACCTTTTCATCATTTCTTTCTCTCTATCCAGCCCTGATCTTTAGTTTGTAAAACTCCTTTGTGTACTCTTTCACTGTCATTCCCTTCTGTCTCAGGTTCTACAACTTCCTGAACATATTTATCTGATATTCCTTGGGTATGAATTTAGCCTTCAACTTGGCTACCATTTTTTCCCAATTCTTGATCTTTTGTTTTCCCTTGCATCTTCTTTCAGCCTGCAGTTCATACCACCACAACACTGCATGTCTTTTTAATCTGGTAATAGCATGCTTCACCTTCTTCTCCTCATCGACATATTCATAGTCAAAGTACTTGTTCATTGATCTTATCTAATCCAACAATTCTTCAACATCTAAATTGCCTTCATACATCGAGATGTCTATCTTCTCTCTAGCTCCCAACTTGACAACCGCTTCCAACAAGCGTTCTTCTGCAACATCTTCTCCTGCAACTTCTAAAACTTCCACTTCTTCGTTCTCTGCATCACTGACGTCTCCAGCATTAGGTGATCTCCTTTGTGTTGTCTCCATAACATCCAACCTTGTGTGAAGTTCTCTCATATTCCTTTCCACATCTCGATTTGCTACAGGTGGCTCTGCACGTCTTCTAGGCAGCATTGTGATGAACTTTTCTCCTTTACACAGCTACCACTTGATGTGTCTAATACCACTGGATGTTATCAGACTACTTATTTTCATCTTCTCACCTTTGCCTGCTATCTGCAAGAAAAATTTTGCTCTGATACTACTTGATGCAACCCCCCCTCCTCTCCTTGGGGTTTTGTGACCTCCCAATCAAGGATCTTCACAAGGATGAGCCGAATTAGATCCTTGGAACCCTGCTGGCCCCCAATTTGGTTTAACACATGCCCTTTTATCACCTTAGGTGCAGGTCATTTGGAACTTGCGGGCCCTTTTCTAGCGCTCTTTAAACTTTGAATTTGTTGGCGCTAGGTCCTTCCACTAGCCCCTCTCCACATGCGACCTCGGGTTATGACCCAGGGATAAACCTTGAAAGGTGGTTTGGACTTCGGTGTTCGAGAATTCTGAACGTTCCAACTCCTTGCCCTCCCGAAGTGCTTCACACCTGAATCGACAAATCAAGCGGCATGTGCTCCAACAATTAACGGCTGGAATTTTCCCTCTATGATCTGACGACACGCGTCCACTTCAGATCAATGACCACGATCTCCTTCGCTAGATCATCCTTCAGGAGTTTTTGGATACTCCGCCTTCGCCTTTCCTCCAAAGGACTCTTCCTCTGAAGCTCACGGATCTCCGCCACGTTTCTTCTCTGGATCCGACGGTCCAGATCTCCTCGCTCTTCGTGACCTCATGAAAATTGAATTTTTCTCTGCGCAAAACTTCTGGAGATCTACCTTCCGAACTCTCCAATCTATGGCCACATATCCTCACTGTAACCAATGACTGGGATTTCTTCACAGATTTGGGATTTCAACGATCCCCACTTTTTAAACCACTTTCAAACCTCTGAACTACGAAGTGCAGAAATACTCTATGACTAGCCTTCATGAAACTCTCCCAGATCTGACGGTCTAGAATGATCTCGCTCCCTCTTGAACGGATCTTGCTCGCTAATTTATGGAATCTTCAAGGACTCCTCCTTATTGAAGCATTCTCATCGCTACCTCTTCTGAGATTGGTCCCCCTCGAACACTTTAACTCCTCAGAGTGTTTTCTTCAACACTTAGTCGAAATCGACCCTGTGCATGCCTTGTAGTAGGTTTTTGTCCACAACTTAGCTTCGTTGTGAGCGATTGTGCACAACTTGCAACAGTTCTTCACACTCTTCTACAAATACTCTTGAGTTACTCCTCCTGAGCTTCTGAGTCAAAATACTCTGTCAACGCACTCCTTGCAGACAATATGCACTCCTTGCATAGGAAATTCCAAGTTATTCATCCTCGACACTCTGAACTTCTCAGAATGACTTCTTCGATAATTAACCAAATATCAACCCTATGCACAACTTATGACAGGCTTCCTTCAACTTAACTCTTGATGGGAAACTATGTGCTTTTTGCAACATTTCCTATACAGCTCAATTGTTCCTCCTGAACAATATGACTTTGAGTGCATTTTCGCCTACGCACACTTTCAAGCTATCCCTTCTGGATTTATGAGTCAAAACAAACTCTGTCAACGCACACCTTGCAAACACTTATGCAGACCTTGCAAACATAAGTTTCATGTTATCTCTTCTGAGCTTATGAGTCGAAATAGACTGTGTCAATGCACACCTTGTGAACAATATGCACTCCACAATTGAAACTTATCTTACCCTCACAGATTCATACATTCAACCATGTAAATGCATTCATAACATAAGAACAAGTAATAATAGAGAATTTCAATTAAACTGAAAGCCTACCATTCATTCATTCAAATAGACACAGTAAAAACAACACCAAACATTTGGATCAACGCTTCTCTATTATATTCATTCAAATGATATGTACATGGACTCATACAATGCTCTTTTGCGACTCAACAACTCTCAGCTTCAAATAACTTTCAGCAGCAGTTATCTTAGCTACAAAACTCTTTAGCAACCTTCAACTAACTTGCAACAACTTCATTTGGGAAACAATACATTTATTTATACAAAAGACCTCATAGAGCTTTTCCCTCTGACTACCTTAGTGTTATCCCATCGAATTAAAAGCTTTCAACTACTAAGGATTTATTACAATAAATGTTTGAGACAGACAGATAAGAGAAAACACTTCGAATCTATACTGCAAGCCACTACATTAAAGGAAAATACACTCCCCATCGATCTCATGCGATGGTTCAACTCCTAAACATTTAAGACGTTCTTAAATTACAATCTTTTCAATATATTTGCATGATATGCCCTTCTTAAATTCAAAAATCACTTCAAAATGTGTGTTAGTGCGTTGAGTTGTCCTCCACTTGCACTTTTATGACGATGCTCTTGCATCACCTTCACCAAAGATGTATGGATAGTCATAAAATCTAATCTCGGTATCTCATATAGTTGGGAAGGCTCCTCTATTGGTGATTCATTTCACTCTTGGCTCACTTCCCCTGCCACCTCTCCCTTCGAAGCTCTCCCTCTAATTTGGACATGGTGAATATGGATTTCCAGGAACCATGCCATTTTCAATGAAATTGATCCCTCCCCTTCCCATTGTGCCATATCTACATTAGCTATTCTCCAATCCTTCCCACAATCCCCCCCCCCCTCTATTGATCACTCTTCACCCTGGGCATTTTTCGATGGGGCTGCTCAAGGATCTCCCTCTTCCGGGGTTGCAGGGACTATACTCCATTTAATGCTCAGTACAAAATCTCCTTTGCAGCATATTTGGGTACAAGAACAAACAACTTCAACAAATTTATGGCAATCAACTTTTTTTTTCCCTCGCAAAGGAAAAAGGAATCTCACACATCATCATTTTTAGGGACTCTTTTCTAGTGATTAAATGCATAAATGGGAGTCAATCACTGCAAACATACAAACTTCATCCAATTTTGGATGATATCAAAAGAATCCCTTCATCTTTCTCTCATGTTCCATTTTCCCATGTCTACGGGATTTGGAACCAGGAAGCAGACAAGATTTCAAAAGTCGGATTGGATCTAGACCAAGGCTGTTGGAAAATATGGGAAGAAATCCCACTTAGCACCTCAAAATATCTTCACCACCCTTGGTCCCTTCCTTGACTAGTCCTTTCTCAAAACATCATACCAGGCACTTTTTTGGTTTATATTTTTGTCAAATTGCAAGCTACTCAGCTTGGAACCTACCAAATGTATACACAAGTCGGGTCTATTATCTCAAGACAATCATGTATTTTTTGACTTAGAAGAACTGTAAAATGAAGTAAACAGGGCATTCAGTCTAACATACCAATTTTGGATGGGGGGGAACTCCTGGCTTTAAATGTGACAAACAAGCCAAAGAATGGCCAAATAATGCTAGGGCATATACTATTGTAATTTTATCTAAATGAATAAAATTACTTTCTTTTTTTCATGGGAATATATATATATATATATATATATATATATATATATATATATATATAT
>ML799888.1:77635-118936 GCA_009831015.1 Picea engelmannii | reverse complement strand
GAGTTTTTCTCTCAACACAATACCCCACTAACATTCAATCAATTATTTCACACCATGGAAGTTGTTAAAGAAACCAAGAGAAGGAGAAGTAGAATATCTCTTAATAATAGTTTAGTCATTAAGTTGTGTATATATATATATATATATATATATATATATATATAATTAATACCCTATAAAATATACATATATTGATCATCAATCCCATCAATATTTAATTATTATAAAAATATTAATTAAATTAACAGTTGATAATTAATAATTAATTTTGTCAATTGGGTGTAGTTCAATTGGCTAAGAGGAAAGTTGTTATCCTCCCCCTCTCGGATTCAAATCCCACTTTGTGACATGCTTACTCTCTTTGTCGGCCAATTGTTGACTGTTGACATGGACGTAAGCCCTCAAGAATTTAGTTTACCCTAGGTACCACCTTTAGAATGAGGGGAAGTACCTGGTGTTTTTCCAAGAGAAATGCATTACATGAAAATAAATAAATATAATAAAACAAAATATAATAACAATAAATTTATTATCATCATCATCGTCATGAAATACAAATTCTAAGGAAACCCATCAGGAATTTCCCCTCATTTTGAGGATGGTACCCAAGGTAAACCATATTCTACAAAAGCTCAAGCCTTTGTCAACATAAGGCTCAAGGCCATTACAACAATACACTTGTTAAGAGCTCAACATGTTACCTGTTAGCACCATGATTTTCATAGCTAAGGTTAGAGGCTTTTCAACAATTTGCAAAGTCGTGCTTGTTAGCACCCATATTGTTTTTATGTCTGGCATCATCTAACATCTCCAAGGGTTAGTTTCAAAAGGAAGATTATCATTTATTATTTCCATTTCCATTTGCAACTGCATGTTGGGAAATTTGCTATGCACTGCAGAGAGCACTTCACTGCGCAAAGAATTTTGTTGTGTAGTGGATTTTGTCTTGCAATGGATTTCATCGTGCAGTGGATTTCATCGCACAGTGGATTTCGTTGTGCATGGGATTTTGTCGCACATATGATGTTGTCACGCAGTGGATTTCATCACGTAGTGGATTCCGTCGCGCAGTGGATTTCGTCGTGCATGGGATGTTGTCGCACATATGATGTTGTCGCACAGAGTATGTCATCGCATAGTGGATTTTGTCGAGCAGCGGATTTCTTCACGCAGTGGATGCTGTCGTGCATAGGATGTCGTTGCGCAAAGGATTTTCCTGCGCATGAGCTACAGGTCGCATTGCGTAAATGACTGGTTTAGTGGTCAACTTCAAGATCACTTTCTGACCAACTGGAGAGGAATTTTGAAAATCCCCAAGAGGTTTTTGTTGAGGACAAACCAAATAAGAATAACCTCTCTCATATTTGAAAAACGATTCATATTTTGGGAGATTCAAAGGAATCTTTGATCCCTATTTTTCAGTTTTCATGATTTTCTTTCCAAGACATGTTTTTGTGAAGCGTATCCCGGCCATCTAGAGATGATTTTTAAGAAACCAAGAGAGGTTTTTCTTTATAACAAGATTAAATACAAAAAATCTCTCAGTTTCGGAAAATATTTTTTTATTAGTGAGATATGATGTCATCTTTAACACCTATTTTCCCAGTTTGTTGCGCAATCCACTGAGTTTTTTGTTGTAGGTTATTGTTGCGTAGCAGACTTGTTGTGAAAGGGTGACAGAGTGTCCAATAGTGCACATGATGACTCATCACAACCATATGGTCGAATTTTGATCATGATCAATGATTGTAAAGAATATTTCGGTTACGATTATGATTTGGCAAAGACGGATTTTCTATTTTTAGTAAATCCGTTGAAGTTATTATTCTCTTTCAAAGAAAATGGATCCATGATTCTAGGAGGGAGTAGTTCAACCCTAGCAGCAAAGGGTGACATTATTTTTCTATATATGGGGATCATTTTCATGTAAACATGGTTGGTTGGCCAAATTAGTATAGACAATGTCTATTGAATGTAGTTTGAGTTCGATCGAAATTTAATGCAAAAGTCATGAAGCTTTGATGAAAAGATTCTAATTGTAGCAGTTATATGTATTGTTTCCTTTCTTTGTGTATGTACCTCCTGTTCTCTTTATTCATATCTATTTATGTCTGAATAGGAATGTAATTTCAAAACTAGGATTCGTTGAGTAGTGCCCTGGGATTCACGCCATTCAGACAAACTGTTTTCCTCTAAGTTAACTCTGAATTCATCCTCGGAGGTGCTCCAAGTTACTTCAAGTGTTTTTCTCCCCACCACAGACAACGATTTTAACTGAAGATTGTTTCTTGCTTAGCCTTTATCCTCTCAAGCTCAGTTACCAAGTCATTTACTTATATCATTTCATTGAACTGACTCCATAGCCCAAGGTCTTACTCTCTTGCGCCAATATAACCAGAATTATCATTCAGAGGTGTTAAATCTAGCCGATATCTTAAAGACATATCCTGTATCAAGACGAAGTCTCCCAAGAAAGCCCTCTCCAGGTCCGAAAGGCTAGTTTCAGGTCTCAAAGTTGGTTGAAAAAGTTACCTATGTCGTATGTTTATCAGTCAAACAAATTTATAGAGTGCTAACATTCTGGCGTCGTTGTCGGGGAGCGAAGGTGAAATATTCCTTGGGAGAAACGACAAAATTGAGATCTGAATACTGATGGTGAAAAGTATTCAGACACATAAAGGTTGTACATCATTCACCTGGCGACTCCATTTTCAAGAATCTAGAATTCAAAATTTTAATGGCGACTCCGTTATCTAAAGACTCAGTGGCCTATAGATTTTATTTATGACTCCACTACTTCAAGATGGATTACAGATCTGCAAGGTATGCTCCAATGAATCGCTCTCATATTCCTGGCTTTCCAAATCATATTCCTCACATAGATTGGCAAAAATATTTGCCTAAATTTGAAAATGGGAAAGGAAATGATGTTGCCTTGCACTTGATTAGATTTCACATGCACATCTGTAAGCTGGGGGTTGAATTTCATGAGGATTGTTTGATGAAAATGTTTATGGATACTCTAGAGGGGAAATCAAGATTATGGTATGAAGGTTTAAAACCAGGTAGCTTATACTCTCTTAAAGATTTCCATATAAAATTCTTTAAGCATTATGGAGAATCCAATCCTTCATTCTTGGTGTTTGAAGATTGTTGTGAATTTTGTGAGCATTTCATTAAGTACCTTGAAAATATTTTTGGTGATGAAGAGTGTATGAATGGTGAAATCATAGAATCCTTTTATGAATATTCATCCCAACAACAAATAGTATTCCCTCCTTTGCTTGAAGATGAAGTTGATCAAGAAATTTTTGCTAAAAGACATTTTCCTTCTCCTGAACTTGATGGAGATATTCAACAAGATTTCCAGCAAGACAAAGTGTTTCAAAGTTGTATTTCTTCCCCTGTGAATGATGTGGTTGTTCAAATTTTGAGTGACCTAGACATGGATGAGGATTTTGAAACAACATCTATGGAGACTTCAAGCAGTGAACAAACAACTGACATAGAGTTTCAGGAAAGCAACAAAACAGTGTATTCCACTTTTCAATCAGAAATACAAAAATATAATGAAGAGGCAGTTGTTTTATTTGATTCCTTTGAAAATCATGGTTTTGAAAATGCATCCATGGGAACTTTAGACTGTGAAATAGTGCATGTTGTTAGATTTTTGCATTTGCAAGAAGAATATGAGTAGGAACGTATTTCCATTCATTCATTTGAAAGTCAAAATGACAGTCCTCAAGCAAATTTCCAGAAGGTTAATAAAACCAAACCAGAATTGTTTGATGAACAAGAGGATAGCCTTGATACACATAATACGGTTGCCATATTTGAAGATGTTCAAGGATGTATGAATGTATTTGTTGATATACATGGAAGAGTAGACAAACCTATTGTTGACATTTCATTTGAAAATTTTATCAGAACAGAATAAATAGAGAAAAAACAACAAACATTTATGAAAGAGGCTTGTCTTTCTATTTTTGTTCATCAAGAAGAATGATTTTTCATGGTTTTCAAGATCCTGTGGCCATTCTATTACAGTCATCAGTGAAGGAGGAATTTGTTTCATTCATAAGCTCAGATTTTGGATTCCTTTTTTTTTTTCAACTGCCATCTTTTACATGTGTCTGCCTGCTTAAGAAAAATATGAGCAGAGAAAAATCAGGAAGCCAATTGCTTGATTGGTTGCATTGGCACTTTAGCATCACTTGATTGGGTATTCATTTTAGCATTTTTAGAGTAGATAGGAGTGTGCGAATAAGATCGGTACTATGAGCATTTCTTTTAGCAATCTGTAGTTTTCATTTTCAGCTTAGTTTCATATTTCAGTTTGGAGCATATATAGCTTTGGGTTTTCAGCAGATACAGGAGACAGGTCAGAGTAGATTTTTCAATGGTTCGGGAACATCCCAATGGATAGGCACAAGGTCTGCGAGTTCTTTGCTACGTCACTGGGAGGATAATATCCCCGTTGGAGCTAGTTGTTAGCTCCATGATTTTCATAGCTAAGGTTAGAGGTTTGTCAACAATTTGCAAAATCATGCCTGTTAGCACCCATATTGTTTTTATGTCTGGCATCATCTAACATCTCCAAGGGTCAGTTTCAAAAGGAATCTTATCATTTATTATTTCCATTTCCATTTGCAATTGCGCGTTGCGCAGAGCACTTCATTGTGAAAAGAATTATGTTGCGTAGTGGATTTCGTCGCGCAGTGGATTTCGTCATGCATGGGATGTTGTCGCGCATATGATGTTGTTGCACAGTGGATTTCATCGCGCAGTGAATTTCGTTGAGCAGAGGATTTAGTCGCGCATGGGATGTTGTCGTGCATATGATGTTGTTGCGCAAAGGATGTCATCGCGTAGTGGATTCATTGTGCATTGGATTTCGTCGCGTAGTGGATGTTGTCGCATAGAGGATTTTCCTATGCACAGGCTATAGGTCGTGCTGCGCAAATGACTGGTTTATTGGTCAACTTCAAGATCACTTTCTGACCAACTAAAGAGGAATTTTGAAAATCCTCAAGAGGTTTTTGTTGAGGACAAACCAAGTAAGAAAATTGTTAGGCTGCTATATTAAAGATTTTTAATTACCTGAAAACATTGAATTGTCAACCAGGGTAAGTGAACTTAGAGCTGCTACATTGTATGTGCTGGTAAGATTCTAATTCCTATCTAAAGGTTATTCTGAGAAGAAAACACAAACTCACTCTTAAAAACTGAACCCTAATGATTATCTTGAAACTAATCATCTCTTGTTTAATTCATCAAAGGAAAACAGTTCTGAGCTTAAGTACAGGTACTTCTATTTCTAATCCAATGTAATCTCCCAAGACTATCTACCATTAGCTTAAACTTCTAATCATCATCATATCTATCTAAGCCATAAAAGAAAGATCATTTTTGAAAACCTTTTTAATCTAAACATCAAAAATAGTTCTGAATCTATCCACAGGTAGAACAAATAAATTTCCTATTTACCCTACTGGTACTGGAAGCTTCCTTTAATCCAACTGTAAACTAACTATCCTAATAGAATAGAGTAAATCTAAACTCGTACTCCTTTTGAATCATGATCAAAGTTAAAACTAGAAACAGACTATAAGCTGACTATCCTAACAGAACAGAGTAAGCTAACTATCCTAACAAGACAGAGTAAATCTAAACTTGCATTCCCTTTAAATCATGATCAAATTGAAAACTAGAAACAGAGCAAATCTAGTTCATTCTTCAAGTTCTACAGGGATAAATAACACATTCAACATTCATCAATCTATGAGAGGATATCACACTGGAAATGATCCAATCCGAAGAATGGTTAAGCAAGAATCTAACAAAATAATTCCCAAACTCAAATAAACTAACTTACATGCAGATTCTAAAATACTGAAATAAACTAACTCTACTATGGAAAAGAGACAGTGACTTGAACCTATTGGCGGGCCCAACCAAGAGGTGCAATCACCTAAAATGAAACCAGAGCTACTCAGATCATTCCATGCAAAAATTGTTCATACTTCACGCTCCATAATTCATAAAACGACTCAAATCATTTAACAGTGAATAACATAACACATAGCAAATTTGTATTATCAGAAATCGTATCACATAGAACATTGTAACCAACGTTTCTTGAGAGCGATCCCAGTTTATGTATATCCTCTCCAAAATAGTTTTAAACATAGGTGCATTAATCTAAACGGATCTCGGATCCGAAAATGACTCATAGTCAGTTAAAACAAACTTCACAACTTCATGACACGCAGTGTCAAGAAGTGTGGATCATAAAGCATTCTAATAAAATGGTTCTACAATCTCACCCTGAGTCAGCATATTGAGTTATGACTCAATCAATCATATGAGTCGGAATGTCAATCCACTCTGGCCATGTCATGCAAGTCTTCGACAGCTTCTTTGGTATCTCCACTAAGTGTGAGATGGTACCTGGTACTGATAAGTTCTGTTTCAAAGGAACAGTACCTAACTCATGTCACATTAGTATCAATATTAGTTTAAAATATCAAAATACAAAAAAATAACTTGAATCATAAGAATACCTTGAATAGCCCCATTTAGTTGTAAAAGGATGTCAAATGTGTCATGGTAAGGCCAGAAGGAAATGATACTAGATATGAAAATGGAGGTATATTTGACATGATATAGGAAAAAATATAGTCAAAACTAGAGACTGACAAAAACCTCTCTCAAATTTGAAAAACGTTTCATATTTTGGGAGATTCGAAGGAATCTTTGATCCCTATTTTTCAGTTTTCATGATTTATTGTCCGAGACATGTTTTTGCGACGCGTATTTCATCCAGATGGAGATTATTTTCAAGAAACCGAGAGAGGTTTTTCTTTATAAAAATCTTAAATACAAAAACCTCTCTCAGTTTCAGAAAAATAGTTTTTTATTAGTGAGATATGATGTCATCGTTAACGTCTCTTTTCTGAGTTTGTTGCGCAATTCGTTGTGTTTTTTGCTATAGGTTACTGTTGCGTAGCAGACTTGTTGTGCAAGGGTAACAGAGTGTCCAGCAATGAACATGATGACTCATCACAACCATATGGTTGAATTTTGATCATGATCAATGATTGTAAATAAAATTTCGGTTACAATTATGATTTGGCAAAGACGAGTTTTCTATTTTTAGTAAATCCATTGAAGTTATTGTTCTCTTTCAAAGAAAACGGATCCATGATTCTAGGAGGGATTAGTTCGACCCTAGCAGCCAAGGGTGACACTAGTTTTCTATATATGGGGATCATTTTCATGTAAACAGGGTTGGTTGGAAAAATTAGTATAGACAGTGTCTATTGAATGTAGTTTGAGTTCGATCGAAATTTAATGCAAAAGTCATGAAGATTTGATGAAAAGATTCTAATTGTAGCAGTTGGATGTATTGTTTCCTTTATTTGTGTATGTACCTCTTGTTCTCTTTATTCATATCTATTTATGTATGAATAGGAACATAATTTTGAACCTAGGATTCGTTGCACAACGCCCTGGGATTCACACCATTCAGACAAGTCATTTTCCTCTAAGTTAACTCTGAATTCATCCTCAGAGGTGCTCTGAGTTAATTCATGTGTTTTTCTCCTCGCCACACACAACGATTTTAATTGAAGATTGTTGCTCACTTAGCCTTTATCCTCTCAAGCTCAGTTACCGAGTCATTTATTTCTATCGTTTGATTGAACTGACTCCATAGCCCATGGTCTTACTCTCTTGCGCCAATATAACCAAAATTATCATTCAGAGGTGTTAAATCTAGCCGATAACTTAAATCCATATTCTGTATCGAGACAAAGTCTCCCGAGAGATCCCTTTCCAAGTCCGAAAGGCTAGTTTCAGGTCTCAAAGTTGGTTGAAAAAGTTACCTCCGTCGTTTTTTTATCAGCCAAACAGATTCACAGAGTGCTAACATTACCTATAGGAATTGAACCTAGGTGGGGAGGATAACACTCATATCAACCACTCGGGATAGACCCAGTTGACATTATTAATAATTAATTTAATTAATTAATAATAATAATAATTGGGAAGATATGTCAAATCCTCGGAATCCACAAAGCAGAGGAAATACACTTCCTACGCTCAAATCTATGTCTACATGGATAGCTCAAAAGCTTTACCAGGATTAGTAACCCTAGAATATCAGGACGAGGATAGGAATCAAATGATGGACTATGAACATATTCCTTTCTGTTGCTGGAAGTGCCATGAGCATGGCCACCTCTTTCGGGAATTCCTCCTAAATGCCCAAAATCCTAAAGCATGCAAGGGGAAGAAAAAGGATGGCTTCACCACAGTCACTGGAAGAAAAGGACACCCACCTAGAAAGTAGAATCAAGACAATTCTCTGAAAATATACACTAAAAACTCCTATGACATTCTTAACCAACTCCCGGGGGAAGAGGAGGTCGGAGATCATCACAAAAAAGATAGCCAGGAAAAGGAAAAAGGAAAACCCAAGCACCAAACCGAAACAAGCAAAGACGACAACCAAGACACAAGCCCCACTAGCAGGACATATGGGGATAATCCAAAAGAAAGTGGGGACACTCTCATGTAGTTGGATGAGCAAGATATCGAGGACATAGATCTCGAAAAACTGGAGGAAGCCTTCAACTGAAAGGATATGCAAACCATCCTAGTGGAACAACTCAGAAAATTTCACAAGTTATTCATTGACTCCACTACAGGCTCTACCTCATGACTAGGGATATCCTTAGACCCATCCACTGAGCTCAAACGCACCTCCCGGGAAAGTAAAAGACGAGGGTGAAAATCTACACAATAACTCATCAAGGAAGTAGGTAACTTTATGCTTAACTCGGGGCAGATCCAAAGACTCACGGAGGGACACCTCCATCCACCTCATAACTCATCATGATGAAGATCATAACATGGAATATCAGAGGGCTCAATGGAAGATCCAAGAAGAGGACTCTTCGAGACTGTATTCGTGTTGAGAATCCGAACATTCTGCTTTTGTAGGAGACAAAATGTGCTGGTGAAGAAGCGGTAGATATCTTTTGACATTGTTGAAGAGGATGTGACTCCCTTCATATGGACTCCAATGGAGTGGCATGCATTCTGGAAATCTTGTGGAATCCAGCAACAATCATCATATATCGACCCTTTTCCACAGTGGGTATAATTTTGGCTCACTTCAAAGTCATAGGATCTACCAAATAAGGTGTGATCACAAATGTGTATGGGCCTCAAAGCACCCAGGACAAAGAGTTATTCTCGAAGTGAATAACCACCATCAAAACATTGTTGATCTCGCCCAACTGGTTGCTAGGGGGAGATTTCAATATCATACTAATGTTGGAGGAAAATACAGGAGGCACCAAGAGGCTTGATCAAGACAATGGTAAGTTTTGAGCCCTCATAGACCAACTGGATTTAATAGATATAGAAACTAGGAATGGAACTTTCACATGGTCCAATCGCATATCTGGGCATCAGTATGTTTCTTGTCGATTAGATCATTTCCTCATTTCAGAAGCCCTGTTGTTGGAGGACCTCGTCACTGAAGCCAATATTCTCCCAAAAATAGGCTCGGACCACTGACCTGTTTCTCTATGTCTTGATTCTGGAGTGATGCCTAAACTCAATTCCTTCAGATTTGAGAAGTTCTGGCTCTCTCATCCAGACTTCCAAAAGATTTCATAATCTTGGTGGAAGAAAGCATAAATAGACCATGGTACTTGCATGTACAAATTCCAGAAGAGACTCAAAAACTTTAACTCACGACTAAAGAGATGGAATCAGAATGTTTTTGGGAATATCCTACAAAGAATGCAGTAAATCGAGCAGTGCCTGGAAACCTTGCAAAAGACCTTCATTACCAAGGAAAAAACTATGACCTTAATGAAAGAAGAGGAGAATCTCAAGGAATAATTGGAAGAGAGAAAGGAACATGAGGAAATACTCTAGAGACAGAAATCCAGGGTACAATGGATCAAAGAAGGGGAAAAGAACACCAAGTTATTTCATCGATCCATGGTGCATTGATGATACATCAACAAAATAACCTAGTTGGAGGATGCTCAGGGTAATCCCATCAGGGACCATGATAGAATAGCAGAAGAACTAATCAATTACTACAAATACCTCCTAACAGAGCCCATTGATGAAAGAATGTCAGTGATCCACAAAATCACCAGGAACATACCCTCCCTAGTCACTTAGGAAAAAAATGAAGCCCTTACAAGACCCATCACCCAAGAGGAGGTGGATCAAGCAGTTAAATAAATGCCCTCAGGTAAAGCTCCCGATCCTAGTGGCTTCACGAAAGACTTCCTCCACTACTGTTGGCCAATGATCAAAGAATAAGTCTGGCATGTGGTGGAGGAATCAAGAACCTCGGGACAAGTCCTCTCAGCTTTCAATGACACCTTCTTCATGCTCATCCCGAAGGAGGAAAGGGTTACGCATCCAAAACAATAGAGACCGATAGCTCTATGTGATGTCATCTACAAAATTATCACCAAGGTCATTTCCATGCGTCTCAAACCAATTCTGCCTTTCATTATCTCCAAAGAGTAGATTGGCTACGTGGAAGGCAGGCAAATCATGGACAACATCATCCTAGATAATGAAGTCATCCACTCACTGAAAGCAACCAGGAGTCCAGGTATGCTCATCAAACTCAACCTTTCCAAATCTTTTGACATAATCAGTTGGAAATATATGTGCTCCCTCCTCGAGGCCTTTGGCTTCGACAGTCATTGGGTGGTCTGGATCATGAGGCTCACTTTTGTAACCTTTTCTCTATCTTAGTTAATGGAGTGCCCTCCCAACCCTTCTCTCCCACCAGAGGCATCTGACAAGGGGACCCCCTCTCCCCCTTTCTCTTTGTCATAATGGCGGAGGGACTGGGGTGCTACCTCAAGGCCTCTGTGATGGAAGGCTCCCTTAAAGGTCTACCCCTACATAATATCCATCCAAACCCCTCTGATAGCCAGTTTGTCAATGACACCCTTCTGCTAAACACTATGACATCCCAGGAGGCCACTAAGATCAATTCCATCCTCACAGATTTCGTCGAAGCTTCAAGAATGGACTTAAACCTTGATAAATCACAGCTCTACTTATTCAATACCCCAGTAGCTATCCAAAACCATATCTCTCGAATCCTGATCATCCCCAAGAGCTCCCTTCCATCCAATTATCTAGGCGTCCCACTCACAGGGGTGGTCACTCGTAATATCTCCTAGGACAACCTATTTCTCTCCATCTCCAACAGACCCAACAACTCAACCTTCATATCTCTTAATCTTGCAGCTTGGTTGGTTCTTTTAAAATATGTTCTTCAAGCCTTGCTAACCTACCTCTTTACCGCTCTAGCAGCCCCCCAATCTGTCATCAGGGCCATTAGGAACATCCATCGCAGCTTCATGTGGCATGGGCATCACCCAAAAAAGAAGAGGGTGTTGGTAGGTTGTGACAAAATCTGCGGGCCTAAAGCCTTAGGGGGACTAGGGCTTCGGGACCCAGGGAAACTAAATCAAGTCACGGGGGAAAAATTGTGGTGGCATTGGCTCAAGCACCCCATAGAACTCTGGGCAAAAATCTGGAAAAGGAAGTATGCACCCACTACCAGAGAAGAGTAGCTGATCAGATTCAATGATTAGGTTCGAGGATCCAATATTTGGAACACGACTTGGAATAATCGAATGCTTATTCAAAAGCATGCTTTCTGGGAAATCTGAAATGGTGAACACTCCTTGTTTTGGAAAGACTCATGGCAACAACAACTGCCTCTAACCACCCTTGAAGAACTCATTCCCCTACGTCAACAAATGCAGTCTGAGGACTCCCAAGTGGTGAAGGATCTATGGAGAAAGAATGATTAGAACCAGACATGGCGCATTTGGAGGACTAAACCACATGAAATTTACCATCAGATGGAGCTAGATCTACAAGCCTGGAAAGATTGTGCAAATCAAAGGAAAATTTATATCAAGGAAGGCCCAGATATACTCAGATGGGGGCAATCCACAACATGCAACTTCTCAGTCAAAGGAGCTTACTATTTACAGGAAAAGCACCAGGAACAACCAAAGGAATGTATCTGGGGAAATATTTGGAACCCAAAATTATGGCCGAAGGTGCCCATATTCTTATGGCTTACTGTCCAAAATCGCATTCTCACATGGGACAATCTTCGGAAACGAGGATTCATAGGCCCCTCATTTTTCCCCCTCTATCAGCAACAGGAAGAAACGATGGAGCATCTATTCAACCATTGCAACTAAAGTGAGATAATTTGGGACATGGGGACACAAGTTATGTGTCGCTCCAACAGAAATCGAGCCAGTATCATATGCATAGTGGAGAACTGGGACTCGATTTCCTATCAAAACCCAATCTTGGATCCCATCTAGTATCTTTTACCTGGATTCACCATGTGGAAAATCTGGAAGGAAAGATACAAAAGGATTTTTCAATCGATGACCTTTCCCCCTCTCTCAAATTGGGAAAGGGTTATGAACCTAATTCGGGAAATGATTAAGAGTGTGCAGTGGTCCCAAGAGGACCTTAAATGAAATCCAGGTGAAAGTCATATCCTTCAGACATGGAAGCTCAATCTCACCGGTGAAAGACAAAACATTGGGGTCACTAGAACAAATGGCAGCCTGAGCACTTGGTCCCCCCCCCTCCCACTGGTTTTATTAAATTAAACTTTGATGGCGCGTCAAAAGGGAATCCAGGTTCGACGGGCTTTGGGGCGGTCCTCCGAAACGAAGAAGGGAAAATTCAGTATTATGCCGCAGGCTATCCAATATTCAATACAATTAATGTTGTTGAGCTCTAGAGCCTTCTCAGAGGAATCAAGTTAGCAATAGACCATGACTTACACAAGCTCATAGTGGAGGGAGATTCCCAGATCATCATCCAGCTTATCACTAAAATTATTCATGGGTCACACCCAGTTGGAGACTCTCATGATTGTTGGAAGATTTCAAATCCCTCTTACAGCCTAATCTCACCCTTATCCCCTCACATGTGAAAAGAGAGGCAAACAAAATTGTTGATTCTCTGGCAAATGAAGGTATGGATTCCATGGTGGATTCGATTCACTAGAACGCACAAAACTCTCCTCGATCTGATTTATCAGATCGCTGCTTGGACTTAGCCAGGAAATATTATCTAATCTCGGATGGGGTGCCACGTAGCAATGGGAGGACACGTAGCATGCCCCAGACCCAAGCCATTAATATGGTAGGTTGACACCCTTCACTTGATTCTTAAATGGAGGGAGGCCATTACTACCTGCCAAGACGGGGATGACAACTCCCTCGCATGAGAAGTATGGTGGCCACAAGGTGTAATTGCAGTGGGGGGCTCGGTACAAAGGTCATGTTGTGTCTTGGCATTTTACTCCTGCTCGGACAAGGTTGGATCCATTTCTCCTTTGGCTCCATTTATCCTTTGCACTCCATCAATCTGGCTGCTCTGAGAACAAGATTTTCATCTCGGCTGCTCTCATAGCAATAGCCCTGCAAATTATCAACCTCCCTGGCCTAGCCATGCCAAGGGAAAGATATAAACTGAGGCACGGCCCAACCTGGTATAGTCTTGTTGCCAAACAACGGAGGTTGCAGATACTGGAGCGCGCCCTTTCCATAGCTCGGACCCAACGACGGGAGAAACCAGGAACATCGCCAATGGCATACGTTGAGGAGGAGATTCTGAAGGAACCTATCCAGGTTCCTCTGGAATCCCTCCTCTTCACTACATCGGATAATTGACAACCCCCCAGCTATAATCCGGCAAGCACAATCACCCTAGCTACTCGAGAAGAGGCCATGGAAGAGGCCACCTGTATAATTGAGGAGGAATTTCCAGAGGAATTCATCCATTTGGACTCCGTGAACACAATTCAGAACATGGACAACCAAGTCAGGTTAGCGGCGGAGGAGGTAAAGGTGGTGGAGGCTATGGATGAGGCACCAGTGGACTTAGGTGCGGTGGTGGTGGTCTTAGGCGCAGATGTGGAGGGTCGCCCAGTCTTGGTGCCTCCACCACTCTCGGCACTCCCTATTTTTTTCTAGTCTCCACCACCCTTCTTCCATATGGAGCAACTCGAGATCGTCTTTGGGCTACGGAACCAGATGGTTGGCCAGATACACCAAGACACCCTCATGCACTAGCGAATTGACATGCTCTATGCAGCCTTCTCAAATGCACCAACAACTCAACGATGTCCGGCCTGTGCGAGGCCTTTATTTCTCTAGCCTAGGGAGGACCCTTTCAACAACGCTCTGAATGACATGCCTCTAGGTGAAAATGTGTAATCTCTCTGCTTTGGTCACTTCATGCACTCTTAGCTCAACTCTCTGCACTGCTACAATGCAGTTTTACAATTATGTCTTCTTTTTTCAGTTGATAGTCTTTCTCAGTTGCATAGAACAGTTCAGCAAGAACTCGAATCCGCCACCTACTCTGGTTTCCATTTGGCAGGGCAGATGGCGGATTTCTATTTTGAACAATGACATCATAGTTTGCCACATGTTTTGGTTTCCGCTAATGTGGCAGAACATGCAACAGACTGTAGCCATGTGGCATTTTTTTGTACTCTAAAAGCTAAGTAATAGGAATCTCTTTTTTATTTACAAAATAATAATAATAATTATTATTATTATTAAATAATCAATAATAATAAAAATAATTAAATCATTAATAATAATTACGTCACAACTTTGATGATAAAATGACACAATTTTGACGTGTTGACACAAAACATATATACTACGATGCTACAAAGATGTTACTACAACACAAAAATAATAATAATGATGTAGACACGATGGTAACATGTTTCATTAGTGATGTGATACAACATTAATACGATGCAAAAATAATAACAATGATGCATACATGATGTTAACACGATGCAAGAGTGATGTAAATTAAGGCTAATAAGACACATATATAATACAAAATGACTAAAAATTTTAGTATTTTGATGCTAGTACTATGAAAGAATGATGACCCATATTAAATATTGATGCTTATATCAATGCATTGTGATGCTAATATGGTGCAATGTACAAAATTCTAAATCAAAATTGACACAAAAGTAACTCTCTAAGTGTTTTCTACAATAATATGCAACATAACGTGAAGCTGACGTGACACAGGAAAGATTTATGCATTGTATGCTTCATCACTGAGACAATGCCTTGTAGATTGCATGTTGAAAAATATGATGTAGAGTTGATGCAAATCACAATGCCCCCTTTAGTGTTGTTCAATATTGAATTTTTTTCTCAAAAAAATGCACTAGGAGATTGTCATAAGTAGGATAATAATATCCAAATATTTAAAGGTTTTAATTAGCAATCAAGATTTTGCCTTAATGTCTTGACAACACATCATATGGGGACATGTATATGTCTAGGTGTTGTTAGGGTAGTATAGTTGTCGATGGTAGATTAAATTTAGGGTAGTTTGAGTTTGAATGTAATTAGAAATCTATTTTACTCATATCCTTTATCTTGTTTTCATGTATTTGAAAACAATGGATGAATATAAGTTTTGGGGGGGATTGTTGGAATACTCTGCAAACACTCTGTTTTCTCTATAATTCATTGCATGTTTTAGATTTATGTTAAAATTTTAATGGTATCAGAACAGGTTGGACAACATTGTTGAAGATTTGTTGAGTTTACTGAAGTTGTAGAGAGAAGAATCAAAAAGTTTAAGACATAGATATGGCCACATTTGTTGCGGGAGATCCTCAGATGATATTAGAATGATTTGATGGTGTTGGATTTAATCTCTGGAAACTTGGGATGAAGATGTTGATGTTGAATAAGGATTTTCTCAATATAGTAGAAGGAACTGAGACTAAGCCTACCTAGGATGCAGATTTTATCAGTAAGTGGGAGGAAAAGGAAGGTAAAGCTCGTTCCTGTATGCTTTTAATTTTGAGTGATAATGTTTTGTTGCATGCAAGTGAGGAAAAACCAACAAAATATGTTTGGGATCAGTTAGTCAAATTATATGAATCAAATGATGTTAGTACAAGATTATATCTTCAAAGATAGTTTTTCTAGTTAAAAATGTAGGAAACACAAAAGATATCAGACTTTACAAATCAATTTAAGTCTCTCAAAAACCAATTGGAAGCATGTGGGTCAGTGATTTCAAAATAATATGTTGTTATGACACTCCTTGGGAGTTTGCCATAATCCTATTCTAGATTGGTAGTAGCATTGAGCACTCAAGCTAACCTGATTTTCCTATGGTGATAACATCACTACTTCAAGAAGAAATCAGAAGGAAGGATGCATGATTGAATGATGAGAATCCTACAACACTGCTTTCAATAGGAAATAAGGGCAAAGAAAAGAAGAAAGGTGACAACAAGTTTCATCCCTCCCGGTCCAATGTCTCAAAGAATGGTAAAGACACAAAGGAGGAGAAAAATAAGGCAAGTTGTTTTTATTGTGGGGCTTCTGGACATCTTAAGAAACAATGTAGAAAATGGTTAGCATGGGTAGAAGAGGTAAAGAAGATGAAGGCAGCTAAAGGTAATATCACTTCAAGCAATGATAAAGAAAAGTTGTTTTCAATCACTACGTCCCCAGATTCTAATGTTTCAAAGTGTTGATATTTAGATTCAGGAGAAACTCGACACATGACGTCAGAGAAAGGTTGGGTCACATCAATAATACCAAAAGTAAGGAATATTAATCTTGGACATGATAGAAAGAATGAGATTATGAGAATTGGAAATATCTCATCGAGAATGTCGGATGGTGCACAAAAACAAATCCAAGATGTATGGTATGTCCCTGCTCTAGCAAAAAGTCTTTTTTTGTGTGAGTAAGATTACAGATGCACACTTCTCTTATAAGAGGACATTCAAGGTTCTTGAAAACTTACCATACTATCAAGAAGGAATTTTTTTGGGAAGGTCTTAAAACTAAAGTTCAAAATTTTGTAGTTTAATGTGTGATTTGCCAACAAAATAAGAGAGAGACAATCAAGACCTTGGGTCTCCTACAACCATTAGCCATACCAAGTCAACATTGGGAAGATGTTTTAGTGGATTTTATTACAAGTATACCCAAGTCTGAAGGAAATAATGTCAACACGGTAGTAGTGGATTGAATCACAAAGTATGCATGTTTTTCCTCTATTTCTCATCCTTTTAAAGCAAGTATAATATCCACATCCATGGAAATAGTTCAAAAGCTGCATAGAATCCCCAAGATTATTGTAAGTGACAGAGATCCAACTTTCACTGGAAAATTTTGGACCAAGTTATTTTCTTGTTTGGGTATTCAATTGGCTCATAACTCCTCTTATCATCCTCAATCCAATGGGAAAATTGAGATTGTGAATAAATGTCTAGAAGGGTGTTTTTGCTTCTTTTCATCTAATAAACAAACATAATGGTCAAGTGCTTTCCCTTGGCAGAATGGTGGTATAACACATCCTTCCATACTTCATCAAAAATGTTCCCATTTATGGAACTTTATGGATATCATATTCCATCCATCACATCACCCTTGAGAGGGAAAGATGAGGTGCAAGAAGATGAGACCACATAGAGCACTAACAAGAGGTTTTGAAACTATTGAAAGACAACTTGGTTACAACAGAAAATAGGATGAAACAACAAGCAAATCAACATCACAATGAAAGGGAATTTGAAGTGGGGGATTGGAAATTTTTAAGGCACAACCATACAAAGAAATTTCCCTCAAGTAAGAAAATGAGGACAATAAATTAGCACCCAAGTACTATGTTCCTTATAAGGTGTTGTAGAGTATTGGAAGTATGGCTTAAAAATTGGAGTTGCTTCCATCTTCACGTGTACATCTAGTCTTCCATGTTTCTTACTTAATGAAGGTAATCTATGTCAAGATCCCAATTCAAACTATTGTACCAGAGATTAATGAAAAAGGGAAAATCATAATAGAACTAAAAACAATCCTTGAAATAAGGATCAAACAACTACAAAATCAAGCAGTTACTAAGTACCCCATCAAGTGGAAGAACCTACCAATAGAAGAGGAAACATGGGAAGATGAGTTCTTCATGCATAAACATCCACAAATAATCAAGTGTTGGGAGAAACACTTGTTTGAAGGCGAGGGGCATGCTAAGCCCTGGATATTGAGCTAGTATGTTACGGCTCCTACGTTAAGGCCCCTTTTTCTAGGCCCTTATGTTACATTCTACTCACTTTATATTCTATTTAAAATAAGGATATTCATCTGTATAGGCATCTCATCGTGTACATTTTTTCTATTGTAAAAGGAGGTTTCCCCCTTGAAGAGGCTTATCTTTCATTCTTCTATATAATTCTCAAGGCGTGGAGTCACTTCTCTTTCTACTTTTAGGATATTTGGGTGTTTGTTGCATAACAAAAGTATTGCAAGATGTCTGAACAATTGTATGGTATATTCATAGAGACTTTAAAGAAAGATAAGTCTGAGGGAGAATTAGGGGAGCAAGAGACATAGGGTTTCCTACTTGGTATCCATCTCCCCTCCTTTGGGATTTTTAAATACCCAACCATGAAATTTGAGGGAAAGGTGGTTTATGCACACTAGGCTTGGTCTTGTCCATTTCTCCATTTTATTTGGTAGAGGAAGTGAAAGGGGGAAAGGAGATAAATGAGTAAATTTCAAAACAATGCTTGGAATGAAGAGAAATTATTTTTCATTATGGGGGAGTTCTGGAAATATTAATGAAAAATATATGCACTTAGAAGTAGGTCAATAATATGTGAATGGATAGTTATGCACACATTATTGTGTAGCTATGTGTATATCAATAAGGCACAAAATTATTAGGTATATGAAAAATTCAAGGACATTGAGGCATATATTTTGACATGGCTTGGCATTGGGAGTTGTTATCCCCATTTCCTAGGGATAACTAAGGAGATGATGTCTCGAGGCCCTCAAGTTGCAGACATGGAGTACCGGAAGATAGATGGCTAACATCGTCCACTTGCACATACAGAGGCCCACCTCACCACCAGTGATCTCATATTCATCATGATGGTATCTGCCACACCAGCTTGCTTCCAGAAGGAATTGGATATTTCTCCATGAGGTACAAGCCATGTATTATGGTAAGTGTCATTTCAATATTTGAGGCATTTGAGTATGTTTCATTTAGAGTTTCTTTTGATTATGTAACATTTGCTTGGAAGTTATGCTCTTTGCCCTGTTTCACCTTGGTGTTTGACATTGCGCCCCAGTAAGTGGTCACCCTTAGGGATCGGTTTGCTACTGGGAGGTCCCCTTAACAAGTAAGCATGCCACTCCCAATCATACTTGTCACTTTTCATCACTTCACCCCTTGTTCATCTCCTTATCTTTTGGGATTTTTGGGTGTACTGACGCAAGAAGGGATTGTCCCTCATTTCATGGGAAGAAGGGGTTGAAGGCCCAGAGGTTTGTAGCTGGAAAAAGATAAAATCCAATCATAAACCTTCTAGATGCTCGCCCAGGGATCCCGAGGACAATGAAATGTCTCTCACAAGAAACTGATGGGACCCATGAAAAATAATAATGCAAAAATACCAACCAATGTAGATTGTGTGTGGAAAATGTTTTTCATTCTTAGGTAGAAGTCCCACACATTGTATTCAACTTGGGGAAGCATAATGTGACCAAGGTAGAGTCAAGGTGGGAAATGTTTTTCATGCTTAGGTAGAAGCCCCACCTTAGCTTCAACCTGGAAACATCTTAAAAGAAACAAAAGGCAATAAATGGGCTTGAAAAAATGATGCATTGAAAACAAAGGTGAAACACACCCTCTACAAAGGCAACCATAAATGAGACACTAGGATCCCTTATATGTCATGAACCCCATGCCGAAAAGTATTTCCCCTTAGAGGGAGGTCCACCTAGAAAACACTCCTTGACTTAGGGGATGATTCACCCAATAGGTCACTTTGTCAACCCTCCCATACCTAAACTTGGCAAGTTGCATAGGGTTCTTGAGCACTTGTTTAATTTTGTAATAGTCATCGTGGCTTTAAAACTAGAGTAAATCTATATTTTTGTTTAACCATGATAAGGGATTTCTTCCATTCTGGTTGCAAGATTTACGAACAAAATCTAAGACATCACATAGTATATCTATAATTGCTATAATTTGAAATTTCTTGAATTTAGTAAAAAAATAATAATTTCAGAATTTACCTCTTGAAGAAGAAGGTCGTCCAGCTGAAATTGCTTGTTGAAAGTGCTTGCCTGAATGCTTTCCTGAAAATGAATATTTACCTCCCAGGCAACTAGGAACAACCTCTCCGGCTCTCTAGCTACATGAATCCTTGCGGTTTCCTGGCCCCCAAGCCCAAAGTTCCCAGCAGCAGAAGTGCCCCTACAAAATTTCCCCAAAACACTCTATGTCCTCCAATTTCCTCCTTCTTCCCCTCTCCCTTTCAGAATTTCCTCCTTGCCTTCTTCTTCCAGATTTTTTCCCCAAAATCAAGACCCCCTTGCAATTCCTCTCCCCTCTTCCTTACCCCCCTCTCTTGAATCCTCCTCCCTCATTTAATTCCCCAACTGCCTTATCCCCTCATTAATTCCCTCACCTACCATAATATAATAAAATAGTAAAAAGATTCATTGTATTTAATTGAATAATTAATTAAATTTAACTTAACAACTATGATCAATAAAAAACAATTGTGTTGTTACATACACTCACCCTTCAAGAAACTTTGTCTCGAAGTTAGAGTAATTTACAATAGAAGGGTAATGATACATGATTCATACATCCATATGAGATAAACAACATCATCAATTTAAAACACTTATACATACTAGTGTACATGTACAAGGCATGCATGTGTAGCTAGCATATACATGACTCACACATGTAATAATGACAATAATTATCACACCTAAAGTAATTCTTTTATGCGTTCAATCCAATCAACAATACCATTCATTTCATAAAGGATAGTAAACCATTTAAAATGTTCACAACAACCATCAATTATAATAATTTAGCACAAGAAACATTCACTTAGATAATTATAGTTCAGTTAAGAAAATATAAATACACACACACACATATATATTTGTTTTTTTCAACAAGAGGAAATCAAGAAATTCTACTATAAGGTGGAAAATCCACACACACTCAACTACTTCTAGTCATCCTTCCTCCCTAACCTACTTCCATCTTCCATCCCTATCCTTCCTCTCCTGAACTATCTTGGAGAGTCAACTATATTGACCTAACTCCAGATAGAATCCATAAGAAAAAGTGTCAACTCTCTTGACCAAGATTCCCTAGCAGGCAACCGACAATCATCATCACGCGTCTAGGGGAGCGTGAGCTAACACCATCATCCCATGACTCTAGGTTTCATAGGATACACAGTGGGAAATGCTTCCACCGCTCCTAACAGAACTAGGGTCAAGACCCTACCATGGACCATACAGTGGCATTGTGTTGCTGAGAATTTTGTCATCGTATATTCAGTTTTCGGCAGTCTCGCCACCTGAAAAACCTGCACTTGTCCACATATCATAGCAATTCATTTGAACCAACACAATTTCACATACAAAGATTCATACCATATTGTTTCATGGTTGATGTTCACGACATCAACATTTTATTATCATTATCCTTTGGTTATTTCGTATCCCATTGACCTGCAAATTAGTCTATAACACAAACTCATACATATCTATGCATTACTATCATGTAAATGCATTTAATCATATTCTCAATTCGGTATCCATGTACCAACAACTTTAAATTTCAAAATTTTCAAGTTAGAAATAGATTGCATAATATCCATCATAATTCAAATAATGATAAACATTCATAGAATTGACATTCACATAGGTACATATGTCTTAAAATTTCAAGTGTGTCATTAATAGTTTCACAGTTAATAGAAAATAAAAGATGATTAGGCCATAAGTAATTCTAGTTATCTAAGTCAAAAGGTGGCATTACATACACCCAACCTTCGAGAAACATATTCCCAAGGTGGTCAAAAAAAGTGAGGGATGATCTTGTCGTAAGGTCTCTGGATCCTCCCAAGTAGCATATCCTAGGCTATAATAGTCCCAGTCGACCTTAAATTGGTCTACCATACAATTCTTGAGTTGTCGAACCCTACGGTCCAATATGTGTAATGGTTCAACCATGAGGGTTGTCACATCTGATACATGTAATTCCTTCCAATTCAGTTTATGAGATTCATCAGCAACATAATGACGTAAACAAATACATGAAAAAAATTATGATTTTTATGCAAGTGGGGTGGTGGGGTGGTATTACGAGACGATAGGCAACGAGTCCAATTCTCTCTTGGATTTTGAATGGTCCTATAAATTGAGGAGACAACTTTTTCCCCTTCCCGAACCAAATGGTACTCTTATTAGGCCTGATATGAATGAAAATGTGAACTCCCACTTTATAACTTCGGTCAGTCCTATGTGCATCAGCATAATTTTTTTGTCTATCTTGTGCTTCCTTTAGTTGTCGCCTAATCAGAATCACATGTTCCTCCATATCTTGAATCAATTATGGCCCAACTGTCACTCGGTATTCTAACCTTTCCCAACTCAATGGTTTCCTACATTGCCTTCCATACATAGCTTCATAGGGTGTCATTCCAATGGAGCTATGAAAACTGTTATTGTAGGCAAACTCTACCAAAGGTAGGTACTTCTCCCAATGGGTTTGATTATCCATAACATACATCCTAAGAATGTCTTCCATAACATGATTTACTCTCTTAGTTTTCCCATCTATTTTGAGATGATATGTTGTGCTTAAGTTCAACTGAGTTCCCAACGCTAACTGTAAACTTGTCCAAAACCTAGATGTGAATCGAGAGTCCCTATCTGAAATTATATTCTTGGGTAACCCATGCAGACGTATGACCTCACTTATAAACATGTGTGCCACATCAATGACATCAGAAGTGTCTCTAACTGGAATAAAATGAGCACTCTTGGTCAACTTATCAACTATCACAAGAATGGCATTATGTCTGTGCGATATGAGTGGCAATCCCACAACAAAATCCATAGAAATGACTTCCCACTTGGACATAAGACCATCATGCAGTTGTAGGAGACCTGTCGGGTGGTGGTGGTCATCCTTCACTTGTTGACACTCTAGGCACTTGGCGACGAAATGGACTAAATCACGCTTCATGCCTACCCAGAAGAAAAGCTTCTTCATGTCTACGTACATTTTCCTCACACCCGTATGTGCACAATAAAGTGTTCTATGGGCTTCCTTGAGTATGATTCTTTGAATATACCCACCCTCGGGGATGTACATCCTTCCTTGATATCTTAATAATCCATTTGCTTCCAGGCTATATCCTTCATACTTTGGATCTAATTGCCTCCCACTCTAGAGGGTTGAAGTAACATTTAAATACCAATTGTCTCCAAGGGGTTTCCCCAACACACGCTCCCTCAGATTGACCTTTAAGGGCACCAAGGAGAAGACACACGGTCTCCTTCTTAGGGTGTCCACGACCACATTCTCCTTTCCCTTGATGTATGAAATTCCAAAATCGTACTCACTCATAAACTCACGCCATCGCCTCTCAATGAGGCTCTGCCTGGCATTGATATCCCTTTGAGTGAAGAGATGCTTTAAGCTTTCATGGTCTTTTTTGAGCTCGAAGCTTCGCCCCACTAGATAATGCCTCCAAAGCTTTAGATCTAGCATTATAATTGCCAACTCTAAATCATGAGTAGCATAAATCTCCTCATGTTGCTTCAATTTTCTTGACGCATACGCTATCACTCCCCCATCCTGCATTAGCACGACCCCCAATCCTTTCTTCGAGGCATCTGTGCAGACTGTGAAGTCTTTTTTCATATCCGGAACTCCTAGAATTGGTGCACTAGTTAGTAACCTCTTAAGCTCGATGAATGCAATATCACATTCCTCTATCCATTCATACCTGACCCCCTTGTGCTGTAAGATGGTGATGGGTTTCGCTATCTTAGAGAACCCTTCCAAAAACCTCCGATAATAACTAGCTAGCCTCATGAAGCTTCTCACCTCATGAGCATTTTTCGGCACTAACCATTCCATAATGGCCTTCACCTTTTCAGGGTCCATAGAGATTCCTTCACCGGAAATGATATGACCTAAATAGTGAATCTCTTTCTGGAAGAAAGAACACTTCGACAACTTGCCATACAATTTGTTCTCTTTAAGGCATGACAACACCACTCGTAACTATTCCTCGTGTTCTCTTTCATTCCTGGAATAGATGAGGATATCATCGAAAAAGACCTGTACAAAGTGGTCTAAGTACTTTCGGAATACACCATTCATGAGGCTCATGAATACTACTGGTGCATTGGTCAAACCAAAAGGTACTACCACGAACTTGTAATGCCCAAACCGAGTTCGAAAGGCAGTTTTAGGAATATTGCCTTCCTTAATCCTAACTGGTGATACCCTCATTGCATATCATTTTTTGAGAAAATTGTTGCTCCTTTCATCTGATCAAATAGATCATCTATCTGTGGCATTGGGTACCTATTTTTCACTGTAGCATGGTTCAAGTCCCTATAATATATACACACTTGTAAGGAACCATCCTTATTCTTGACAAAAATTACTGGTGCACCCCAAGGTGAGACACTAGGCCTTATTATCCCTAAGTCAAGTAGTTCCTTCAACTACATCTATAACTCACAAATTATTGGCGTCATCATCCTATATGGTGTCTTGGAAATTGGATCTACACCGAGTTTTAGCTCAATGGTAAAATCAAGCTCCCTCTCAGAAGGTAACCTAGGCAATTCTTTTGGAAAAACATCCTCAAACTCCAACAATACTAGATACTAATCCATGGAGGGTCCTTTCCCTTCATTGACTCCTTCCACTACATATAATCGAAAACCTTACCTCATGCAAAGTTTAACCTTCATGGCCGAGATAAATAATATAGACACCTTCCTCTGTACACTATGGATATCTACTGACCTTCCTTCATCGTCAACACAAAGCACCCTTTTCATGAAACAATCTACCATAGCTCTATGGGCTTCTAACCAGTCCATTCCAATGATTAGATCATACGTCCCTAGAGCAGTGACGTACACCTTCAACCTAGTAGTACACACTCCCAAGTCTACTATAAAATTATCGACGCTAGGTCCTATTGCTTGTTTTTCCCCCAAAGCCATCTCAACTTGTTTAAAGTCATTGTGCTTGTAGGCTACCAACCCACACTTTTCTAATGCACAAGGTGACATGAAACTATCTGTAGCACCATAATCAAATAAAATTGTAACCTTTACACGATTTACCATACCTGACGACTCCACAACCATGGATTGATGTTCTGCCTAACGATTATTAACCGTTGCATAAATATGGTGGCTACTACTCGCTCTTCCCATCGGGGCCTTTCCTTCTCTATGCACAAAGATGATTGTGACTATGGACAATCACGCTGGTAATGGGGTCCTCCACACCCCCAACAAGTAACACGAGATGAAACCTACACACTACCCCGTGTCAATCTCTTAAATGAGTTCCTTCCCCTGAAAGGTCATGGACCTGCCTGCGTCGTTGGCGATGAGTGGGATGTTGCACTCGCTGTCATTAAAATACAGGTTGGAACTACTCTAGGAGCGACTCTATTTCCATATGGAGGTGGCATAGAACTTCCTCCCCTGGATAAAGTCCTAGGGGCCTTCCCCATGAATCCGGGATGATGTGGAATGGTTGACCTCGTACCTCCATTTAATCTCATATGCTCCTCCGTGTAACGAGCATTTTCAATTGCTTCAACTATTGAAGATGGTTTCCACATTCGTACCATGGCCCTTATCTTAGGGTTTAACTCGTACACAAAAATTTTTGTTTGTCGTTGATCGATATCCATGTACGAGACATATTTTACTAACTCTATGAACCTGATATCGTACTCTTCCACGGTCCTATTTCCCTGAACTAGAGAATGAAATGCTCCTACATGTTGTTCCTCGTAGTATGCAGGCAAATATTTCCTCCAGAACCTTTCCTCAAAAATCTCCCAAGAGAAGTTATATGGGGTAAGGTGCAACTGCCTCTCCAGGTTACCCCACTAGTTCAAGGAACTGTCCCTCAACTGAAAGATCACTATCATTTCCTTTGATGCGGAAGAATAGTCTCTTAAGGAGAAACATCACGTCATTCCTTCCAACCATGCCTCTGCACGTTCACTTGCCCGACCCCCAACAAACTCTGGGAGTTTGATCTTCTGTAGTTCTCTAGTGATGTCCCCTAGTGGAGGCCCTTCCTCTGAGTCCCTCAACGCTTCAAGGTTACCCACTCCAGAAGGTGGGGGTTCCACTTCGACCTTCGCTAACTGGCGTCCCTTTAATGTCTCATTAATAGCCTCTAAAGAGTGCAAAATGAGAGCTAATTCAGAGGGTGGTGGTGGTAGCACCGACAATGGTGGTCCTTGCGACAATGCCCCTCAGCCTTGATTTCCCCGAGTCCTAACCATATTGAATAACTAAATGTGTATCAACCAAATTCTTATCAGGGAAGAGTTTAAGGCATTCCACATTTTCTCAAACTTATACTTGCAAACACAGGGTTAGGTGTAAGTTCTTTATACTTGTGTGTAAACATACATTACTCCTATAAGGTAAGTGGCTAAAGGTCGGGGTCGAAAGCCTCTAATCTTGGTAACTTCGTCGGGGTAAGCTACTAACTTTATTACCTTGCTAGCTATGCTAGCATTGTGGGGGTACTTGTCAATCACCAAATCTTACCTATTTAGTCTCATTTACGTCGTAAAAGAATTAGAAATAATTAATATAATGCTAATTACCCCTAAAACCCCCACTAGCTCTTTATTATATTATTTTTAATTTCAATTTTGTTAATTTCTATAAGTACATGGATTTATCTATACCTATAGGCATATTTATTTATATATGTTATTAGTTAAACTTTTAATTAATTATTATTATTGTTATTAATTTAAAATGTTTTTTTTGTTATTTTATTAATTTAACTATACTTTAATGAAAATACTTCAATATACTTTTGGATTTATACTTTAATGAAAGTTATAACAATAAAACAAGTAAAATGCATATATAATAATATATACCAAAAAAAAAATGTTTTGAAAAGGAGCAGGCAACGTAGGCAAGGGCTTTAGGCCACATGTGGCCTGGAGGCCCACGTGCCTTCTCTGCAAGTCCCCACACAAACACACAAAACAAGATTAGGTTTCACCATCTCGAACTCATTTTCTCCCTTTTTCTTTCATTTCGAATTTTATCTCTGGTCATAGGGTTTTGAGGGCGCATCCCTGGCTCCATGGTCGCCTACCTAGAGGGTGTGTCCATGGCCCTCCTCGCCTTCAGTCATCAGGACTAGGGGGCCTCGAGGACATCTTTATTCTTCTCCCACTTGATCAATACTGCCATGGATTGGTCATTGGTGTTAACTATGAGCTACTCTTGGGTTTAACTACTCAACTTGAAACGATTTTGAGATTCTTCTTAGTTATAAGCCCTCTAATTTCTCTTGAACCAGAAGTTCGAAGGGTGGCATGGCGTGGCTATCTCCTTAATGGATTTTTGGACTTAGGCTCCATGCGGTAAAACTTTTGGGTCATCTCCTCGGTGCTTTGTGCACTATGATGACCCGTAGGCTTCCCTTGGCACTCTTGTGAGCGTGCTTTGCTTTGACTCTTGGTCATTGGGCACTTGACAATGCGTTGAAAAAAAAGGAACACTCCTCATGACTTGGTGCTCACCCTTGGTGATTTGGTGCTCGACACTTGGTCTCGGCCTGGGCGCTAGCTTAGGAGCGGTTTGGATGAGGGGTTTTGTCTTGGGATTCTCAAGAGGGAAGTAGGCTTGACCTGGTGCTATTTTGCACTTACTATGCCCTTTCGTGGGATCTCCCTTGTCGCTTTGTGTAGAAGCTTGATACTTTTGGGTGCTTGGCTTGGCATGTGACATGTATGGCTCTTGGGTGCTTGGCTTGTGGACTTAGAGATTGGGCTTAACTACAACGCCCTCGTGGTCTCCTCATGGCTTCTCCTCGGTGCTTGGTCGGTTGGTCTTGGGTGCTTTGTGTTGGTATGCCATTTCAATTGATCATGGTCAAGAAGAAGTTCCTTTATTACGTTGTGTAGAAGGGGTACACTCCTGGGATTTATTGCTCATGGGAAGAATGCAAGAGTCAAGTTTCAGGTTTTCCTAATAATGAGTACAAAGGATTCTCAACTTTGTGTGAAGCTGAAGAGTACTTCAATGATCCTGGATCGAAAAATTGTGGAATTGAAGTAGCTGCTAATAAATATTATTAGATGAGAACAACTTTATCAATTTTTTAGATTCTGTCTTTATGACATAAACTACAAAAATACCAAGGTCCACCCGTGGAAATGGCCCATTGGTTGAAAGTACCTCATTGAAAGCTTCCCAATATTTTAAAACAGGAGCTGAAGATTGTCCCAAGTATCTCTCTCTTTGGAGTCCTTGTGTATTGGTACATCGAATTGGAGATTGGGCTAGGCCCAATATTTTTTTTGTTGTTGTTTATATTACTGCATTTTTTTTGTTTATAGTTGATGCAGGTCATCATCTTGATGACCTTTGCAATTTACCCGTGGCTGTCCAATTTGGGTAAAAGGGTCAAAGGTGACCATGTGCAAAGGTGTGTAAAGGTATTCATGTTAACGATTTCTTGTGGCTGGAACATAGATGGAGGAATGGAATAGGTTTGCAGGGCTCCTTCCTGCTACCTTTCACCTAATTCAAAATTCTCATAGTTTTTTTTTTTTTTTGGGGGGGGGGGGGGGGGNGTATTCTCTATAAGAGTTATTCCAGGGTTTCTTAGTGGTAATTTTAGGGTTTTGAGGGTTATTTCAGGGTTTTCCGGGTTATTTCTACTCATTATTAGGACACCATGTCTAAATTTATGTCTTAAGGTGGGTAGGCCCTAGGTTTTAGTTTTGAAACTGGGCTCTGATACCATTTGTAACAACCATAATGGCTTTAAAACTAGAGTAAATCTCTATTTTTGTTTAACCATGATAGGGGATTTCTTCCATTCTGGTTGCAAGATTTACGAACAAAATCTAAGACATCACATAGTATATCTATAACTGTTATAACTTGAAATTTCTTGAATTTAGTACAAAAATAATAATTTCAGAATTTACCTCTTGAAAAAGAAGGTCGTCCAACTAAAATTGCTTGTTGAAAGTGCTTGCCAGAATGCTTGCCTGAAACTGAATATTTACCTTCCAACCAACTAGGAACAACCTCTTTGGCTCCCTAGCTCTAGGAATCCTTGCGGTTTCCTAGCCCCCGAGCCCAAAGTTCCCAGCAACAATATTGCCCCTGTAAAATTTCCCCAAAACAATCTATGTCCTCCAATTTCCTCCTTCTTCCCCTCTCCCTTTCAGAATTTCCTCCTTGCCTTCTTTTCTTCCAGAATTTTTCCGCAAAAGAAAGACCCCCTTCCAAGTCCTCTCCCATCTTCCTTATCCCCCTCTCTTGTATCCCTCTCCCTCATTCAATTCGCCAACTGCTTTATCCCCTCATTAATTCCCTCACCTACCATAATATAATAAAATAGTAAAAAGATTCATTGTATTTAATTTAATAATTAATTAAATTTAACTTAACAACTATGATCAATAAAAATCAATTAGGTTGTTACAAATTTGATGAAGTGGTTTTTGATTCACATGCTTAGGTGACTCTTTTATTGATTTTATTTACTTATCATGATACATTTGACTTGATATCCTTGGAGGGCGTATTCATTGTCTTTGTAGGACCTTGCTTGGTGGACATTTTTGGAGGAACAAGCCTAGCTTGGGCTTCCTTTGGGCATAAATCCCACAGGGTGGATACCATGGCCTACACACCAGATGATGATGATATCCTTTGGAGGCTTGAGAGACACCTTGAATGACATCAACTAGCCCCTACAAGCCCAATGTTTGGCCTTTGGAGGTCAAAACGTCACATTAGAGGGCTTGACGTCACCCTATGGCTAGGGTTTGGTATGGTGGTGTGGTTGACTTGAAACTTGGCACCTTTTGATGGAGAGAGGATTTGGATTGATGGAGGAGACCCTAGTGTGTGATATGGAGGCCTTTGAAGGCCCAATGTTTCACCTCCAAGCTCCAACAACTTGCTAGAAGTGCCAAAATGCCACCCTAGATAGGGTTGATGTCATTTTTAGGGTTTCTTATGTGCATTTTTAGGGTTAAATTTGAATTTAATATTGTAAAGGGGAAAAGTGAGGGTTGTTGACCCCTTATTTTGTGGTTTACCCTAAATTTAAGTGGACAAACACTTTTTAGAGGATTTGTAAAATAAAGATAATTTCTATTTCATTTTCATCATAGCTCTCCCATTTGGAGAAGACTACTTGGCTGAAATTTGTGCCCTTCTTGGGAAAATTCTCTCTCTCTCTCTCTCTCTCTCTCTCGATATGGTTTACCTCTAGTTTCATGGAATGAAGTGGTGCACTATCTCTTGTAGGCTCTCTCTCTTGCTTTGATGATGGAAAATACTTGGTAACTAGGGTTTGTCTTGGCATATTTTGGAATTGGTAAGAGATTCCTGCACTTTGTTAGGTTTCTTTCTTGTTCCATAGTTGTTATTGGCTAGATACTTAGAGGAGTATAAGTGTTTACAACCTCCACAAAGTTTTATCATTATTGTTTGTTGAAAAGGCTATTACAAAGGTTGTTAGGAGGAGTAAAAGGGTTTACACCCTCCTAGAATTTACTTTGCTAGGGTTTCTATCTCAAGGGAGTAAAAGAGATTACACCCCTTGAGATTTAGTAGACCTAAATTAATACAAGAATACTCCACAACTCATTTGGAAAGACACTAATCTTTATTTGCATTGGAAAAATAAATCACTTGCATTGGTAAACACAATTTAGAGAGATATTGAAATTGTCTTATCTTAGTTGGAACCTTTTCTATGTGGTTTAAGCTTGCTAAGGCCCATAGGGCGTCTTTATTGGATAAGGAAATCTTGTTGTTGTTATAAATTTAAGTTACAACCATTAGGGCTGCAACAAATTGCTCTCAAACTTTTACTTTTGCTCTCTTTTCAACCGTCAAAATTTGTTAGAAAGCTGCCACAATAATCTACTTAACATTGTACATCTTTTGGGTGGTTTACTTGTAGTTTTTGGTGGTTGGAAATCTCTATTGTAGAAATATTTTGCTACATCCATAAGGCTATTAAAATATCCCTGGAATAACATCTTTGAACAACCCTCTAATACCACTGAAGTTTGTGTTAAAGTATTGGGAACTAATCTATGTGTTTTATGCTTCATTTCTCAATAAATATTTGATGCTTTGAGTGGTTATATCTGCAATAATTAGCTTTGTTCTTTGACAATATATATTCTTGTTTACTACAATATTTTGGGACAAGCTTAACTTGCTTTTCCACTTAATATTTAGGCTTGTATGCTCTTCTCTTCTTGTGTCTCGGGCATGTACAATTATCTTCTACAGTTACACTACTTCTTGGAAACCTTCCCTCATCAACGAGACTTCATCCCAAGCCTTCCATATCTCCACAACTTGACCTATAGGGGCTTCACTTCCATAACCTCACTTTCCATCTCTTTCCCCCCTAGGATCACCCAAGATTCCCCCCTTGTGTTGGATTTATACTTCACTAAAATGAGGGGAGGGTTTATCTAAGGTGATAGTGGGTAGACTCTCCCACAGTTATCACCATCTCATGGATTGGGTCGGGCATTGCCTAGCCTACAGTTTGTGCAATAACAAGAGTAAATAACAATATGTTGTCATGGAGCAAATAGTTGGGGTAGTTATGGAATTAAACTTAATGTTTGTTGTTTTAGTCAAATTTGATCATCAAATTTAAGGGAAGTAGTGCAATTGTCCTTGGGAACGAAACCTAAATATAAATGAATGGTCATAAAGGATGATCAATAACTTGATCAAAGTGGGAGATACCCCTTGTTATATAATGGATGATCTCAAGTCGAGCTCCCATGAAAACTAGTGTTTACCCTAGTCGCAACTACCATCTCTACAAGCAGGAGAAATCCAAGAGGTTAAGGCATAAGATAGTCATTGGTTGTCATCAAATATTTGGGGACTAGGTCATAATTCCTAGAGGAGAACCATGCAGATCCCTACCTCTTCAGTTCATGGCAAAGGAGTTTGAAGCATGTAAGATGCAGTTGACCCCTAGTTACAGTCGACCTCACAAGGATAATTTCCTGATATGCTGAAAGAAGACTTCAACTGGGGTTTTTCAAAGTATGGAAGTGTCCATCAGATCTAAAGAGGAATATTTCACTTCTCTTCTCGAAAAATGCTAAATATGTAGGAGGAAAACACCCATCAAAGAACAAATTTGTCAAAAGGGAAGAAGACATCCCTAAGCTGGAAATTTCAACTCCAAAGGCTCAAAAGAAATCCATTATGTTGCATGAGTGATCCCCAATTGGGAAGTTTACATGCCTATGGCCCAACCATCGACTAGTTCAAGTATGGACCACAAAGCATTGGGACCTTCCATGTCAACTTGTTTACTATAGCAATGGTTTTTTTTTTTTCATATTTAAGAGTGAACATGATAGAGATCAAATATTTAGATAAAGTTCATACTTCATGGGTTCTAGGGGAATGTTTCCTTCCCACTAAACGATTGATTTTGATATGAATATGAACATATCAGTTTCCCTTGTATGGGTCAAGTTTCTACATCTCCCTGTGTTCTTCTAGGATAAATCCACTCTCAAAGCTATTGGAGATAAGCTAGGTCACTTCATTGACTAAGTTGAGATAAAATTGGGAATGTATATTTGCACAAGAATATGTGTGGAAATGGACTTCCAAAAGTGATTTAGCTTAATATGGAAGGTTGGAGTCATCTTCAAGTTTTGGATTATGAGCATAATTTTCTCAAGTGTAACACCTGCCATGAATATGTCCATTGTGCAAAGAGATGCCCAAATAAACAAGAATCATAGCCTCCCTTGAATCATGTTCCACCTTCTCAAAACGACAATGAACAAGAAACCTATAAAACAGTGTCCAGAAGGTGTAAGAAACAACAACCTAAGGGATCCCAACTTGCAAAGTTGCAGTCAAGACTATCTAATCCCAATAGTAATAGATATGAAATTCTTGAAGATCAAGAGGAAGAAGAACATGAAAGTCCAAAGGATCACTCCATTCCATTAGCCAAATCTTAAAAGGACACAAAGAATTCTGCTCCTTCGACTATGGAAAAGCCTTCAATTGGGGTCTCCACCCCCCCTCAAAAGGACCTAGGATACCAAGAGGAGGAAATAAAAGAAGAATTGGAGGAAGGGGAAGTGAAGCCCCATGATAGTTTATGTTCCCCTTCTTTTTTAGAAGTTCTAAGAAAAGACCTATGCCCCTCCCCTCCTTTAACTTGGAGAAGGAAGTCAAATCAGAATAAGATAGCTCAAGAGGTAGAAAATAATATTCGCATGGAACATCAGACAACCATAGAATTTCTCCTAAGATAATTATGCTATGTTTTTCTATCTTTCTTTGTAATCAATTTGTGAGAAATTACTCATGTGCTAAAGGTATTTTTGTAAAAGGGGCAACATGTAGAAGAAGTTGAAGTGTCTTCTTTACAACTTGCAGTAATATGTTTTATTTAATTCCAGAGAGCCTCTTAAAATTTGGGCAATGAATTTCTAAAGAAGACCTATGTACTCCGTTGTTTAGCACTAACTACAACTTTTTTAATATAAATTTTTTTGTTCCCATCAAAAAAAAAAATCTTGATCAAAGTTGATCAACAAAGTGCCTACATACATATCATGCACACCCATCATTATTGGATGATGAACACTTTAGAAATGATGAATAAATACATATCATGCACACCCATCATTATTGGATGATG
This sequence comes from Picea engelmannii, assembly GCA_009831015.1. Taxonomy (NCBI): domain Eukaryota; kingdom Viridiplantae; phylum Streptophyta; class Pinopsida; order Pinales; family Pinaceae; genus Picea; species Picea engelmannii. The sequence continues at coordinate 85,000 of ML799888.1, read as the reverse complement.
AACACTTTAGAAATGATGAATAAATGTAAGAGGTTCATGTCATTGATTGTACTGTTATATAGAAGATCAATATAAGAGAATGAACCTTGTGAGGTTTAGGCTGTGAGTGAATTGCATGCTAAATCGTTGTTAGTATTGTCGAGTGAGGAATTTTGGTGTTGTGCATTTTGAGAATCCACTCATTGCAATTTGATACACAATTCTAATATACATTATGATTTTATGTTAACAAAGTTAACTTTTTGTAGATATGTTGTGTTGAGTTGCATGTGTGGTTTTATCGACTTTTAATCTTTTATGAGTTCATATGAAATAATTAAAAGTTTTAGTTTCTTGTTAGTATTGAAACATGTGACAACAAGTTACAGAGCATAACATTAACATTTTGGGGTACTATTGAAAAATAACTTGGGTGGGTTAACGTTATCAATGTTCCATGCGAAAAAAAGTGAGATACATTATATTAATTGGTAAGGTTGTGCAAGTGCTATAAATTACATTGCTACCAATGCCAATGTTGTTGGTCATGCTTTTCAAAGCAAACAATGCATGATTCCTTTACTGTTGAAAGATTGGTGTGCAAGTGAAAAGCCTTAAGACACACTAACCTTTTCTTACATAAGTAATATTAGTACTAGAGCGAAAAATTATGCTATCACATTAACTAGTTTCTAGATTGATAAAACTTTGCTTGTGAAAGATTAGTGTGCAGTAAAAGAACTTGAAAGCATGCTAAACTTTTATGACATAAATGATATTAACACTAAAATGAGGAAGGATGTTAACGCATTAACCCAAAAACTTACATTCTAAAATTAATTTCTAGATTGAAAAAAAAATTACTTAATTTTTTCCACAAATATAAATTTTGAAACTTGTGTCCAATAAATCCACATTATTTTTTTTTTACTTCTTTAAATTCATATTGACATTTCTTTACTCTTTAAATTCATTTAAAAACAAGTGAAATTAACAACAAAACTATTTATACCTACCTCTTAAAAATGTGTTAATATAATAGTTGTATGTAAATGCTCACCTAAACCAACAAGATCCCAAGAACAAGAATTAAGTCAAACTAAAAAAAACTAGAAGGTAATTGGCAATGCTTTTTTAAGTCATCTTTATTTCTATTGTGGATCAATATCACCAAATCTCCAATATGACAACATCTCCCCCATACTCGACTCTAGAGCACTCACTATTTTTGTGAAATAAATACAAAATAAATAATAAAATAAATAAATATAAATGAATTTATTGTACTTAAAAAAAATTAAATACATATATAATCTAAAAAGATACTTGATTCTAACACTAATAAATAAAGTGAAAAATTGTAAATTTATTAAAAACAAAATTTCAAATAATAATTAAAATTTAAATTTTTTATAATAAATAAAAGAATATGAACTTTTAAACATGGAAACTTGTTACTTTTTATTATTTTAATTTTCATCAAATTTAAAATTAAAATAATTTTATATTATTTTTTTTTATCATTTTAATTCTCACCACATTTAAAATTAAAATAAATTTATATTAATTAATAAATTAATATTAATTAATTGAATATAAAGAAAAAAAATTAAATTTATATTATTTTTATTGAATTTTTTTAATGATTTAATTATATTAAAATAAATTTATATTAATTCATTGAATATAAAAAAAAAATTAAATTTATATTATTTCTATTGAATTTTTTTAATGATTTAATTAAATATAATTAAATATTTATATCATTGTTGATAGTAGTAACATGTTAAGGAGGGTAGAGAATCACTGTCAAATCACAATTTTTTTTGTTATTTAAATTGTATTTCTGAATCTACAAATTGATTCAATTTGCAAAAATCCTTAGGACACTTCAATTATACATAATTAACCACTCAAATTCTCATTGGATTTTGGGAAAAATTAAAAAAAAAATATCATTGAAAAATGATGAAAACATAGAAAATTAGACTCATGGATAATTTTAAGGATGAAAATTTATAATATAATTTTAAGAATGAAAATTTATAATAAACTTCAATTATACATAATTAACCACTCAAATTCTCACTGGATTTTGGGAAAAATTAAAAAAAATATATCATTGAAAAATGATGAAAACATAGAAAATTATACTCATGGATAATTTTAAGGATGAAAATTTATAATATAATTTTAAGAATGAAAATTTATAATAAAATGTAGAAAAGTGGGTTAATTTTACTAGTTCTTAATATGCAAAATGTTTGGTGATAGTTTTGTAAAAATATTTAAATTTGTAAGGATTTTATGTAGTTTCTATAAAATTTTGGCTATTTTTAAGATAAAATAATTTTATTCTATAAAATTTGGGCGAATCTATTTTATAAAAAAAAGAAATTGACAGATTTTCTTTTTTTTTAGAAAAACCATGAAAAATTAGCTCATTGACAAAATTTAACCCCTAAAATCATCAATAATTAAACTACAACATTAATAAAATCCCTACCAAAGATAATTATCCAATTTTATCCCAAATATATCCAAAAATTACCTATAAAATCCAAAAAAAAATAAGACTTAACTTAATGGGAAACTTGTGACAAAACTGTATACGAGAAAAAGATATCCACTACTATACTATCATAAAGGATCTAGCTACTTCCAAAGCACATCAAAGACCTCTCAATGTAGAAAAACACCAGGAAACTTCAAAATGTGGGTAACACTTCATCAGTCTAGAAACCATTATTTAATCCATTGTATCGAAAAACTCAAACGAGTCTCATGCCAAACCATAATTAAAAGATTTTTAGGACCATTGGGAGACAAGAACGTAATCAAATTGCAAAACTCGATAGGTAAAATAAAGACAATGAGTCCCTTCCAACCTCACACAGACTCCACGTGCATAGTAGATGAGACCAAATCATAATTAAAAGATTTTTAGGACCATTGGGAGACAAGAACGTAATCAAATTGCAAAACTCGAAAGGTAAAATAAAGACAATGAGTCGCTTCCAACCTAGACAGACTCCACGTGCATAGTAGATGAGAATGGAAGTAAATTTCACTCAAACGTAACCAGAATCAGACAGATAGACATATTTTTGGGTATATGTGGCAACAAGACAATACTTTGGTGGACTTATAAATGAGTTGATGCAAGCAGGGGTGATACCTGCTTTTTTCTCTAAAGGAATCCAGAAATACTTAATGAGACTAGATATAGAAGGCTGGATGTGCACATTGGAACCCAACGATACAAATCCACCCTCATGCAACATTCGATATCACTTAGCAAAATATGTTCATTCAGCAAAATATATTCAATACCAAGTAGCCAAACCCTTTACCATTCTCAAATTGTTATGATTTTTTTACCAAATCCCCAAATCCTTTGCCCATTATCAAATTGTCATTATGATTTTATAGATTTTATAATTATTTCCAAGAATATCAACTGTTTGTTCATGCTCCAAGCAACTTGCTCCACTTATGTTCTAAAGTATCCGAGTGCATGCTGTCAATGGAAGGCTAAGAAACCTTTGAAGCGCTCTATAAAAAGAGACAACCAAAATTTAACATGCTATATTGGCTGAGGCAATATTACTAGATATTGCAAACCGTAAGCAGAGAAGGAATGGCCAGAGTATATTGCGTGGTGTTGGAGAGACTATTCATCCCACATCAGCAAACCCATATCAGCACCAGAAGGGGAGCTAGTGCTGATACAAAGATATGGCCATGCAGGGGATTGAACCACGGACCCATGGCTCAACGCCACCATTGGAATCGGCGAAACCTTCAGGTGGTTGCAGCCACAGAGGGATCTGCCAAATCCGAGCCTAGTGACCCAAAAATCCCATCTTGGGCAAAGCCTGATTCTGACGAGCTTCCGCCATGGGCTAGGAAAGAAGGCAAAGGACAGACCGCAGATCCAGCTGAACCAACCTTTCAGATTCCATTTTATGTGTACTTGCTTTCTTCTGCGATCACTGCCATAGCTGCGGTAATCCTTTTCCTTCCTGCACCTTTATTTTGGTGGGAATTGAACTCGTGGCCTCATCTGTAGTATTATTTGTTGAATGATGTAACCTCGTAGGATTCGAACTCATGACCGCTGGTTGGCTAGTTTTATTGATTCGCTATGTAAGTTAGGGAATAATGGGGATTTTTGTGTGTAATGGGAATTGAAATAGTCATCCATCAACTCTTCGAAGTGTGGTCTCATCGGTGTAAATTTGCTTTGGATGCATTGAATAGGGACACTAGGACAGACCCATCTAATTCCAGATTAAGGATGCATATATCAATTTCATACAAATAGTTCACACAAATAGCCTACATACCGCAGGGATTCCCTACAGATTGGACAACTAGCCTAGCAATACTGCTTTTCAAGAGTGGGGATGTCAACAATCCCTCCAACTATAGGGCCATAATGATAAACCCCTTGTTTGCAAAGTTATTTGGAAGTATGCTAGAAAATAGAATCAGCAAGTGGGCGGAAGAAGGAAATAAGCGCGCCAAAGGACAAGCAGGTTTCAGACCTAAACACTCAACGATTGATCACGGTATAACTCTAAGGCACTTCATTGAAAAAGTGTGGGAGAAAAAAGAGGAAGCCTTTTGTTGCTTTGTCGATTTCAAAAAAGCCTTTGACACGGTCCCTAGAGATAAGCTTTGGCATAAAATGTAGGAACTTGGGGTTCCTATGCATCTTAAAGCAACTGTCCATAGGCTATATGAGGAGGTTAAAGTCAAAATCAAAACAACAGCTGGTATCTCTGAAAGTTTTAGGAGTGATATCGGGGTCAAGCAAGGTGCCCATTGACCTCTACCCTTTTTGGTTTATATATAGACAAACTTGAAGAGTGGTTAAACTTTTAGGAGGGTGATGGTGCTCTTTGTTAGAATATAATGGATGTGCTCGTTTTACCATTGACAATATCGTTATTGTCACCCAACCATAGGCCGAAGCCACCCTCTGAGCACCTTGACCTTGACAGTGAGAAGAATCCTGATAGCAATCCAATAGCCAAGCAAGGCTAATGCACCAAGCAAGAAAGTAACCAAAGCTGATCAGATAGTCCAACCCAAAACTGGCGCAACACCTTTCCCAGAACTTGCGCACAAGACTGCCAGACTGCAGTGCACACAAGTGACTTGTGCAATTCTGAGAATGTGACAAATGAGAGACTGGCGCCCTGTATTTATAGTATTCCTGGCAGACTTGCCTGGGCCGACTTCTCCTTCCGGGTACTAATTAATTTATATTAATTATATTTCTTCAACCGACATCTCGTCTAGGGTTACATTCATTTCTTTGCTTCCTTCCGGAATATTTTAATCTTGTCAAAGGTCACAATAGAGGTTCATACCTCCCGAAGCTACCATAATATCAACACTCCCTCCTAGCTAGGGAGGTATAACTGATAATGGTCTTGAGCACAAACAGACCATTCATTGGTAGTATCATGAGCACCGTCATTATTATCCAACTGGATAATCTCCATGATAACTGGTACAATATCAATTGATAGAACACAACTGTGTTTATCCATGGTAGTATGCAACTACTCAAACCGTGACACATAGTCACAAATAGTGGAACATATCCACCACAGTAGCATATCTCTACTGTCTGGAGATAGACAGTCTCCATAACAATCATTTGATATCAACCTGCACAGAAAATATTGTTAAAATAAACTGAATCATCTGGGCCAATCTTTCACTCACATCTGTGAGATCTTGAAAGAATATCCGCCCTCAGAGTAGAACATCAACGATGGGTTATCTGCCTTATTCTTCTCAAACAAGGAAGAATGATTGTTCTGATTTCTTGGACCATTCCTCACCCTGGGCCATTCCTCCGACACTAAACAAAGTGTAACTTGGAGAGAATGAATCTTCCCGAAGGAATGCCTGTCCCTGATTGTTGAGCCTGGACCATTCCCCACCTTGGGCCATTCCTTCGGCACTAAACAAAGTGCAATCTTGGAGAGAATGAATACACCCTAAGGAATGACTGTCCGGACCACTTCCTCTGTTAACCACAAGAGGAAAAGACTGTCCTGTACCAACCTTCAAAACAGACCATTCCTCATGTTAACCACAATGAGAAATCGCTATCCGGCGAGGCGGGCCAGTCTTCTTGAGTAACCCTCAAGAAGAGAGATTTTCCTAGACCACTCCCCATGTTAACCACAATGGGAAGTCGCTGTCTATGGTACATCAACAATCTGGACCATTTTCCAAACTGGAAAATGTCTGTCTGTCAGAAATCTCAATCCACTTTCCAAACAGGAAAGAATCTGCCCAAGCTGGACTATTTTTCAATCTTGAAAATGAATGTTCTCAATAATATGTCAGTGCTCCCTCCCAACCTAGAGAGTCATTCCTTCTTTTTCAATAAGGAAGTCATCTCCACGAGCTCCAGCTTGAGTACGCAAACTCTTTCATCTTGGACAAAAGCTTTACCAAAAATGTCTGCTTATCTGCTCATATGTGGAGATATGTATTGGAGAACCACTTTCTCCTTTCTGGACTTCATCACGGATAATGTAATGCTTGATTTCAAATGTACTTCGGTCTGGAACATTGGTTTTCTCTGAAGGCTTCATGTAGCTCTGATCAATAAAGTATATCATTGTTGGAAAACTGGAACATATCCATGTGGCAATTCTTCTGTCATCATGAGATCTGATCTTTTGAGTAATCATCTTGATACAATATCTCTGTTATAGAAAATCTTCACCACGCTTCGGCTGTGCACTGGAGGTTCTCCACCAAGTTATCTTCTTCCATCTGCATACAAGGGTCTCTTTCTGGTATGCTTCAAAGTCTTGAGGTTGTTCTTCATACGCCCTTTGTTCAATTGCTCTGGAGAACAGTCTTTGCATTCATCTGATGTGGAATTCCAACCCATGGATGTTGTGGATGATATAGACTCATGTAGAGGTATGTCACGGAGCTCATTCTTTAGACTCATTATTTGTCCAATGTTTCTGACTGAGAAGAGGTTTGTTAGGGCATCGTACATCTTCTTCGATGAGTCAAGATGGGAGATGTAGCGTATCAAGTGGTCTTTTATAGAGTCCACTACGATACTCATGGCATTGATGTCACCGTCTTTGAACTTCTCCATAATTGCAATGTTCTGCGGTTCCTTCTCTTTTCCTTTTTCAAACTCTGGTTCCACGATATCCAACACTTTATTCTTGGCAAGGATGAGGTCAATCCTTGTCTTCCACGCTTTGAAGTTAGAAGCTCCGTCTAACTTATTTTCTGACTTTATAGAGTAAGTCATGGCTGCTTTGACTTGGTTAACCCTAGATCTAACCAAAAACTCAAACTTGACGTCTTGGCTTGTTGCGAGTACCA
>ML799888.1:49902-63721 GCA_009831015.1 Picea engelmannii | reverse complement strand
GTCATAACAATCAAATATGACACATACCATGATACCTCGGACCAATTACCTCATGGAGCAAGAGTCCTCTCCGATGCAAGCCCAGGCCGGTGGTGATGGAAACTGCTACTGCTGACAGGACAAATCTAACGAAGAAGAAGAAAGATGGGCCCTCCAGGGCCATGCTCAAGTCAACCCAGCTCTCGGTACTCCATGTCTAGGACCATGTGGGCCTCGAGACATGATCTCCTAGTTATCCCTAGATATCGGGGATAACAGACCCTATTATGCCAAGTGTCATGTCTATTCGTTGAGTTAAGTCTTGTATATATTAGAGAGATAGATCCCCATTGTGGATCATCTCTCTCACTAACTCAACGCATGGTCTGAAATTAGGAGGACTGAAGTGCGCACTCTTTAAGAGGCACTATCCTCCTTGGTTATAGAAGCACCCTATTGTGTGCTAGGGTTTGTCTTGAGGGCCACCTTTGTTGGCACATATATTCTCGGTGGAGAGAGGTTCTTCTCTTAGCAATATAGCAATGGGATTGCTGGGTTTTTCCCTTGATTGAGAAGGGTTTTCCCAAGATAATTTCCGGTGTCTTTTGTGCATGGTTATTCTTCTTGTGATCTTGGTTTACTGCAACTAGTGTATTGTATTGCTTCATTGTTATGGTTCAAGTTCAACTAGAGTAATAACATTTCGGCAGATTCAACCATTTTTCTAGAGCATCTGCATCTATCTGGCCTTCAAATAAGGGGATATCAAGATTGACTTGTACCTTGAAGGGTGTTGTACCTTTGAAATGGCTGCTTGTTGAAGATGCCTCGACTGCCGCCATTTGTACTTGTAGTCTTCGAAGGATCTGAGCGAAGTTGTCCATCATCTCATTCCTTTGTCGCATGAGGGTTTCCACGAGCAACATCTTGAAAGGATCTCCTGCTCTGTCATCTCTCTTTTCTTCTGCCATCGGAGGTTGCTTGGGCTGATGGGATTAGTTGTCCTCAAGCAAAACTAGCTCAAGATCCAACTGTCTATACCCTGACCTCGTCAGGGACTTGCTTTGAGAAATGACAAGGAGCAAACTGCTCTGATACCACTGATCCAGATTATTTTGAGAACGAAATGAGACAAAAGCAAAAATATAGCATAGAACATAGAAATACAGTGAAACCCAACTTCTATTAATGAATAAGATAGAAAAACACCGTAGAACACAAACTGGCAGAATGGGGTAGCTTATCTTTGAAAAGAAAGAGATGTTGGCTACTCTTCATTCGCAACAAGCTTTACATCACACTCCATTGCATGCTTAAAGGGCCTCCTTCAGCTCAATTATATATGAGAGTCAGAGGAGAACAATTCCCATGATCCATGTGGGATAAATTGGTTTAAGTTTATAAAATTCCTAAGGCATGTAAAACACTAGGACTTTTCGGTACTACACTAGCCCAAGCGCGCTTAACTGTGGAGTTCTAATGGGATCCAATACATTAACGCTATGTTGTAGGAATGTACATAAGACCACTAGGAAATCATTACATGATGTCTGTAATTAACAAATGAAGATAGCATTACATTCCATTCCCCATCAAAAGGGTGAATATCATTGTTTATCAAAACCATAGGCTTGAAATGTTGATTTAGTGGAAAAGGTGGACGACCACCGAGATCCACCTGGATCATATTATGTACCTATGTTCTCACCATGGCTTGGACGGTCCTTACCACCCATTTGTGAATTTTCGATCATCATGGTCTAGTTGCTTACGATTTTAACAGGGTATTGTTACCACACAAACTCACATTTTAGGAGATAAAGTCCAAAAGCCCAAGTGCTCTCAAAGGCCACTGTCATCTCACCAACCCTCTTCCGCACTTCAGGCCGGATCTCCTTTGGCTCAAGGGGGGCTTCCCTAGGTTAAGATTGCTAGGACTTAGGTCGATGAAGCTCAAGGTTACGTGAAGAGTAAATCCAGTTAAAATGGTTTTGGTAAGTTTTAGGGTATGAAAGATGATGGGAGGACCAAAGACCAATGTCTTTTCATTGGGCATATGGGGTCAACCAGGGACTCTCTTGGAGAAAGTAAAGAATGGGTATTGGGTGATACCCAAGGTAGTCCACTACAAATCCTAGAAAATCGTCCTATATCCCTTTAACAAGCTTTTGAGACAATGGATTTTGGATAAACCCAAAGGTAGTCCACTACAGACCTTAGAAGGTTATCCTATAGGATTATAACTGGGGTAGTCCACTACAAACCCTAGAAAGTTGTCCTATGTCCTTTTACAAGCTTCAAGACAACTTCAAGGGAAGATAGTCCACTACAAACCTTCATAGGGTTTACAAGATAGGATCTATTCAAGAAAATACAAGGAAAATGCACCTTCACCACTTGATAAACACATTTGCACTTAATACATCCAAAAAATAAATCCACAAAGACTTAAAAATAACACTTACTAGGTAAGTCCTTGTTCATCCATAAACCCTTGCCATGAATCATCAAAGAAATTGCAAAAAATTATCCACAAATAGTCTCCTCAATGAAGGCACCTTAGTCTTCCACCCATAGCACAAATCCAAGACAAAAGTACTCCAACAAATTTCAGAAATTTCAGACTTGCTCAGGAATTTCTCCCCCAATCCAACTATGACAATATGAGAGGAAGTGCATCTCTATTTATAGAGGAGATGTTCAACTTCCTTTACATTAAAATAATAATTTCCTAAGTGAAAGCCCCTAATCTAGCCTATGGAGGGAGTAAAAAGCCCTCTTGCTTAATTAAATAATCTAACACAATACAATGTAGGGGCTTTTCAAGCCAATTGTACAAAATCTAAGGGGCACAAGCCATGAAAAAACAAGACACATCATCAAAAATTTCTTCCGCTCGTAGCATCCAGCCACCAAAGGCCCTTCAACTCTGAATTCTCCTCAAATCAAATCTTCCTTGATCTTTCCACGTGGCCAAATGGGCTTCCAAATATAACTCAGCCTTCAAACCCCTTTCAATAGTGGGATTCCTCATGTCCAAAGAAATCCCAAATTTTCCAAGGGTAGGGTCGGCCCTGACCCAATTGTTTGAATGTTGCATAGGTCGGCTCAAGTTAAATTTGTTTAAGTATACAGGTCGACTCACTCGTCCAATCGTGTTTCAGGACAACTTTAGTTAACTTCACAGGTTGGCTCAGTCATTTTTTTTAAAAGAAATATAATTGTTCATATACATTTATATAGGTTTTGAGGTGCCTCCCTCATATTCTCCTTCGCTCTTCTTGTGCTCTTATTTGTCATACTTGTTCTTGGACAACAACAACTTCTTCATCCTCTATAACTCCGACTTCTTCATCTTCGCTTTGGTCATTCAAATTCTCTTCTGTATCCCTTTTCCTCAATTCTCTTTCAGCAAGTTCAAAATTGGAATATGTAGATGCAGTTGAGTGTGAAGACTGTGGCACAATAATCAAGTTTTCATCCCTTGAGCTTATAACAGGTGAAGAGTCGTTGCTTTTGTGCCCCCTTGATGCCAAAACATCATCATGTCCAATTATGTCATTGCCATAGTCATCTGTGTCTTCACAAGTTGTAGTATTCCCCTTGGTTGACCACAAAGATTTCCTAAATTCTACCTTTGATCCCATAATATTACCAGTTCTAGAAGGAGATGGAAAAGAGAACCCTCCAAAGTCAAGACCACCACTGTCAGCATCCCTTCTTTGACCGTGTCTTGATCTTCAGAGATGGTCTGCCCAACTTGACTATTCCCATATTTTCTTCGATCTTGCCAAAAATCCTAACTCCTTCCTATTAGGCTGTCCTCATTCTCAATTAGAGCATCATATTTAGCGAAATATTTCCCTCGTGGCTCTTTAGCTTTGTCAACGTTTCATGTGTTCTCCTTGATCGATCATATTTAACTTGCGTAGAACCAGAGATACTAATCTCCCAATCATGGAAGTATTCAACATCTCCTTCGTTGCTTCCTCCAACCTGGCTTTTCTTCACTTCACTGCCAAAGTTAGCTACATCACTATGAATCCCTACACTCATAGACCTCACCGATCCATGTTGATCATCATCAACCCCAAAGTCATCCGGTTGTGGTTGCTCTAGATCACTAATAACCCTCTCACTGCCTAACATTACAACAGGTTCAACTCTCATCAAGTTCAACTCCTCTTCATCCGTCAACCGCCCCTCATACTTGTTGAGTTTTCAATAAGCTAGGTTTAAGCATGAAGTTCATTCCATTTTAACATTTAACTTAAACCATAAACAATTTTGTTGCAACAACCAAGATCACAAGAAGAAACACCATCCACAAGTACACAAGAAGTATCTTGGGAAACCCTTCTCAACAAGGGAAGAAAACCCAACCAATCCTTTGCTATATTCTTCGAGAGAAAGACCTTCACCACCAAGAAAACCTAGCACACAAGAGGGTGCTTGCAAACCCTAGAAGACTAGCGCCCAAGAGAGGTGCGCACTTTTCCCAAGAAGATGTACTTGCTGAAATTTCCAACTCACACAAAAGATATGATTCCTTAATGGGGAATTTACCTTTACTTATATTAGACTTGACTTGTCAACAAAAGTGTCTATTGGCACAACAGGGCCGACCTCTCTAACTCACAATATAATTAATAATAACCAGATTAATTATCTTTTACATTATTTATCAATTACATTAAGGTGGGGTCAACCTGTACCCTTTACATTACAATTAGGGTTATAGGTGGGTCTGACTCTTGAACAATATAGAAAGGGATCTCATACACCCACTAGTGCTCAACCACTAGGGGCACATCCATAGGGATGTCCATATCTCTATCTCACTGCATCTCACAGGAGAACCACACTCACTAATGCTCAACCACTAGGATCACGTTCACCTGTGCTCATCCACAGGCATGTCCACTCAATAGATCTTCTTTCCCACTACATTACACATGAGAGTCATCTGGAGTTTATCATCTCAACTCTCTACTCAGAGGAGGCTAATACATCGTCTTCATTTCTGTCTCATAACGATGCACCCAACTTATGGGAATTCACACGTTCACCTTGTGCTCAGCCACAGGCACGTCCAACTCAACAGATCTCCTTTCTCACTACGTTACAAAGGAGAATCATCTAGAGTTCTTCTCAACTCTCTGTAAGGAGGAGGCCATCTCTACGTTCTAACTCTGTCTTAGATAGGAACCACTCACCCAACTCATGAGCTCTCTCAGGTTGACTCAATCAGTTTGTGTCCTGGAGGATGTCTCACGCAACTGTAATCATCAACACTCCCTCTCAGCTAGGGAGGCATTCTCCATCATGCCAAGTCTCGCATGGAAGTACTCGAACTTTGTCTTGGCTGTAGTCATCAACACTCCCTCTCAACTAGACAGGTATTCTTCACCAAGCCAGTTTGGTGAAGGTGTCTGCAATATGTTCATGTGTAGGAAGGTATGGCACGTGTACTTGCTTTCCTCTGCATCATGTCTCTGAAAATGATATTTTATCTCAACATGTTTCGATCTATCATGAAACACAAGTTTCTCAAAGAGCTTCACACAACTCTGGTTATAATCATAGAATCCATTGCATGATCAAGTAAATCTGTCAGAAGTTTATGAAGCCGCACTGTTTCGCACACTCAATGATATATACTCTGCTTCTGTGGTATTCAAGGCCACAGAGCTTTGTTTCCTGTTGCATTAGGAAACCATGACAATCTTCACGGTAAAACAACAATCGAATGTTCTCTTTCGGTCCACTGTACTCTCTGCTCAATTTGTATCGACATATCCTGCAAACTCAAGTTCACACTGGAGGCATATCTCAGGCCATATCCAACTGTGCCTCGTATATATCTCAATACATGCTTTACTGCTATCCAGTGAGTCTGTCTCGGCTGACTCATGGATTGATTAAGCACATTCATTGCATAGCATGAATCGGGTCTGGTGTTAACCAGATACATCAATGATCTAATCAACTGTGGATCAATCTCGTTTGAATCATCATCATTCATTTTCTTCAAATCCATCATGGTGGTTTTGCATTCTGTCATACTGAACTTCTTTAATATTCCTACTGTATTTTTTCCTTGACTCAGGAAAAATCTCATTGGTCCTCTGTCATACTTCTTGTCCCAAGAAGTAGTGTATCATACTCAGATCCTTCATCTCGAAATCCGAAGTCAAAGCTTACTTGTAACCAACAACACGGCTTCCTGAATAAGTCATCAAAATCAAACTTTCGTTACAAATGTAGTAATATAGTTTTGGTTTAACAACACTTTTGCTGAAACCCAAACTCATCAAGAATCCCTCTATCTGATGTAGTTTCCAACTCATGGATGGTGGTACAGATGAAAGTGCATTGGTCTACTGAATCAATATGTTTCATCATAGTTCACTCCCTCTGCTTGTGATAATCCTCTAGCTATAGATCTCGCTTTGTATTTCTCGTCACTTCCATAGGTTTCATGTTTGATCTTATAGATCCTCTTGGAAGTCGTCACAGACTTCCCTTTTGGTCTCTGAACAATATCTCATACATCATTTTTAAGATATACTAGTATTCTTCTACTATGGCATCTTGCCATGCTTGTTCACCCATAGCTTCTTCATGGCAAGGAGTCTCAGAATCAATGAAGTGGATCATGGCTGAAGGATAGCTTAAAAAATCTCTTTTGCTTTCTCAGGATGTCCCTTGAGGGACTTGTATGTTCCTCTGCTTCCTGCAGAGTTTTGTTGACTCTAGACAAGCCTTTTATGCCCTACTACAATATCTCTGGGCATATCATTTGGAGCAATTGAACCGGCTGGAATACTGTCTGTCTCCCTTTGAACTGTTGAAGGGGGAGAAGGTATTGTCTCTTCCTTCCTTTTATTTTGTTTTGACTCTCTCTTGAGTTAAGTAACTCTCTCTGAAGTCAGAAGGATGAAAGTCTTCTTTTTTTTGTTTGCTATACTTTTTATGTCTTCTTTGACCAGCATAATAATTGATCAATAAGGTTTGGACTCCCGTACAAGGGATAATGGTCCAAGTCACGAGGGCTCCCACACTGGAGATAATACCCTTCACTATTCAAGAAAACAATCAACTATAAAATTAATGATCAACTAATTTACCTGGATCTATAGTCATGCTCAACTCTATGTTTGTTCTTTAGAGGAAGTACTTCTCTCTCTTATCTTCATTCTTTTGGGGTGGGTCTGGATCAATGTCAGCAGTGGAAGCATATTGTCTTCCTTTCTTCCTGGTTGGACAATTTCTTGCACAGTGCCCATATTTGTCACATCTGAAGCATTGAATTTCTGAAACATCTCTTCTCTGATTGTGACCTGGGGCTGATGGAGACTTCTCATCTCTAAATGTTTGTTTGAAGTTTCTTTCGAATCTTCCTCCTTTCTTTGTATGAAGTGCAAGAGCATGGTTGTCATTAGGGATGTCTTCCACTCCTCTATTTCTAAGTTTAAGTTCTTCTTGAGTACAGTCTATCCACAGACGATCAAAAGTTGGTAACTTTTCTCTTCCACTGATGCTTTGAAGAAAAGGCTCCCAATGTTTTGGAAGATTATTGAAAGTAGATAAGACAAGTTCTTTGTTGGACATGATTTCTCCAATGCTTCCTAGCTGTTCTTTAATTTTTGATATCTTCTTGAAGAAGGTAGCAACTGTATCACCTTTCGACATCTTAGTACTTTGAAGCTAGCCCTTTAAGGTAAGAGCTCTGAGGGTGTTGTCACTTTCAAACATATCTTTTAATGCTTCATACATTTCATAAGCTGTCTTCAGGGTGGCAATACGAGGTAAGAGATGATCTCTTACTGAGTAGATGCTTATTTTTCTTGCCTTGACATCTTCTTCCTTTCTTATATTCTTCTCTTCATCGGTAGCTATATCTAGTAAAGTTTTTGTTACCACATCCAAAAGGTCATCTTCTTCAAGGGTGACTTGAAGCCTTGACTTCCAGGAGTTGAAGTTGCTTGTTCCATCAAGCCTATCTTCTACTAAAGTTCTGTTCTTCATTTTTTCAGATTTCGTCTCAAACTCTCGTCAACTGGACTTAGAAAACCTAATGGTTTTGTTGGGCTTATGACTGCCAACAATTAACTTTGAGAGTGTCATAGGAATGCTTGTTGAGTTGAAATGTTTCTTCAAGAAGTTGCAGAAACCCTAAGAACAAGATTCTGCAGAAAATTTCGACACCCTAGAAACCCTAGGGCCAAAAACTCAAAATCTTCAGAAATTTACTTTGAAGATCTTTGGAGATGCGCTGAGGAAGGTTGTACAACTTGATCAAAGCTTTAGCTCCAACGTCCACTTGTAAGGTGCTGAAAAGGCTAATCAAGTGAGGGTCGTACGAATTTCTGCAGAAACCCTAGAGGCCGAACGAAACTGCAGAAGGAGGACTTAGCCTTTTAAGTGCTTGTGCAGGGGTTCTTCAAGACCTAAGCTCTCATACCATGTTGAGTTTTCAATAAGCTAGGTTTAAGCATGAAGTTCATTCCATTTTAGCATTTAACTTAAACCATAAACAATTTTGTTGCAGCAACCATGATCACAAGAAGAAACACCATGCACAAGTACACAAGAAGTATCCTGGGAAATCCTTCTCAACAAGGGAAGAAAACCCAGCCAATCCTTTGCTATATTCTTCAAGAGAAAGACCTTCACCACCAAGAAAACCTAGCACACAAGAGGGTGCTTGCAAACCCTAGAAGACTAGCACCCAAGAGAGGCGTGCACTTTTCCCAAGAAGATGTACTTGCTGAAATTTCCAAACTCACACAAAAGATATGATTCCTCAATGGGGAATTTAGCTTTACTTATATTAGACTTGACCTGTCAACGTAAGTGTCTATTGGCACAACATGGCCGACCTCTCTAACTCACAATATAATTAATAATAACCAGATTAATTATCTTTCGCATTATTTATCAATTACATTCAGGTGGGGCCGACTTGTACCCTTTACATTACAATTAGGGTTACAGGTGGGTCTGACTCTTGAACAATATAGCAAGGGATCTCATACACCCACTAGTGCTCGGCCACTAGGGGCACATCCATAGGGATGTGCATATCTCTATCTCACTGTGTCTCACAGGAGAACCACACTCAGTAGTGCTCAGCCACTAGGATCAGTTTCACCTGTGCTCATCCACAGGCACGTCCACTCAACAGATCTTCTTTCCCACTGCATTACACATGAGAGTCATCTGGAGTTCATCATCTCAACTCTCTGCTCAGAGGAGGCTAATATATCGTCTTCATTTCTGTCTCATAACGATGCACCCAACTCATGGGAATTCACACGTTCACCTTGTGCTCAGCCACAGGCACATCCAACTCATCAGATCTCCTTTCTCACTGCGTTACATAGGAGAATCATCTGGAGTTCTTCTTAACTCTCTGTAAGGAGGAGGCCATCTCTACGTTCCAGCTCTGTCTCAGATAGGAACCACACACCCAACTCATGGGCTCTCTCTTAGGTCGACTCAATCAGTCTGTGTCCGGAAGGATGTCTCACGCAGCTGTAATCATCAACAATACTGAGCTATTAAGTCATTGTTATCGCTTCTTCCATACATCTCAGTTGTAGATTGTCCTACTGGGTCCTCTGAACCAGCTATTTGTTCAACATTCTTTGATCGAAAATATTGTTCACCTGAAAAGTACGATTCTTCTTCTACAAAAGATTAGTCATCCTCCTCGCCCTTTCCACCATCTCTGTCTTGCTGATCTGGAATATTGCCATGTTCAGTTCCCTTTTTCATTGTCACTAGGATAATCTCCAAAATAGATATTTTTCACGATGGTGGAACACTGGCTGATAACATCAGGAATAAAGAATCTTACTTGGTCTACAGTCACATTGAGGAGGTACCCAGCAGCAAGGTTACATGACTGTCCTGTAATTTTTTTTTCCAAAAAGTATCTTGAGGACTCCTCCAAAGTTACACTACACATTGGTGGGTAACAGGTACTATCCATGTAAGTACATTTCCAATGTCACTGTGTCCAGAATTATTCCTATGCCATATATGTGCAATGCGACGTTCACTTATGATGCATGAAGGCCATCCAAATATAATATTTCCTTGGATAGATGTTTTGGCAGAATTGATCCGTGTAGTAAAGTCCTATACATGAGAAAGATCAATGTTTCTTGTTCTTTCTCCCACTGCAATTAGCACAAAAGCAATATGCTCAATCAATAAAGTAGGAAATCTTTGTAAGGCAGGGGAGATGGAGCAGGAGGTCAGATTGATAAAGGACAGGGTGGATATGATTTCCTGAAAAAGCCATCATGGGCATCGTGAGGTGTTGCTTCGTGAATCCCGGCATACTTCCGGTTGGGATGGGTAGGTCCTTTCTTTTGTTAGAACTTAGAAGGTAAGGTTATCCCTGACCTTTTACAAACAAAAGAAGGTGAGTATTTGGCAACTTCATTTGCATGTGGTAAGACCTTCCAGGACCAAGCCTCGCTCAGGTAAGACCTTTATGTTTACCTCTTGCATCAAAGGTGTTAAATCTTTGCCCATGTATTTGGGGACTGGTGGGTGTAGGCAGATCCATTTCCCATCTAGCAGCAAGTTATTCCAAAATGTTTGCACTGTATTTATGACAGCAGGCTGGACTGATTATCTACTGGTGGAAACTTATCACCAGTCAAATGGATGGGCAAGTCGCAGGTAACTTTCTTGAGAAGAGGCATATCTATCTGTATCTATTTATGTAAGTGTGTTCGTGTCATGCATGCCTGATTAGATTGGATTGCAACCATTTTGGACAAAAGAGCTTTTCTGCGGTATCACCGGAGAAGGGTGGTGCCATAACTTTGATTGAATGGTAGTTGGTTTTCATTGTCTACTGGCGATCCTGGATTCAATCTGCATCAGCACATAGACACCTATAATAGGTCCCTATGCCAAGGGCAGACTCTGGGAACTGAAACTTTGATAATCCGTGGAGATCAGCTTATAATTGATCCCTTTTCTGATGGAGAGGGCTACTCTATTCAGACTTTCTGTTTGATTGGATAGATAGGGGAATAGGTACATTTTCACTCTTGGGAAGTGGGAGTAATTTTATTAATATTAATATATATATATATATACACAGTCGATTGGGTTGCTACTTCTGAGTTCCTATGGATTTTCGTGGTTTTAAAAAAAATGATGAAATAGATTCTGTGTAATGAACAGCAGTTGGCGGTTATCTGCTAGTAGTTGCAAGTTCAGACAAGGTACAATACTCAGACTGGATTGTATTCTAGTTCTGGGGATTAGTTAATCACTTTTGGAGCTTGGGTTCCCTTGGTTCCTTTTTTCCCTTTAAAGGGCTCTGTTTAGATTAATTTCCTCTTGATTGATTTAAATTTATAGACTAATCATTTTTCTTTATCTATGCAGGTTGGTTCAGTGTTCGAATATGTCAACCAAAAGCCTGTTTTTGGACTTCTGAATTCTGATAGTGTTTTTTATGCTCCTTTGCTTGGATTCTTTGCCTTCACCGGCATCCCTACCTCTGTGAGTTAGTACTTTCCATTTCAGTTTCCTTCGTTAGGATTCGTTGTCTGCTCATATACATTTTATGGTGCATAGGAGTTGATTAACATATAATTCTGCTCTGCTGTGCAGGTCTTCCTTTGGTTAAAGTCTATTGAAGCTGCTAACAAAGCAGCAGAAGAACAAGACAGACGAGATGGGTACAAGTAACAATTCCCTTTATTATTTTCATCTTATAGGCATCAAATATCCATAGACAATCTGTAAACTAAACCTAAAGAAGCTACTGCACTATGCTTCAATTTCGTTCTTTTGTATATTAACCAAAATCTTCACCATGTTTGACACAAATCAAGAGTTGGTAATTCTGGTAATTTTTCTCTATTCAATTTCTGGCTTTTGTCAACAGTAGCAGCAGACTCATGTCTATGGGATTTGAGCTTAGTATGCTTGATATTAGATATGTGATAAAATTTAATGTTAAATAGAGTCTCTGGGTTATCTAATTCAAAAGACTGTTGTTTTGGTTTTCCAAAATGATTCAATTCTGAAGACCTTCGTAGATTTCCAAGGTCATTTATTGCAAAATAGTAATGCAGGCATAAGCACACATTTCCTCCTTTTTAACATAATAAATGTATTGTTAATTATATGAGAAAAATTGTGTAAAATTAAAAAGTGTTGGGCTGCATGATGGTACACCCCAGGTCATCTAGAGACTAGGACATACCAACTCCATCAGGAGAACAAGTGCCTACAAAAGATTCACAAAATAATATGTCCATGCTCTCTTGCAAAACAAGCCTGAAATTACTAAATGGCCCACTGGTTCAGAGGGAGACCAAGCACATCAGAACTTCTGCATAAGCAGTTGAACCACTAGGGGGACAGGTCCTAATCCTCTTTTCGCCACATCAATAGTATTTGGTGGGGGGTTTCAAAGACCAACTCTCGTTAACCTGCTTTACCTGAAGAAGCTGCATTAATCGGACCTAAGTTGGCTTCTCTGGGCTCCCACCATTGTCGGCACCTCTTCCAGATTTTGACTTAGATATGGACCTAGGCTTGCCTTACTTCCAAGCTATCTTATTGTCCAGAGGAAATTACTGAATGTTCTGCTGAAGTGCCTTAATAGCCCATTGAGTCTCTCATCTGCTCCAATTCTACTATTGATTTCTCAGCTTGATGACCTTGTTATGTGACCTTTATGAAGTATGGAAATAGTAATAGGACTTGCCTCTTAATTAAGAAATTTGTTGAGGTCGCTTCAGCAATTTTCACCAATACTCAGCTTGACTTGGTCAAACTTGGTAAAAATCGTTCAAATTGGCCTGTCAAATTCGGTCAATTTGGTTAAACTCGCTAGTCATATTTTTTCCTTATTATTTAGGTTATCTAGTATGCAGCTGTACTTTGAGCTTGTATTACATCAGGAATATTGGAACATACAACTGACATTTTAAATACTAATAACAGATAGAGTACTCTATGAAAATATCAACTAAATTAAAAATATTTAAATATGTAAATAGAAAGGAAAATATATGAGGAAATATATTTAACTATGTATTCTATAAAAATATCATCAATTAGCAACTATCTATCTATCTATATAGTGTTGCTATTTTTTTTAGATTACTAGCCTTCAAGGCTTTGGACTATAAACTATCACGGGTGCTATGTCTAATGATACGAGACTAACCCAAAAGTTGCTGTTATAATTGAAGCAAACTTACAATAGCAATCCAGAAATCAGAAATCTGAAACTAGTAAGGCATGGACAGCATTAAAAATCACCATTAACTAAAGCATGTTCATCACTAATACTAATAAATCAACATTAGCAACAGCAAGTTCAGCACTAACAGCAGTAGATTCAGCATTAGTCATGAGTAGCTTAACAGCAGATATTTAGAGTACCATCAATAAAAAGTTCAACAACCATAACAACTGCAGAATATCCATAAATTATCATATATTCCAGTTAATCGATAGGAGGAGTATAAACTTTCCTGTAACGGTATGGTAGCCAACTCAGGGCTAGTTTATCCAAGGCAGTGTGGACGCCTCTCTTGGCCCAACTTATTCTACTGTAGATTGACTACCTGCAAGAAACCAAAACTCTACACATCTCATTCTTATTGCACGCACCTACAAATAGACAAATGGATACAAGAAACTGTTAAATTTATATGCAGCAGCGAGAGCCATTCTCCTGGAGGATGGCCAAGACCCTAGATATGTCTAGGGCCCCTGGACTGGGTCCAGGGTACCCATGCCTGGGGCATAGGGTTTCTTGGTCTGGGACCAAGCATTTGAAGTC
>ML799887.1:186659-198107 GCA_009831015.1 Picea engelmannii | reverse complement strand
CACTCTCCCTCTCTATCCCCCTTGTCTATCTCCCTCTCTCTCCCTCACACTCCTATACATGCTAAGACCTAGACATGGAAAGACTTAGACATCACAAGGCATGGAAATACCTAGACCTAGACCTTGCATTGACTTGACTCATACTCTCACACCCACTACTTCTCAATCCCCCCCTCTCTCTCTCTCTTCCCCTTCATGCCTCCCTCCCCTCTTTCTTCCACCTCTCTTCCACCATTTATCTCTCTCCTCGTTGTTAGTCTCAATATCTCTCTCTACCCCTCTTTTTCTCTCTATTCCCCCTATATGTGTCCCTCTGTATCCACCATTCCTCCCACTCTCTCTCTCTACCCCCCCTTATATGTCTCCCTCTCTACTTCTCTTCATCTCATGATCCCTCTCTCTAGCCCCCCTCTCTGTCTCCCTCTCCCTCCCTCTCACACTCTCTCTCCACCCCTCCTCTTTTTCTTTCTCTCCCCCCCTCTCACACTCTAATGCACATTCTCTCTCACCCCCCTCCTCCCTCTCTCTGTACCCCTCCCTCCCACTGTCTCTCCTCTATCTCTCCTACATCTACCCCTCTTTACTACATCTACCCCTCTCTCCTACATTTACCTCTCTATCTACTCCCCTCTCTATATTCGTCTCTCTCCATCTCACACTATCACACACTCTCTATACTTCCCTTCTATGATTTTCTCTCACTCCCTCCTGTTAGCACCAGAAGTCACCCCTGAATTGAAGTAGAGGTAAGCGTGATACCCATCAGTTTGTATGTCATGAAAAATAAATATAAAGGCGGTCTAATGAATGCAGACTCAGGATGTTATTATTTTAACTCAAAAAACTAGATCGGAAAGCACAAGCAGGTGAGGTCTTGGTTTAACTACAGTTAGTAAGTTGGTATAGTGGTGAGTAGGGGGAATAACTTGAGGAGAGTGAAGAGGTCTTCTATGGACATCTAGTATTCCCACAGCCTAAGGAGGAAAAATTTAGAAAACAAGATCTTCTTGGATTCAAAACTTCAAGAAATTGAAAACGCTATAACAACACTGCAATCAAACATCCATTACAACAAAGTCACAACCATTCATGTGAATCCTTCAATCATGAAATTTCAGTATCAGGTGCATATTAATATGGAGGAAGAAATATGAATTGGATTAAGAAAGAAGTCTCAAATATAGATACATAACCAGAAACCAAAGGCTTTACTAAAACTTTACAATACGTGAGCCTAGATCTACAATTGACCTTAACAAAAGATCAAAACTGAGTATTTATACTCAAAACAACTTGCTCCCTTCATAATCACACTCTAGTCATTGCATTTCAAGCTTACTTTCTACATCTTCTTCTGTCAGAATGCACTTTCATTCTTTTGTCATACGCAAGATCGAATCGATATGGGCTTCACAAGAAAATTCATGACAGGGAATTTTCAGCTGACAGTTTGCCCTCCATGGCTAGATTTTCCATGCTTTCAATTTATGTGGTGAAACGGGGTTTCAACCATATTCCCAAATTCATTAACTACCTTCATTGGGATCAGGATGAAGCCTGACACCCATGAATGCTCCAGGAAAACTCACAACTCCTTCGAGTCAATTCTGGCGCCTTGAGGCCACACATATCTTTCTATGTGACAACCTCGAGTGCTTTGATTCTTTGTGCATATCCTTTTCCTTTTCCCCATGTGACCACGGGACATGACCTCATCATTATCCATATGAAATCTTAGGATTTCACATTTCAGGAGCTTTCACTACCCTTGATTTCAAAAATCCCAATGCTCGCTCCTGTGAAATGGCCTATTTGTATCAACGGTTGGATTTTCCTCGAATCTGACGGCTAGGATTAGCTTCGTGAACAATTTCAGTCGATCGCTTCTTTGACAGGTGACTGATTTTCATTTGACCTCGCTTTCCATACAACCCTGGGCTATGATCATGGGCCCAATTCTTAGGCGCATCGCAATTTCGCGTTTCGTGAACTCATGATGTGTTATGTGCTCAAAACTCTGAGTCGCGAAATCACGATCCCTTGGATCAGATGACACGCATCCCTTTAAAATGAATAGCCCATATTATTTCTGCGTTTTGAGACCTCGAGCCATCGACAGTTCTCACCTCAACCTTCCCAAATTAATTTTTCTATGGTTTAGATCCTACGGCATGTGCCTCTCTAGAATGGATGACCCAAATTATTTTGTGACTTCACGTTTCATGAGTCCTCATGACTCGGACCTTACACTGCTCCATCCTACGAGTCAGAAAAACACTAATCATGTGCCACGTGCCCCTCCAGTACCAATGACCAATATCAGCCTTGCGACTTTGAACCTCTGTTTGATGCTAAACCTGGTGCAACTACATGATCTCAATCACTCAATGGTCGTTGATCTGATATATCTGATGGATCTCCGCCATTGAAAATTGTTCTTTCTCGCTCGCTTGATTTGAGTCCATATCAAACCGCTCTAAGTTTTGTGCTCGGTGTTCACGATTGTGGCCTGTAAACAACCATTTGGATAACTGATTGAGGACTCGGAAAATAAAGGATTAGCGATAGAGGCAAAGAGAGAAATGTTGGACTTTAAGGAGAAAAGGAAGGCTTAGGGCCAATATCTCTCAAGAAATCCAACAAGTAAAATGAGTCGATCTAAAGGATGAAGACAAATAGAAGAAAAACTATAAGCCAAGAGGAAAAACATACGACCGGGTCTGCAAAAAAGAGGAAAAAAACAGGTGAGATTACAGACCTAGGTAGAAACCACAGACTCAAAATACCCTGACAAGTTTATGTGCTAACATTGGCTCCATGGGGGATAGAGTCCTCCCTGCGAGGCTCTAAGAACTCTTTCCGCGACTTTAGTTCCTTAGTGTTGGGTTGTGGAGTCTCCTATCAAAAAAAAAAATAAACGTAAAACAAAAATGGTATTTACAATGGTGGGACGTCGATTGCAGCTTTAAACAAAAAACATTTTTAGGAAGTGCCCATTTACAGGGCCACCAAAAGCTTTGTCTCCCTCCAAATTCTGCAACCTGTAAATGTTGTTTGGAAACGCTTCATAAATATTGAAGGGACCTATCCAAAGGGCTTCAAAATTACCATGCTTGCCCTTGTCCTGTCTGGGTGCATCCCATTTTATTACTAGATCTCCTAGCTGGAAATCCTCTATAACTCCTTTCTTGTCAAAATCCTACTTGATATTATGTTGACAGTCATGTGCTCTACCCATCACCTGCTCTCTAGTCTGTTGTACTTCTACCAGCTGATGAATTCTTCTGATCATGTCATCAAGCTCTCCTTGGAAACCTTGGAAGAATTTCTCCACAGGAAGGGTAAGCTAAGAAAGAAATATTGCTTTAGTCCCATATACAAGTTGGAAAGGAGAGATGCCCAGGGACCTCTTTATGGTCACTCTATCAGCCCACAGAGAAAATTTGAGCTTTGAATCCCATGCTTTCTTTTTTTCCTCTAACAATATTTTGATGATCTTTATCAGGCTCTTGTTAGAGGACTTTGCCAATCCATTGCCTTGTGGATAGTAAGGGGTAGAGTGGATCAATGAAATTCCAAACTGCTCACAAAACTTGATCAATGATTCGTCCCTAAAGGAAGCATCATTATTAGTAACAAGTCTGTTCGGGAAGCCAAACCTTGCTATAATATCTTTGAGAAAACCAATGATCACTTCGTGAGAGGCGCTCCTGGTGGGGATAAATTATATTCACTTGGTAAAATAATCTGTTGCAGTTAAAATCAACCTGTGTTGACCACTTGAAGGAGGATGGATTTTCCCAATAAAGTCTAGGCCCCATTGCTAAAAGGGTCTTGAAGCTAGTACAGGATTCAATGGCAGAGACGTGAGCTACTGCTTCCCAGTGAATTTATGGCATTTAATACAAGTCTTGATTTTTGCACAGACATCAGTGAATAGAGTAGGCCAGTAGTACCTAGCCCCGATAATTTTGTAGGCAGTGGTTTTCCAGAAGTGATTTCCCACACATAGGCTGTCATGGAACTTGAATATAATCCTTTGGGCCTCTTGTGGGCTTAGACATCATCAGAGCACTCCTAATGAGTCTTTCCAGTACAAGACCTGTTCAATAAGGCAATATATGATTTCTTTGATATTTAAATCTCTTGCCTTGTTTTTCCCCATTCCATCTGGAGGTCGCAAATCTTGCAAAAATTATATAATGTCTTTATACCAGGTGCATTCTACCAAAGGAGGGTTGTCCCGAGAACTTTTACTAGACAACTCAGCTTGCTGATATTCTGAGAAAGTGTCGATGAAGTTAACCTTGAAATATTTACAATTAGATTCAACCAACAACTTGGCTAAAACATGGCCTTTAAACATCTTGGTGGGTTTTATTTCCAAATCAAATTCAAGGATTTTGGATATCCACTTTCTCCTTCATCCATCTATGTTAGGCTAGATGAGAATGTCCTTCACAGAAGCTGAAGGGACATATGCAATGATTTTTGAATGCAGAAGATAGACTCTGAAATCTTTAAGAGATTTCACCAAGGCATAGGCCTGCTTCTCCATGATGTCATATTTGATCTCTACATCCCTCAATTCTCTGCTAAAAAATAAAATAGGTTGTTCCAACCATACATCATTCTTCTGCAATAAAACAACTGCCACTATATCAAAAGAAGCAAAGGAAAAGATCATAAAAAATTTGGAATAATCAAGACTGATAAGCACAGGTGCCTGAGTCAGTTACCTCTTGATTTGGTTGAAGGATCCTCTGGACTCAACAATCCATATTACTTCATTCCCCTTTCTGAGCATGGTTGTGATATGCTTCACCAATTCAGCAAAATTTGAAACAAACCTTCTCAGAAAATTGATTTTTCCTCTGAAGGACTGAACTTCTTTCTTGGATCTGGGGAGTGATAATGTTTGAATAGCTTCTACCCTGCTCAGATCAATCTTGATCCCCTCAGCTGATACAATGTGCCCCAACAATTTTCCCTCTTGCATGGTAAATACAAACTTCTTAGGGTTTAGGGAGAGACCGAACCTTCTGCATTTCAAGAAAACTTTCCTTAGATAACAACATTGCTCTTTATCAGATTTGGAGAATATTGTAATGTCATCCAGATAGATGACCACAAATTTATCTCTTTCTCCAATGAATGTGATGTCCATGGCTCGTTGGAAGGTTTCTCCTGCGTTGATCAATCCAAAGGGAATTTTGGCATACATGAATGTTCCCCAAGGAGTGGTGAAGGCTATATTTTCTCTATCTTCAGGCAGGACAGAGATCTGATTGTAGCCAGAAAATCCATCAATCATGGAGATCCTGGATACGCTTGTCACCCTCTGCAACATGTGTACCATCTTTGGCAAAGGGTAATTGTCCTTCTTGGAGCTTCTGTTCAGGTTCCTGAAATCAACACACAATATGATCTCTCTGTTTTTCTTTCTCACCGGGACCAAGTTGGCTACCCATTTAGAATATTTCAAAGGGACAATGATTTGGGCATCCAACAACTTCTTTACCTCTCTCTCCATGATGGGAAATAACATAAGATTTATCTATCTTAAGTTCTTCCTAAATGGTTTGGCCTCCTCTTTCAATGGGATCTTATGCTCAGTGACAATTGTGTCTTATGTCTTGAGGTCTTCATAGGTCCAAGAAAACACATCAAAAAATTCTTTTAATAACTCAATATACTCGGCCCTCTGCTCCCTTGATAGGTTTCTTGATAACTTGAATAACTTTAGATCCTCCTATGTACCAATATTGCACTCGGCTACATCAACATCCTCAGTTGGACCTTTAATCTTTACTTCCACATCGTTCCCATCGAACAATCTTTCTAACTAGAATAGCCCCTTCAGAATATGATTACTAGGCAGTTGAAAAATATGGTGATTAGCAATCTTATTCAAAAATATTTCATGGGAATGGTCACCTTCGACATCATGATCCTGATTAATATGTACTGTAGAGAACTCATCAACCGACTCTAGAAATCTTTTGATTTCCAGATCATCCTCGAACACCTTCTAATGCTTGATATTATTAGGTACCTAGTGCCTATATCTAATCTCAACATCATACCTGAGCTTAGCTGGCAGTGGGACCCTAAACTGGCTCGGTGAGACGGCCAAAGAATCAGCCATAGTATTTTCCTCTCTTGGAATAAATGAAATGTTGAAGGCTGAGAAGAAATTGTCAATTAGGTCCCACACCTCATTCTTCTAAGTCCTTAGCCTAGGGTGCTTGTCTCGATAAACATTTTTTATCTGCTGGAAAATCAACTCAGCATCCCCAAACACTAATATCTCTTCAATTACCATGTCTTTCGCAGCCATTAAACCCCAAACAAGATCCTCATACTCTGATACAATGTTGGTAGCTTCAAATTCTAGTTTGTAGGACAAAGGTATAGCCTCTTGACAAGGTGACACAAAAACTACTCTGACACCAACACCTTCTCTAGAAGATCCTCTCTCGAAGAACATCTTCCACACATAAGTAGTTGGGGTGGTTATTTCATGAGAAGAAATGGGTTTCTTTCTAATTTTAAGAGGAGCTTCCGGAGTATCAGTGAGTTGTAACAAACTAGATCCCAAATCAGTGTCGAGTGAAAATATAGGGTGATTGGTGGGGTCTGCTTCATCACTAATGATGTAGGCCAACTGAGATTCTTTGTACAGTCTCCTATGCTCCCCTCTGAACACTGGAATGGTAGCATATGTGAGGTCCATCTGCAAGGTTCCCCCAAGTCTTTTTATCCAAGATCTTGACAAGAGCATGCCAAACTTGGGGGGGAAATCAACCACCATGATATCCATGACCACACTCTTCATGGGAAATTGAAACAAGGTCACGACCAGATCTTTGATGACCCCAAGACATTGCACTCTCCTTGAATCAAACGAATATAAATCATGATAGAATTTTGTGATTTCTAATCCAATTTCTTCCATGACAGTTTTGGGCATGAGATTATGAGATTCCC
Source organism: Picea engelmannii (assembly GCA_009831015.1). Lineage (NCBI taxonomy): Eukaryota > Viridiplantae > Streptophyta > Pinopsida > Pinales > Pinaceae > Picea > Picea engelmannii. Next base: position 191,117 of record ML799887.1, on the reverse strand, counting down.
TTGAGTCCATCAGACAATTATGCAACACCTTATCATGTATGTTCAACAATGTGTAGAAAGGAGGGCATGAATCATCTCTATCTTCTACCATAGGACCTAATATGACTACTGTCTTTTCATCTTGAAGATTTACTGAGTCTGTGGAATGGCAGGATGGCTCGGACTGCAACATATTGGAAATGGATTTTTTGAAATATTCATGCTTAATTAGTTCTAAAAGGGGCATAGGGATCCTGATCTTTTTAATTTCATGCTCAAAGCTGAAGGAGGAAAGGGGCTTCAAAAATTCTCTCACTTCTAGGACAGGGTCTTTGGGTATCAATGAGGGGTTCTGAGCTTTATTTTCTTTGCTTCTGTTTTCTTCTTGGAACTGAGATTGTATTTATTGGGACTGTTTTTAGCCTTCTCACCCTGACTTAGCTCATTTATTTGATTGTTCATGAGGGATTCCTCATATGCAGATTGAGTCAAATGGGGAAATGGGGAGGTGTCTCCAAGACAATGGATTTCAAGATCAAGCTCTTCTTCCTCCCTTTCTTCATCAACAACTAGGTTATTTTGGAGAGGTTTTTGGATTTTATTATCATGTCTCTCTATGTTTTTGGGCTCTCTCGGGAGTATTTGAGGGGCATTGTTTGGTCTTCTGAAGTTGGCTCTGTTATCAACATTTTTAGGATTTATGTATGTTTTCTTCCCCTCTACTTCCAATCTTTCCATCCTAGTTGAAAGTGATTATATTAACTTGGTTACTTCATTCACTTGAGGGGGGGAAGTAGAGGAACCAGAGGTGGAGGCTTCAAATCTTCCTCTAGGTATGTCCCTATTAACCTTATTCCTGAATCGGTTTACTGTCTTAGACTCTACTTCTAGGGTTGCATCTTGGATATGAGATAAGGAAATAGATTTTCTCTCTCTCAACAGGAGGCATAAATTATTGTCAAAAGAACTAGCATAGGTAATCTTGGCAAAGGCTTCTATAGGATTTATCTCAGCAAGGATCTTATTGTACATTTAGTTGAATCTTTTGGAGAAGTCAAAGACAGATTATCCCTCCTCTTTCTTCAAAGCCCCAAACTCTATAATATAGTATATAAATTATTTTTTATCCCCCCATTGTCTCAAGAAAACATAATCCAAAGATTCAATCCCAACAATGGATCTAGGGGTCAATCCCCTAAACCATTTCCTAACCTCACCATCAAGGATCTGGACAAAGACTCTCATCCAGATGTCTTCATTTTCAATATTCATATTGTCTGCATAACTGTAGAAGGGAACAAGGTGTTCTTCAGCAGTTATGTCTTCTTCTCCCATCAACTTGGGAATATACTTTAGGTAATCTCCAGCAGGGAGATAATTCATTAGTTGAGGTAGGACTAAAGGGGCATTTCTTGCAGCCACTATGGCATCAATTATGTTCCTAGGAGGTTGGCACCTTCCATAGAGATGATAGGAGGAGGATAACTAGGAGAGGAAGGGGTTCGAATAGGGGATACTGGAACTCAACTTCTAGGAAGAAAGGGAAACAATAGAGGATTTGGAGAAAAGGCTACAGGGCTTGAAGGAAAAGAGGATTCCCTTTCCGCAAAATCAGTAACTCTAACATGAGGAGGAGTAATAAAACCTAGAGTGTGAAAATATTCTGATTTCTGGGGTCTATACCAAGGTACAACTTCAGGGGAGAGAGGAGTGACAAGTATTTCTTCCTCCAAATTTAGACTCGGAGGAAAAAAATCAACAGGAACACTCCCAAACTTTAAAATTCGGGAAACTCTAATATACAATATAATAGGAGAATGAGAAGCAGCTATCGGATTTTTTAAAGGAGGACAGTGAAAATCATCAGAAATACATGGTTTAGCAACAGAAGTACCTTCTTGAGGGGCCTTTCCCTTTCTGAAAATTTTCTCTTGGTCAGCTTCAGGTGTTGCTAAAGGAAGTTGTGGAGTAGACCTCGAGTGTCGGCCTCTAGAAGCCACATATGAAACAATGAAGTCACTAGTGGATTTGCATCAATGGAATCACCACAGTGGAGTCGCTAGGTGCACAGTTGCAATGTTTGATGTACTAAGTTCTGCTGCACCTTCAGAACTAGTAAGCTTTGTTTGTCAATACCAGGGAAAATATTCAATTTATTCCCCGGAAACGATGCCAGAAATGTTAGCACCAGAAGTCACCCTTGGATTGCAGAAGAGCTAAGCCTGATACCCATTAGTTTTTATGTCATGAAAAATAAATATAAAGGTGGTCTCATGGACGCAGACTCAAGATGGTATCGTTTTAACTCAGAAAACTTGATCGAAAAGCACAAGTAGGTGAGGTCTTGGTTTAACTTTAGTCAGTAAGTTGGTATAGTGGTGAGTAGCGGGAAGAACTTGAGGAGAGTGAAGAGGTCCGCTATGGACATCTGGTCTTCCAGTAGCCTAAGGAGGAAAAATTTAGAAAACAAGATCTTCTTGGATTCTGAACTTCAAGAAACTGAAAGCACTATAACAACACTGCAATCAAACATCCATTACAACACAGTCACAACCATCCATGTGAATCCTTCAATCACGAACTTTCAATATTAGACACATATTAAGATGGAGGAAGAAAGATGACTTGGATTAAGAAAGAAGTCTCAAATATGGATACATAACCAGAAACCAGAGGCTTTACTAAAACTATACAATACGGGAGCCTAGCTCTACCATTGACCTTAACAAAATATCAAAAATGAGTATTTATACTCAAAACAACTTGCTCCCTTCAGAAGCACACTCTAGTCATTTCATTTAAGGCTTGTCATCTGCATCTTCTTTTGTCATACTACACTTGCATTCTTCTATCATACGTAAGATCAAATCGGTATGGGCTTCACAAGAAAATTCATGAAAGGGAACTTTTAGCTGACAGTCTGCCCTCCACAACCATATTTTCCATGATTTCCATTTATGTGGTGAAATGAGGTTTCAACCACATTCCCAACTTCATTAAATACCTTCATTGGGATTAGGATGAAGCCTAACACCCATGAATGCTCCAGGAAAACTCACAACTCCTTTGAGTCAATTCTGGCACCTTGAGGCCACGAGGATATTTCTCTGTGAACAACTTGAGTGCTTTGATTCTTTGTGCAGCTCCTTTTCCTTTTCCCCATGTGACCGCGGGCCATGACCTCGTTCTTATCCATATGAAATCTTGGGATTTCACATTTCGGGATCTTTCACTCCCCTTGATTTCAAAAATCCAGATGCTCGCTCCCGCGAAATAGCCAATTTGGATCAATGGTTGGATTTGCCTCGAATCCGACGGCCAGGATCGACTCCTCGAACAATTTTAGCCACCCGCTACTTTGATAGGCACTGGATTTTCATTTGGCCTCGCTTTCCATATGACCCTGGGCTATCATCGTGGGCCCAATTCTTAGGCATGTCACAATTTCACATTTTGTGAACTCATGATGTGTTCCGTGCTCAAAACTTCAAGTTGCGAAATCGTGATCCCTTGGATCAGATGACACACATCCCTTTGAAATGAATGGACCAAATTATTTCAACATTTTGAGACATCGGGCCATTGACACTTCTCACCTCAACCTTCCCAAAAGACTTTCTTCATGGTTCAGATCTTGTGCCACGTGCCGCTCTAGAATGGACGGCCTGGATTATTTCACGACTTCGTGTTTCACGAGTCCTCATGACTCAACCCTTTGACTGCTCCATCCTGCGAGTTAGGGAAACGTTGATCCTGCACCACGTGTCCCTCTGGTACCAACGACCAAGATCAACCTCGCGACTTTGGACCTTTGTTCGATGCTAAACCTGGTGCAACTGCATGATCCCGATCACCTGATGGCCATCAATCTGATCTATCTGATGGATCTCCACCGTTGAAAATTGATCTTGCTTGCTCGCTTGATTTGAGTCCATATCAGACCGCTCTAAGTGTTGCGCTCAATGTTCACGCCTATGGCCTGTGAAAAACTATTTGGATAACTGACTGAGGACCTAGAAAACAAAGGATCAACGACAGGGGAAAAGAGAGAAATGAACGACTTTAGGGAGAATAGGAAGGCTTAGGGCCGATATCTCTTAGGAAATCCAACAAGGAAAATGGGTCGATCCAAAGGATGAAGGCAAATAGAAGAAAAACTATAAGATGAGAGGAAAAACATACAATCGGGTCTGCAAAAAACAGGAAAAAAACATGCAAGATTATAGACCTAGGTAGAAACCACAGACTCAAAAGACCCTGACAAGTTTATGTGCTAAAACCTCCCACATTCTCACACACACACTTTCTATCCCCCCTCTATGTCTTCCTCTCTATCCCTCCCACACTATCCCACACACACTTTCTATCCCCCCCTATATGTCTTCCTCACTCTCCCTCCCACACTCTAACAAACTCACTCTCTTCCTCCCCTCTTTGTCTACCTGTCTCTCCCTCCCACACTATCGCACACACACTTTA
>ML799887.1:173380-184395 GCA_009831015.1 Picea engelmannii | reverse complement strand
TCCACACCCAATCCCTAAGTGAAATATGCCTATACCTCTTGTTTAATAATGATATTTTATGGATATGACCATTCAGTTATGGTTTAAAAATTATTTCACATGGTTTAATGATGATTATGATACATTGATTCTTCTTTTTTATTTTAATATAAGCATAATATTTTAGAGAAGTTGATATTCTTTATTCACAATCAGTGTTCTACATGCACTAGATTATGTATGACAGAACACTTATCTATATGTACTCTTAAACACTCTCTCTCTACCCCCCTTCTCCATCCCTCTCTCCCCCTCCCTCCCACTACCTCTCCTCTCTCTCTCTCCTATTGACTTGTTTGAACTTAGTTAATATCATTTATTGTCTTGGCAAGGTATGTCAATGACATGGCAATGGCATGGCAGGAGAATGGCATGCCATGACATGGCTTGTCAAGGCATGTCATGGCAAGGCAAGGCATGTCATTGCAAGGCAAGGTATGCCATGGCATGGCATATCATTGAAAGGAAAAATAAGGCATTCCATGGCATGGCATGGAAAGGCAAGGCGTGGCATGGAAAGGCATGGCATGGCATGGAAAGTCAAGGCATGGCATGGCATGGCATGGAAATGCATGGAACAACATGGCATGCAATGGTATGGCTTGGAAAGACATGTCATGGAAATGCAAGGCATGACATGGAAATGCAAGGCATGGCATGGCAAGACAAGGCATTCCATGGCATGGAATGTCATGGTATTTCATGGAAAGTAAAGGAAAGACAAGGCATGGCATGTAAAGGCATGGAAAGGAAAGCCAGTGCATGACATGGTATGGCAAGGCAAGGCATGGCATGGCATGCCAAGGAAAAAAATTTAATGGCATGGCTTGACAAGTAATGTCATGGAAATACAAGGCATGACATGGAAAGGAAACACAAGGCATGCCATGGCATGGCATGGAAAGGCATGTCATGACAAGGAAAGGCATGGCATGGCATGAAAAGGAAAGGCATGACATGAAAAGGCAAGGCATGCTATGGAATGACTTGGAAAGGAAAGGAAAGACAAGGCATTCCATGGCATGGAAATGCATGGGATGACAAGGAAAGACATGACATGGAAATATAAGGCATGCCATGCCATGGGCTGGAAATACATGGCATGGATTGGAAAGGCATGTCATGGTTTGGAAAGGAATGTCATGGCAAGGTAAGGCAAGACAAGGCATGACATGGCATGACATGAAAAGCCAAGTCATGGCATGGCTTGGAAAGGTATGTCATGGCAAGGAAAGCAAAGACAAGGCATGCCATGGAATGGAAAGATATGGAATGGAAAGGAAAGGTATGCCATGGCATGGAAAGGAAAGGCATGGCATGGAATGGCAAGGCAAGGTAAGGAATGGCATGGAAAGGAATGGCAAGGTAAGGCATGGAATGGCTAGGCAAGACATGCAATGGAATGGCATGGAAAGGAAAGGAATGAAAAGGAATGACATGGATTGGAAAGGAAAGGCATGGCATGGCACGGGAACTCAAGGAAAGGAAAGAGATGGCATGGTTTGGCAAGGCATGCAAAATTTTTCACCTAGACTTAAAATTTCATAAACACTTCATTCGATGGAAAGGAACTTTGTGATATAAAGTTAAGTCATATGTCCCTAGAAAACATGTTTTTTATTTCTTGGAATGAGAAAGGTTTATTTTTTTGTTATTCTTCTTTCATTGCAATCCACATTTTGATTTGAATTTTTCCTTGTATAATGTTATGGAAAATTATATTTATTGTTGTATAGATTAAAATGGGAAGCTACATGACAAGACATGCAAGGAAGGATTAGTATATTTTAGATCATAGTGGTGTTCTAGGGATTTGTAAATGTAACAACCTATATTTTGGCCTTAGAAGGTTAGAACTTTGATTTTTACTTATCTTAGTGATTCATTACTTAGTATTTGTTTGGTTTAATTAGAATGATATAGAAATTTGATATGTATACATTTGTACCTATTTATGTGTTGTGGGATATTATTTTTATTGTTATATGTTTATGATGATCATAGTTATGTGATTTGTTTAAACATGCAAATTGAAATGTCGAACTTTAGAGCTCCATGCACTATCCATATGTGTCGTATTTCTTGCCTTAAGTATGATTGTCAACACCATTAAGGTAAGTCACATTTGTTTCCTCAAAATTTATTTAGTGTATACTACTAATTAAATGTTTTGTTAAATTTTACTAGTTTTGGGGTCTTTAAGTCAAGTAACAAGTACTATATATAGAAAATTAGTATATTTATGGCTCACGAAATTGAGTTTATTTTTCATTTAAAAACAACCATTTTTAAAAGATCAAGAATTGTCACTACCAATTGGAAAGTTTGAAAATTAATATATTTATGATTCATGGACTTGAGATTATAAGTTTGTTCGCTTAGAAGTTTGAAATATATTTTTTTACTAATTTAATATTATATATATATATATATGATGATGATGATGATGTCTTAGTAATTTTGAGGAATCCTCTTTTGTATATGATACTTTCCTTGAAAGTAGTACTATAAGCTGGACTCAAATGCCATACATCAACTTTGAGTTCTTTGGTTCCTTTTCCATCAATTATCTATGTCCAACAAGTGCACCCAAGTGTGTCCAATGCATTGGAAATCAGTTTAACTTTACCAATGTTGAAGGAAAGGTATGCCCTACCCATAAATTTAGGTAATGAGAACTATTCATTGCTTATGGATTTAGAACTTAACAATATTTGCCACCATAAGAGATTCATTAATCTGTAACATAAGTATTTATAATAATTTTAGAAAAAAATCATACATTCATACACATAAAATTCATACACTTTGAAATTCATACATTCATCAACATGAAATGCAGAAACAATGAGATGAACATAAAAAAAATGCGATGAAATGTATACAAATATATATTCAACATCGTATAAATTGTACATTTTTACAAAATGACACCTCGTTCCCAATATGCAAAATGAAAAAAAGTGCCCTAACATGGAAAACAACCATATGATGGCCTATATACATAATGGTAGTAATTGGTCAATCATCGACCACTTCCACCCTTAAGAGCATCCTGAAAATCTATCTTTCTTATCTTTCTTGAGGAATCACCTCAAGTGGTTCTGGGCTTGGGTATGCTTCGCCGCTCCGAAGAATGCACAAAGAAAAAACAATGTTATGATTTTTTTTCCACAATGAATTAAAAGACATACAAAATGATACTTTGTAATTTAACGTAATACAACTCACCACATGTGCTACTGATAATATTGAGGGTGTTACCATCCTCTGTGACCCAAATCTCTCAATGATGCCACCCTGCATCAATTATAGGGATCAAATACAAAGAATTAAACAAATATGCGTAAAATCAATTTCACAATACATAAAAAATATCATCAACACATTATCTCACTGTGAATATCTCGAGCCTTGATGGAGATTCACTGGAAGGTGCAGCGCTTGGATGTACAACCTGCTTTGAGGAAACCATTAATTTGGAAACCTCGGTGGATGGAGCCGATGGAAATGGTGGTGGGGGTGGGTGGAATACAGGTGCACCCACTGTGGATGGATGCGATGGAAGAGGCAGTGTGGATGGGTGGTCTGTGGGTGAATCCATTGGTGATTCATGGAAAAAGATAGATATTGGGGGTGGGCAACGATGGACCCCCACAGTATTTACAAGTGATGAGAACTCCCTTGGACCAAAGTAATCTAACCCAAAAGCAGAGCCTAGGTTCCTAGGGAGTGAAATAATACTACAACTAGTGAATATGTGTGCAACCTGCATACATATTAATAATATTGAACTATTAGTACCAAATAGTAAAATTCAAAAACATAAACACATCAAATTTTAGATATAAATGATAATTAAATCTACACATTATACATGTGATGCATGTGACTTGTCCATCCCAGATGGAGATTCCATGACATCTCTTTCTCCCACATCTCGTATAAACACAAGAACATTAAAAATTTGAGGATGCCATAAAATAAAGAAATGACTATGGTGAATTTATCAAATGTGACACATACATGTGTATGGGATATGCCCAATGAGAAGGCCGCCTCTACTACTGCATCAATGGTGGAGATAGGCATTGATGCTTCCATTGGCATAGAGGTTCTGCTACATGGATGTAACAATTGAAAAACAACATACAATAAAATATCGATATAAATACATATCATACAAAATAAATATATAACAATGAAGAACATAGTCATGGTTAAGATACTAATCTCCTCCATGAAGCTATGTTTTCCACTAGCCTCCATATGCCCATAACAGGTTTGCCCATAGCTCAAGAATTTGTGAGGTTCACATGGATGACAACAATGTCCATATGCCCTCTCCTCACTAAACTTTATCGTGCGGGGTGAACCTTTGACCCCTCTATCAATGTCATCAATATTCACCTCCTACCGAGACATTGCAACAAATATTCCATGTTGCACTAGGCTCCGGGTCAATGATGAAATATCTCATTGTACCTGTTGTAAGCTCTCTACAATAGGAGGATGTTGGGCAGGGGGGTCTGACCTTCTCCTGCGGCGACGAGCAACTAACATGGGATCGCACCTAGCATGATCTCAGTCCTATGCAAACCCTTGACCCACCCCTTGGAACTCACCCATGTCAAAGTGGTTGACATGGTGACCCAAAATAAATTATGCCCATAATTTTCTCAAAAAATATAAGGGCACCTCCCTGTTATTGTAGGGAGTTTTATCAAAAACCATATACCACATTTCCATCTAGTTTTGACTAATTTGTGGAAGGATACACCAATCAATACAAATGCATTTTTTGGTCAAAGGTATTTCTTGTCCATTTAGAGGATCCCTAAAAATAGACAATAGTTCTTGTTTTGAAATACCCAAGTCTCTGACTTGGTTGTCCAATATAGTGTTGCAGTACTCAAACATTATTTCCCTATACTAAAAATTAGAAGTCAATTCCCCTTGGGCACTTGCAATGGACCTCAAAATGATGCCTAAAGAAGTATCCAAGGACACTATGCTTGGTTCTTTGGTTCCCCTTAACTGTTCCACAAGTTTTCTTAATGTATCCCCTCATAAATTTTAGTTTTTAGATTGGGTGGTTGTAGCGGGTTGGGGTTTTTCTCTCCTTGGTCTATTGGTGGCTGGTTTACATTGTCACTAGGTTCCATTTTGTAATATACTTTGTAGTTTAATAGGAAAATTTAATAAGTGGACTTCTGACTAAGGTATTACAAACAACAATTTTATTCTATCCCAACAAAATCATTAACATAATGTTCTGTAAAACAAAGAAAAACTATGTGTTATCTTTACAATGATCTTGAAAAACACCTATACAAGATTGGTGAATTGTTGAGAGATTTACATTTCAGTATTAATTATGGGTAGTGAACCTTGGTAATAAGTTTTCAATGCGATTGGGATTTACATCCATAACCTATGATGATTTGTTTTTTGTTTTTTGAAAAACCAAGAAGGGTAGTGACAAAAAATCAACCATACCTTTCTTGTGATGGACACGATGGCAAGATCCTGGAATTTTCTCCTTTACTTGGCCTATGGTTTTTCTTTCTCAATGAATGAAATTCAAGAGGCATGCTGTGAAAATGATCACAAAATGTTAGCATGGTCCTTAAAAAAGGGCACAACAGGAACACGTGCGCATTCTTGTCAAGAATATGCACACATTCCTACCGACGAACCTACATGGAAATATTGTTGGAGGTTCAGGTGTTTCCAAACCTATAGGATTAGGAAGGCATTCGTGTTCCTTAGAAAACACACGCGTTCTAATGACTCTATGTTTTGCCTATTTTTTCGATGCCCCAAATCCCTTTTTGCACATGGAAGTTATACCGTCTATGCCTTTATTAGCTCTTTTTTTGAAGGTGTTATCAGGTTTTATACATCAATTTGCTATGGGACAACATAAGGTATGTGTAATCCTTATTTGTGATGGTTTTATGATGATTCATTTTTAATTGAGTGAGTGCAATCGATTAATATCTTTTTGTTTTCTTGAAATAGGTCAAAAACATGATCCGATCCTCTATTTGCCCCTCGATCCAGCCCTCGATCCGACCCTCGATCTAGCCCTCGGAGCGCAGTGCAGTTGGAGATTGGCATATTGGAGGGCTCTCCTTGGTGAATCCAACACATAGGTTTTGTACATGTTCAAGCCCTCCCACTATGGAACTCATCAGATTTAAATTCGAGCAGTTGTGACGACCTATATTTTGAGTGCACAAAGCTGCTGGAGAGATGTTGTTTGTTGTCAGAATTCAATGAATTTTTGTTTTACAGAGAGAGTTGACCCTTTCAATGGTCGACCTCTCAGCTATGTTGTAACTCTATAAATATCGGAGTCTCTTGGGATGAACACACGATTTTATATATACAACCATTATCTTGAATTGCTCTGTAAAAATATGTTTTGATGTTAATACAAATGCTATGCTAAGTTTGTGACTACATCTTACATTGGAGTAGTGTCATGATTATCTGGGGATCCCACCAGTGGTCTGGGTAGCTTGTCTATGTTGTTGTACATTTATATTTTTGCATCTAACGTTCATTACTTGCTAATTTCAGGTTTCTTATTGAAGTTGTGTTACTGTGTATATCTCTTTATATAATTTACAGGTTGCTCCCTGAAGTTGTATGTTTATTACATGGTACTCACAGTTGTCCATATTTACTTGTTTATACTCTGACATCTAACATCTTGTTATGCAGGTTGTAATTTATTAATGGATACATGTTCATAGTTGCTTAGCTGTGAAATCGTAGATTTCTTTCCCTATTTCATAATCCATAAAATATTTCACAGTTTGGTTATTTAGGAAGTGTCTTTCACAACTATATATACTTTATTAAGTTGTGAAGGTCGATTGCTTCTTATAGATTTACATAAATTGGTAGCCTTATTTCCAACACTAGAGTGATAGGAGTGTAAGGTTTATAAATTAATTCCAATAATATGCATTGGCATCTTCATAGTGACAAAGCTCTCCATAGATTGTCTTATTCATACTCTAGATTTCTCTGTAGAAATTAGCTTCGAATTGATTCCATTTGAATTTTCAGTAGTGATTAGATTCCATCGTGATGTAATTTGTCACCGTAAACATAACGATTACATTTGAATATTGTCACAACGCTCTTTACTTTTAGTTAGGTAGATTAGTGTAAAGATAAGGTTTATTTCCTGTAGGATAAAAGTAATTGTGAGTTTTTTTTAAGACATGCTTTAAGAATAGAGTTCACTTTTAAGAATTGTTTTTGAAAGATTGCTTACTTATTCAAATACTTCTTGTTCATTCAGAGATTTGCTTATTTAGATTGATTGTTCATAGTTATAGATTGATTTTGAAGAGATGATTCACTTAGATCAATAAGCTTATTATTTTAAAGATTTCTATGTACATCTAAATTCAAGTATACTATTCAGATGGATTGTATCTTATTTAGAGTCTTTTAAATCATCTTTTAAACTATAAATGTAGATTGAAGTAGAGTGTTGATCCTTAGGGTAAACCATTCTCTTGGCTAGTTAATCTTTCTGTTAATTTTCCTTTCTGCCTTGACTCATATTGTGTCACAACTCTAAGTCTACTTACCCTGGTCAATAATTTAATTGAGGGAAATTAGTACATGTAGTTTACCCATTGTGTTCCTACAAGCGTTTCTTTGTGATGAACCATTTGCCACTTTTTTCGTCCATATCCCATGCAACAAACCACACAATGATCATTGTATTTTTTGTTTTTTCGCAACTGAAATGATTAAACCATCATTTTTGTCCATTCCTCCTAAAACCTATATATTGTGCAAAGATATTTAATGAATAAAAGGAACTTATTTATTTCATATTCCATCCAAAAACATGCTCCTTCATCCTTGTTTATGCATTTGAATAACAAACATTCATTTTGAGGAGAATCATCATTATCAAAATTTGGTTATTTATGAAGCTAAATTTGTTATTGATTTGACATTTTGATCAATTTTTTTATGATATGGACTGATTCAGATTGGGGAAAAACCTATAGAAGCATCATTCCATTATGCATGGAATGTGGATCATAGTGGTATGATGCTAATCCCTTAAGTTTACGTCAGATTCTAATTATCTTTGCGGCAAAAAAGAATGTCATTTTGCAACAATATTATGTTAGTCCTTGACTAATAAGCCATTGTTATTTTGATCATTTAAGAATAGTGAATTTTATGAGAGTCAAGTGAATGCATATAAATGCACATGTTCACCCTCAGAGGATGGGTGCAAACTCTCACTTCCCACCCTCACACAAATGCACATCTTCATTCCTTTAGAGGGTGGGTGCACATCTCCACCCCACACTCATATGCTTATGATGAGGGTGGGGATGTGCATTATTCACTATTGTTTGTAAGACCCCCTCATTCCAAGCCACACCCCCACCTCCACCCTAAATGTGCATTTTCCACTACTATTTGTAAATCCTTCTCCACCCACCCTCATGGAGGTGAATTTGTGCATTTGCATGCATGAGGTGGATATTTTAAATGAAGTAGGATAATGGACCAAAATTTTTCCCCTTTCCCATCTAACAAAAATAAATAAAGGTCAAATCAAAGAAAAATGGCATAAATTCCAAAAAAAACGTGTTTAATGAAATTACATATACAAGATGAAAATATTGCATAATTCGTGTGCAATGAATTTTTTGAAAGGTGTTGAATTAGTGTGTGCAATCGAAATTTGTAACTTCAATCATAGTGAATTTTAACAAAAATCACATCATTGGATTTTCGTGAAGGAAAATCGGAAAAGGGGGAAATGTTTTTTTAAACAAAAACAAGTATTTTGTAGTAGAAAAAAGTAGTGGATTAACCAATATACATATGAGTACAAAAATACATACAAAATATTTCCTTCCATCATGGTTTTAAGTAGATTCGTAAGTTCACTTATATGCAACATGAACCAAGATTTTTCTCCTAGGACTCTATAGGTATGTTCTTTAACAAATTGACCAAGAAGTAAAATACAGTGATAAACACTACTAGCCACACAAAAATAACATTGTAAATAGAAATTACCACACATCTCGTGCACTAGAAATGGATTCATTAAGTGTTGGAATCCAAGGGGCAGAGGAATCATCATTTTAAAAGAAATTTTGACATGGGATAAAAGATATCAAGTGATAGGTCCATCCACAATGTCGAAGGAGGACTCTAACTCTTCACTATTTTCCTAGAGGCTACACAAGGTCACCATTGCCATGGACTCTCAATCTTGTGGATATTGAATGTGCATATGATTCTCTTACAAGTCTTATAGCATGTCTGAATGCTTCTTAGTTGCTAATGCGTCTAATGCAACTTTGTTTCCATATGGCAAGATGGCTTCATTGTTGGAAATGGAGCAAAGAAATTGTGTTGTGTTCTTATAGTATTGGAGAACTTTGCATAGATTGTTTAATTATGATTACACACAAAAATAGAAACATCAATGATTCATGGGAGTTATATCATTGTTGGATATACTATTTGGGAAATTGATTAATGGTCCTTAAAAATATACAAGGAGGAAAATAGACTACAAAATCCTTTTCTAGAGAATGCACCAAAGACAGAATGAACTAGTTCCCTGAAAGTAGAATTCCTAAAATTTGATGGAAGAGGGTTTTCATGTTACTACTATCACATGAACTATAAAATGACTAGCATCTAGGACGTAGGTGAGACTATTTATGCCCTCAATAATGAGTTTATATAGGTTGATCTTGGAGCCAACTCTATGATGCATAGAAATGTTGAGATAGATGGCAGATGGAGACATAAGTGTTCCCTTCTCTCATGTAATGTAAATAATTCTAAGATGGAAAGGGAGGGTATAATTAATTCCCCCCAAATTATATTTCTTGATTTAATGGGGATAGTTGGAATTATCCACCTCATAGTTTTGGTAAAATAATGACAAAACCAACATTGCAAATTTTTTTTTGTAGTAGATCATGGTATGCATTGTTTGTAAGTGGAGGCCTCTTCCTTCCCATTCATGGTTATCAATCCTTCCTCCAATGAGGCTCCCTCATTCACCACATGATCCACTTTTAGGTTATTGTCTCCAAGCATGTCTAGGAAGGAGGTATATTCAAATTTCTTTCTTATGGATTTGTTTTAGCGTATAATTCTAGCCACATTGAGCAAGGAAAAGTCACCCCTATTTTGATGTGCATTGATGACTACGGAGGATTAGTTAATGGCTAAGATTTGCATCAAAGTGATTTGTGGGATAATCTTCAATCCTTATAGTGCTATTGGTGCTTTTGATTCATTATTTGTGGCTATGCTAATTACCCATGTGAATTGTGACTTTTTGTTTCCTTTGTGATAAAAAATTATCATACCCACACTTGCCACCATTGGAAGGGGGAAAATGTTGGATCATTATTTTATTTCTAATTTGAAATGCACATCTACTCTTTGAAGGTGAAGGTTTTCATTTGTGTATCTGTGGTAGGTGTGCATTTAGTTAGAAGAAAATGCATGTCCACCCTTCTTGAGGATGAAGGCATGCATTTGTGGATGGGTGGAGTGTACATTTAATTTTAAATGCACACCCACCCTCTGAAAGAATGAAGTCATCAATTTGTGTACATATACACAAATGCACACCTTCATTGTGTAGGATAAACACCACAACTTCACCCCATGCACATAAATGCACACCTTCACCCCCATAAGGATAATTTTGTATTTAACCCTCACACCCATCATCACCCTCACCCTCATGAGAGGGTGTTGGTGGGGGTGTACATATTAATGCACCCTTAGCCCCACCTGCTAATCTCAAATTAAATACACCGTTAGCCACACCTATTACCCTCAAGTTAATTGCACCACTTTAATCCCCACCTATATTCTTATGAGGGTCACTTCCATCCTTATGAGGATGGGGTTGTACATTTTTCACCATTATTTATAAA
>ML799887.1:145918-156264 GCA_009831015.1 Picea engelmannii | reverse complement strand
AAAAAAAAAAAAAAAAAAAACCTTAAGATGTTATTAGGAAATAACAATTAATCACACAATTTGCTATCAATCCTTTATCGATGCATTTCTTATACATAAATGCACTTGTACGTTTTTGTCGAAATGGTGCACCGGAAAATAGAAAAACGTTTTTGAAAAAAAACATCAAATCAGAAACAGTTTAAAAAAATAAAAATAGAAAAGGTAAAGGGCCAACTACATTTGGGATCCGATGCAATAAGTGGTCCCTTTGCATCACATTCCAAACAATTATATATAGAAAAGAAAACCCATTAGATCTAAAACACCTAAAATGAAAAGCCCTAATTCTGAAGTGATAGAGGGGGTTAAACCCTAGGGTGAAATTTTGCATTCACGTAAGAAAAAAAAAACAAGGGTTTAAGGTAAGCATGAAGTTTTTTTTCTGAATGTAGTGTTTTGAGTGAATCACCATACCCTTCAAATCTTGATTTTTTGAATATTTTTATTATTCCAAAGTATTATTCTGCTCAACAGTGCTCCCCAATATGTCTCTCTTCCAAATATGTTTCCTGTAAATTTTGGCAAAGTAATGAAAATATTGAATACTTTCTTAATATTAAAAAAAAATTATGAAAATGGTTTAGAGTGAATCATCATACCCTTCAAATTATCACATTCTGAATAATATTGTGGTTCCAAAGTATTCTTCTCCTCCACAATGTTCCTCCGTATGTCTCTCTTGAAAGTCTCTCCCCTGCAAAATTTTACAAAATAATGAAATAGTGAATATCTTTTTGGTATTTAAATGACTATGAAATTCGATTCCCATTCTTTTTTTAATTGTTTAAAAAAATGTGCTTTTTTTATAAAATTTTCAGCATGACGATGCGTTTATGTAAGATGCACTGATGCGGCCATATTACATTATGCTCTGGTGGGTCCATATTAATTGACGCACCAAAGACATATAAATTTTTTTTATTAACAAAATATCGAAACACGACCTGGTTTTTTTTCAACGCGAGTGCTTATTGTTAATATGCATACCGATGTGTTTGTGGTTTATAAGTGCATCATGATACTTTTAAAGTTATTTGAAATTTTATTTGCACATAAAATAGTATATTCAACTCAAATGATATTTTAGGATGAATTCACATGACTTGCAATACTTCAGTATACATTTTACATTTTATGTCATCTTATTATTCAAAAATGGTTTCGAAACTATATTCAAACTTAGATTGTGGTATGGTCCTTGGAATTTATTTTAGATATGTACAAGAAAATTTATTGTTGATTTTTCTGAAATTCAGGGAGAAAACCTTGTTATCTGATCAAATGGCCAATTCTTCAAATTCCATCCCATTCCATATTGCTCAAGGTCCATCGTGGAGTTCTCCCTTTCCATTTCTAGTAAGTTTAACTTATTTTATTTATTTTTCTATTATCTCATTGATTTTTTTATCCATGTCAATCTAAATAAAAATGTATCCAAACTTGCAGAATCCTAATTTAGAATTGAGTTCAGATGCAAAAAATATTCTAGTAGCGGTTCAAAAATGTCGGAAGGTCTTATCAGGAGTAACATACCACAAGCAATTGGTAGATGAAAATGGGCAGTCGCTTTACCCTACCAATTGTGAAATTCCATCTTCCATGCACAATCCTTGGTCGACGATGGTAATAAGTGCTTGGTATAATGTAATTTGAAAAAAATAATTATTGCATTGTGCTTACTAATATCATCAATGTACTAATGTTCAATATTTTTGAAATTAGGATTCTTCTAATGATGAGCGAACTACCTACCATCTTCCATTGCACCCCACAACAATGTCAACCTAAGAGAAGGCTGCAATGAGAGCACAAATTAGAGAGAAATCATACCAATAATAGTTGAATCAACCACCTATTTAATTCCCACTACGTCCAAATTCACTAATTAGGAATTACTACAACAATAGTAGTTCTTCAGAAGTTGGCAATGGAGACAATCAAAAATAGGTTGGTATGGATGATTACTTACATAATACAACTTCCATGGAGACAATGTTGATAGACACATTCTAGAACGATGAGCTAGAGGATGATGCTCATATCAATGATACCATTTTCGGAAGCCTAAAATATGCTTTCACCACCCCTATCTTTGGACCTAGTGCCCAATCAAAGTCTACCCAGCTTGGGATAACAATGTTACTATACAACATGAAAGCAAAGTTTGGCATGTCAAATGCATGTTTCTCGAAAATATTGAGGTAATTGACCAACAAATGCCTTATATTATTTTTCAAAAATCTTGTCACACAATCAAAATTATAAATGGTTTCTTTTATAAACGTTAAATGACCTTGTACATTTCTATTTCCCACTAACTGCAGAATATTCAAAGATAAGGTTCTTCCTAATGATAATTTTTTTCTCGGTAGCTGCGAAGAGGAAAATAAGTTGTTGAAAATGTTGGGTGTTGAGTATATATCATATCATACATGTCTAATTGATTGTATTCTATATAGAGGAGAATATGTATAAAAAGAGATATGTATGAAATGTGGGCATGACAGGTACCATAAATCAAATAAAAATTGTAAATCACATGGTCCTACTCACAAGACATTGAGGCACATGCCTATAATCCCAAAGATTCAAAGGATCGTTCGTTGCAAATAATTAGCTATGTTGAAAGGATGACATGCCTCACACATAAGTGAGTCGGGAGTTATGTGAATCCCAACAGATTCAATAGCCATGAATCATATAGAGAATACATGACCATAAAAATTCAAGGATGAAGTGTGAAGTCTACGACTCAGCATAGCAATGGATGGCATAAACCCATATTCCCTCCAAAAAATTAACTATTCTATTTGGCATGTAGTAGTGATCAATGACAATATCCCCCCATGGTTGTATGTGAAGAATGAACATCTTATGTTGACTCTAATAGTCCTTGGTAGAAGACAAGTGAATAATATGGATGTCTACCTACAACCATTGGTAGATTAATTGAAGGAATTATGCGAAGGGATACGTGTATACGATGTGTCAAAACCCATCGCAAGAAAAAAGAGTTTTACGTTGTATGGAATATGTTCTTACACCACACATGATTATCTAGGCTTAGGATTTTTCTCTGGTAATTAACATGTTTATTGATTTGTTTATATACATAACAATATTTATTTTCATATTTAATTCATTGGGATTGGCATTCTATTCTTAAATGCTAACATGTTATGTATACAATAATTTCACAGGACTTGTAACTAAAGGATATCATGGATGTAAATGTTGTGGACCTTCTCTAAAGGATAGGTGGTCCAACCACCTACGAAAGACAATGTATGACTTCTCGAGGGTATTCCTCCCATAAGAACACCCTTATAGAAGAGCAACATCCGCTTTGAATGGTAAGCCAGAGAAAAATCAAAGTCCTGTAATAATGACACCAACAGAATGGATTAGAGCATATGAGAGAGAGAAGGAGAATGATATTACATAAATGTTCGATTCAAATGGAGAGTCTATGTTCGATGATCCAAAATTCTTCGACACCTATGTTGAGAAATTTTCCATTGGGATGAAAAGGAAATCTATCTTTTATGAGCTCTCCTATTGGGAGCATCTTAAGATTGCCCACTTACTAGATCCCATGCATATATTTAAAAAATGTTTCATGGTCTTTATGGAGGAACATATCATTGAAATAAAGTAACACATTGGTTGTGAGTAGAGATATTATTTATTCAAAAACTATAAAGAAACTTTTTCCAAGACAAGAAAGTAGAGGAGAGGTTGGTCCCTCTTGGTATTTTAAAGAAGGTGATGTCCCATGGATTTTGAGGAAACAAGATATTTCTTTGGAAAAATAAGTTATATTGCATGTGAAGGTGAATTCTTTATATGGGTCTTCCCTATGACGTTGCTTCATTGTGCATCAAGACCATTTGTTGGGGTTGAAATCACATGACCATTTGAACCTTCTAAAGGTATGACGTATGTCAAAAATATTATTTTATTATCTGTAATTTTTATTTTTATGCCATGGGATAAAACAAATTTAATTTTTTATCTGTTTAATTTGGAGTTTCATTATTCTCTGCTTGTGCGTGGGTGTGTGAACCATGACTTCTCCCATGACCTAAGGAGTTCCATATCTAAATCATATGCATTTGTATGTTGGATCACATCAAAGGATATTCATATGGCTAGAATTCCATGGTGGCGTCAAGAGATAATTGAGATTGTTTGTATGTTTGAGAAGGAACTACCGCAGAGTTTCATGGATTTGCAGGTTCATCTTCTAATTCACCTAGTAGATGAGGTTCAATTATTCAGGGTGGTATCCTATAGTTGGATGTTCTTTTTAGAGAGGTACGTGAAGAAATTGAAAGGATTTGTTCGTCAAAGGGAAAAACCCAAGGGGTCTATGGCAGAGGTGTACATATCATACGAGTCTTTCTATTATGCCAGTGAGTACATCAAGAAGATCGACAACACACCAGGTGAAGTGGTTTGGGATGATGAAATTAATGAAGAAAAAAGAAAAGGGAAGTTCGCTAAACGAATGGAAAAAGGAACTTGATAAATAGTAAGTGACTTATTGTTTGTCAAATTTCTACACAGTAACTATTCACATTGAACTTCATAATGTATATTTTCATGATCTCATATGTACTATATGTTGGTTTGATTTCATGAATACATCAATGAATTAATTAATTGATGCCATCAAAAAATTCATTCTTTACAATTCAGACACAACATAGCCATGGGTTTCATTGTATTAACATAAGAGTAGGAAAAGGGAAAGTGATAGGAAAGAATTCAGACAGTTGAATGGTAGAAACATGCCTTATCCTGATTATTTAAAATAAAATATTCCAATGATATGCCCCAACAGTGGTGTTTCTGACCACGTTAAAGAGAAATATGGTGCATATGGTCATTACCTGCGTGAAGAAGAGGATGCACTAAACATAGGGATTGGTAGCAACAACTCGGTAAAAATATTTGTGTCTACATTGTTAGCACATGATATATACTGAAGCACATCATTAGTCTTTTCTAGTCATGTGGTAATTCCTTCTTCTCGGAGTCAATCATTTAAAATTTCATAGGTTTAGAGTCATCTTTTATGATTATAAATCAAGGTGCTTGATTTTAACCATAGGTATTTTAGGGGCTAAATTTTGCAAATTGGCTAATTTTCCATGGTTTTTCCCAAAAAAAGATTCGCTAATTTCCATTTTTTCTAAAAATGATTTGCCCAAATTCCATAGAATAAAATTACTTTACCTTAAAAATCGCCAAACTTTTATAGAAAGTATATACAATCCTTAGAAATTTGAGTATTTTTACAAAACTATCGCCAAACATTTTACATTTTGCATATTAAGGACTAGTAAGATTAGCCCATGTTTCTACATTTTAATATAAATTTCCATCCTTAAAATCATCCCTGATTTTAACCTTGGGTCTAAAGTTGATCAGAATACATTGTCAAGTCTTAGTGTTATAAGGGTGATTGTCATCGTTTGTAAAGAAGGAATGGTATCAAATTCATCTCCATTTTCATTAAAGCACAGCACGTTGCAATCTAATTAAAGGCACTACAAACTCACAGTGAACTACAAAATATCACATACTACCACTTTGGGCACTGCGAATGGGTGTTGGCACTGCAAACCCTCTATTTATATAGAGTTGTCTCGTTTTCTTGTATAAATTTTCACTCCGACTGAATTGTTGTCCCTTTTATCATTCCTACTTTCATTTTCTCCACTCCATATCATTGTTTTGTATAAGTTTCCAGACATGTGAACCCTTAATATGTCAAATCTATAATCAAACCATAAAATCTTTGTTTTACTCTATATTTCACAAAGCAATTGTCATAAGAGGTTACATGAGGCTTTTTAGACATAAATTATGTACATCCAACAAAGCAAGAAAATCCACAAGGGGGGAGAGATTGTGAGAATTGAACCATATGATTTTTGTCATGGATTTTGCATGCAGTTACAACACTAAGTGGTGATTTTGGATTTTGAGATAAACCTAGCATCTTTTATATTTTCTCCAAAGTTATTTTCATTACTCAGAAGTTGTAGTAGGTTTATCATAGGTTTTCAAGGATTCTTGCATGGTTTTGGCATCCATTGAGTTGATTTGGACAAAACAGGATACTACAGGAAAGTTCACAGCACCTGGAATCACTAGCACTACGAATTGGTAATTTAGGATAGTTTGTAGTAATTAGCACAAAACAAAGTATTTTTTTAGTCATGACTTTCGAATCAAGATCTGGGTTCTTATGAAATTTTGTAACAACCCTCATTGTTACGACTACATGCGACGCAAAGCAAGAGCATTTTTTCTTTTTTTTAAGAAGAATAGTAACAACGACAACAATTAATCAACACAACTTGATGACGAAAAAAATGTATGCAAATCAGGCAACAGACAACAACAACCTAACATACTAGCACAGCATGCAACTAGATGAAACATGCGATAATCAACAAACGAAAAATAAAAACGACTACACGGTCATCCTACCCTGCAAGGTTAGGACCTCTAGGACACATAAGCAATGCTCAAGCCCAAGTTCCCATCGATTTTGACCATTTAAGCTCTCAATTTTGGCTATTTTTTTGAGTAACAAGGAGGTGTCTACATCCCTCCCGTCAAATGCAATATCACACCTACTAGGCCAAAATACAACATCAATCAATACCGACACAACGACTTCGACGACCAGTTACTAGAAACCTCTACGACGAGAAAAATAACCACATTAAGGCATTATAGAACCAAGTGCCAATATCAATTACAACGAATAATACAGCCACATCGAGAAGCAAAAGACTCTGTCCATGCTATCATTCGCATCTATCAATCAGGGCGCACAATGATCCCCTCATCAGGAATCATGTCGTCACATGGCGATAGGCATGACAGTAACCATGGAGCAACATAAAATATCTAGACCTTTAACCCAAGAAAAATCCCACGCAATAGGAGACCGAATTAACTGTCAATAAATACATGAATATTATACCCAAGCACCCAATCAACAAGTCAACAAGATGCAAGGTGACATCATTCAAATTTAAATTACACAACTAACTGAAGGATTTCTTGTTTTCCTACAAGGAAATCATATGTGGTGTAACAACTATGACCAACCACCATTTACAATTCAACTTAAGGCACATAATAACCAATTAACGGTTAAACTATTAATCAATCTAGCTAATAAAACTATTAAACCCTTAACCATTAATCATGCACAAGCCATTAAACTATTACACAAATAAACCATAAACCATTAGGTGCTGAACCATTATGACTAAGTGCAAATGAGTGAACTATCCCAACGATGACACAATATTAAAAGTAAATAAGCCTAACACATTAACAAAAGTAATACGTGATAACACATGTGATAATATTAATAAAAGTAACATTAACGAAAGTAAACCATTATGACAGTTGCAACCTAAAGAATTTCTAAATTGTTGTAAGATTAAGATAGCGAGCGATACCACATTGTTCATAATAATACCTTAATTGTAAAGCCAACAACTGATCTAAATGGTTTAACCACAATAGTGGGTCCCCTTTCTTAATTTTAGCTGCCCAAAATAATGTGCATCACAGTATCATATGTCTAGCTATCAAACAAAAATGGGAACTGTTGATGCATATCATATGTGTCTTCCCAGGTCGTCGAGTGTGGACTATAGTTGTCCCACTGGACCTTGACCTGATCTATTGTTTGACACCGTAGTTGTCAAATGCGATGGTATAGGATGCAGATTGGCTCCTCCATGAGAGAACACTCATATGATACCTGTAAGGAAATCATGTCAATAACATGTGTAGGTTCACTAACATAATGTCTCAAAACAGATACGTGAAAAACATCGTGCATACACCTCAAAGAATCAAGCAAGGCTCGTCAACAGGCCATGGGCCCCTTCCTTTCCACAATATCGAAGGGTCCCATGAACCTAGGAGAGATTTTAGCACCCTTTCCAAACTTGATCAAACTCTTATGTGGTTTCACCCGCAAGAATACTCGATCACCAACTTTATAACTATGGTCGACATGATGCACGTCGACATAACTCTTCTATCAATCCTACACTTCCTTGATCCTTTTTATTATTTTTTCCATTTTATATTCCATTTATTGGATTGCTTCTAGTCCCACCAAGACCCTCTCCTCAAGCCAATCCTTACTCAAAGGCATCTGACAAGGTCACCCGTAAAGAAACTTGAAAGACGTCATCTTAATGGTGCTTTGATAACTGTTGTTGTATGAAAACTCTACCAGTGGTAAGAAGTCTTCCCAACGCTTATGTTGGTCCATCACATACCTACGCAACATATCCTCCAATATTTGGTTTGTTCACTCGGTCTGCCCATCTGTCTCCATGTGATACACAGTACTAAATTTAAGTTGGGTTCCCAAGGCCTCTTGGAAACTAGTCCAAAATTGTCTTGTAAACACTGATCCTCTATCAGATATAATACTCTTACGCATGTCATGCAGCCTCACAATCTCACTGATGAAAACTCTAGCTATGTCAGGTGCCTGATACGTCGTACGAAAAGGAATAAAATGAGCACTCTTCATCAGAATGTTGACTACCACAAAAATCGAGTCGTGTCTCCTTGCCATCAATGGCAGTCCAACAATGAAATCCATCGAAATGACCTCCCATTTCGATTCTGGAATAGCGTGTGGTTGTAGTAATACTTCCAGATGTCTATGTTCAACCTTCACTTGCTAACATTCTAGACATCTTGCCACATAGTTGACTATGTCTTCCTTCATTCCTTTCCAGAAGAATAAGGATTCAAGGTTTGCTCTCATCTTCATGACTCCAAGATGATCCATGTACACTACTCTATGACCCTCGTTTAGGATCATACTCCGCAACTCATCATTGGGTTGTACGTAAATTCAAATTTTAAATCTCAATACACTAGTGCATTTGGGTCAAATTCCGATGGCGCATTCGACGCAATTGCCACTTTCTATTGTCGGAAGACCGAAAAACCTCGGACCCCATCAAATGTCATTTCATAGGACGTTGTTTTTCTGGCGACCTAGTTTTCGCCTGTATTGAGACGTTATATGATGCCACATGTCATCATAAATTGTATTGTCCAACCCCATATTGACATCGTAAGACCTACGTCTAGGTCGTGGAAATACCGATGTTGTAGACGTGGCAAAAGGGACATTTTAGACGTGGAAATACCGACATTTTAGACGTGGCAAGAGCAACGTTTCAGACATGGCAAGAGAGACATTTCAAAGGTGGAAAAAGAGACGTTCTTAAGGTGGCAAGAGACACATTTTAAAGGTGGCAAGAGAGATGTTTTAGAGGTGGAAAGAGAGACGTTTTGAAGGTGGCAAGACCGACAAGACGAGGTATTAGCTCCGTTGTGGTTGCTATGGGAGCGACACTCTTGGACGTGGCAAGAACGACGTCCATCAGGTGGCAAGAGCAACGGCCTGGAGTTACTAGCTCCGACGTGGTTTCTATGGGAGCGAAAATCTTGGAGGTGGAAAGAGAGATGTCTTGGACATGGCAATAGCGACGAGAAGAGAGTGAAAGACGTTGCAATTGCCACCTTTGTGTAGGTATTTAAAAAAAAAATACAATATCAATATCAATACCTAATAGTCATTCCAAGCCCAAAGGAGGAGTAAGTCATATAGGTGTCATCTAGTGACCCACTTAATAGTTTCCTTAGGATTTCCCTCACACTAAAGGTTGGGTTTTTTCTTTCAAGAGTGTCTAAGAGATAAAAAGACCCAATATGGTGAATGAACTGACATTAAGTTCATACACGTCTAACAAATCCTTCAAACTTTTACCCAATGAAACATGTTGTCACGGCTTCTATCCTAATGAGATTACTCTTGGTATCATCTCCATAAGCATGAAGACCTAAAATATGAGGTATGCAAAATTTTTGCATGGAAAATCACTTTAAAAATGAACTTGTGTCTAACTACATGTTCATCTCCTCTTCTTTAAATGACATCCATAGCAGAACCATACAAAATTAATCAAACCTACCAACTAATAATATCATAACCATTATGGCATTTCAATGTAGAACATAGACAAGTTATCACATATCAAGAGAACATCAGTTTCCCTAAAAGCACTTCCAAAGTTTCTCCTTGATGTTAAGAATTCTCAATGTTTAAGAACATGAGTAATGATGAAACTGGACCAAACCATGTTCCAATGCCAAGCGCTATATGCTCTGTATAGGCCTTTCTTTTGTGTATGCCAAGGGGTTTGACATAACACTCATGGAGTACATGA
>ML799887.1:66334-99860 GCA_009831015.1 Picea engelmannii | reverse complement strand
TATATGAGAAATAATCAATAGTTTTTGTTCAAGGGAAGTAATGACTTCCAAAGGTAGCTACAGCTTCCAAATGTAAAGGGAGGGATAAAACTCCAAGAGGAAGATACAATCCTCCAATATCAAGAGAGATTTGAACTCTCTATTGTTGCTCCTTCCTTCCACCAAATAATATATGAGAGATAATAAAACTTTATTCAATTCTGGTCTGTTCAGAAGACCCAACTTGTACAGCATGCCCCGCGCTCAATATTTAACATCTGATTCTAAAACTCGTACACAAGAAACTAAATTCCGTACTCTTTCCAAGGGAAGTGGTCCCACTGCATTTAGAGTCTGTATGAAAAAGGTATGACTGTTTTACCCGGAACACCTATTTATTGACTAGTTTCAGGACTGGTCACAAACCCTATATTCCACAGAGTGTATCTCCATAATTATAGCGAATCAAAAGCT
This sequence comes from Picea engelmannii, assembly GCA_009831015.1. NCBI lineage: Eukaryota > Viridiplantae > Streptophyta > Pinopsida > Pinales > Pinaceae > Picea > Picea engelmannii. The sequence goes on along the minus strand of ML799887.1, from coordinate 99,407 downwards.
AAAAATTTTACCAGAGGTACCTTGATATGTCTTCGCAATACCATAGCAATTTCACCATCTGAATCGTTCTAGAAAAAAAGTTATAGAAAAAATGGTAAGATGACCTGAAAATAACATACCTTAGAACACATCACCAAAAGACTTCATCCTCCCTTGAAATCCGGCCTTCTTTTACTTATTCTTCCCTATGAAATTCGAATTGTATCAAATGAATGTATAATGATGTTTATTTATACCATTTATGTCACTTCCTTTTAACATTAGGGCCGACCTAACACTTTCTTATTTTGTAATTCTTTTCTTTAATTATCTTCAGGGCCTACATGTACAATTCAATTTGTCATCTTCAAAAATTCATTTCTCCTAAACCATGAGGATCCACGTGACGTGCCACATACCACCGGAAACAGCATGATGTATACTATCCATCCATGGGTGTTGTATCTACATGTGCATTTTCCTTCATGTCCAAATACCTTCATCAATATTGCGGTCCAAAACCAATGACTAGGGTTGACATCAATGACAACAACCAATCTTCCAACAGGTAATGTGTCTCCCCACATGTCTAACACCCTTTCTTTGGTCCAATACTCATGTTAATTGAAGTAGAAGCTGACGGATCACCAATCTGGAACCTTGGTCTTTTATGCTGAACATGCCTAAAATGCTAGTGTTGTTGGTGTCGCAGTCCTTGGTAAGGATTCTCTTGTTGAGGTGTTGTTCATCGAAGTGTAGTGAAAGTGGATCCTATCTGGAAGCCACGATATCCTGGTGGATGTCTAGCTGGTGTCTAATGTTGTTGCGCACCGAATGATGCCTTTCCCGCTGGTCTCGCTGGAGTCCTGCTCTGACCCTTCATGATAACCTCCTCCTCTTCTCTGAGGGACTTTTGGACATCATGCAATGTTGGAGGCATCAAAATCATCACCTTTGCATGAATGATGATGTTAAGGATGAACACGAACTTTTTGAACCTAAGTTTCTTGGTATTCAGGTGCAGAGCATACCATAGATGCTCCATGAAATGAGCCTCGTAATCGGGCACCATACAACCGCCCTGTTGCAAGGCGTTGAACACTTTGAGATGACACTCAATGAATTCCGCATATAGATACCTCTCGGAACTGTTCCTTGAACAGTTCCCATGACACGTCTTTGACTGCCATGTTTAATTGCGGCAGGAGTGTCTTCCACCATAGAAGAGCGCTCCCCTTTAGTCGAAAGGCTGCCATGCAGACCTTCATGTTGTAGGTATAATCGGGAAGTGCAAAGCACATCATCATATTCTCTAACCATGCCTCGGTGGTTGCGTTGTCCTAGGCACCAAAGAACTCGAGAAATTTGACCTTCTCGAGTTCGCGGTGAATGCTACCAGTACTGACCGGAGCGCACGGTGGACCCTCAGGAGGTTCCAACGCCTTGGCCTCATATCTATCTAAATGACTGATCAGTGCCTCAAACATCCTCCGAAATGACCTCATCATCCCAACCACCTCACCCACATCTATATGTTTCTGCCCGACAACCTGTTCGTCTCCCTTAGGCTTAGACCCCTCAGGCGTGGATGCTACTGGGGGTGTCACGTCTCATCCCCTAACACCCCATCATCTGCCTCTACGATGTCCTATAACCATTATTACCTACATCAATACAAATCAGTTTAATTAGCAACATTACAATCAAATATCTAATCAACGGAAGCCATAGTGATCCCAAGTCACAGGTTGAACCAACTCTGATACCATATTTAACGACCCCGATCGTTGCAACAACATGCGATGCATAACAAGTGCAATTTTTTTTAAAACCAAGGAAGTAACCACAACAACAGTCAAACAACACAACTCGATGATGAACACGATGCACACAAACTAGGAAAAGGACAACATAACGGCCCAACATACTAGCACATCATGCAACTAGATGTAACATTCAAAAATCAATTAGACAAAATAAAAACGACTACCCACCTATCCTACCCTGCAAGGTTAGGACCTCCAGGACACATAAGAAATGCTCAAGCCCAGGTTCACACCGATTTTGACCATTTAAGGTCTCAAGGATGGAGATTGTTCTGAGGAACAAGGAGGTTTCTACGTCCCACCTGACACACGCAAGATCACACCTACTAAGATTAAATACAACCTCAATCAATCCAATCGCAAAAGCTTCAATGACCAGTCATAAGAACCTTCCTGGCGAGCGAGAGACAATCACAATAAGGTTACAAAAACAAGTACAACCATAAATACAAAAACATCCACATCAGGAGGCACAAGACCCTAAGCCAGGTTTCATATGTGTTATCAATCAACACACGCAATGATCCGAACTTAAGAAATTATGTCGCCACGGTGCGACGAGCGCACAAGAATCCCAAGCGCATTTAAATCTAAACCTTTAACAAACACAACCAGCGTGTCAATGTACCAACCTAAACTGTCAGAGTCCTAATACACGATTCACAAAAGCTTCAACAACCAGTCATAAGAACCTTCCCGGGGAGCGAGAGACAATCACAATAAGGTTACAAAAACAAGTACAACCATAAATACCAAAACATCCACATCGAGAGGCACAAGACCCTAAGCCAAGTTTCATGTGTGTTATCGATCAACACACGCAATGATCCGAACTTAAGAAATTATGTCGCCACGGTGCGACGAGTGCACAAGAATCCCAAGCGCATTTAAATCTAAACCTTTAACAAACACAACCAACGTGTCAATGTACCAACTTAAACTGTTAGAGTCCTAATACACCAATAATTTGTCCATTGATAACAACTTATGATGGAATTGAATAACATCTAAAATAATGTAGTTCATTTATAATATCTCATAAATTCTTGCATAAACTCCAAGAACTATACCTAAATCACTACTTTATTGAATCACTACTTGAATATCAAATTACAACCTAGCACCCAACATATATAAAGTGTATGTCTTGTTGAATCAACTATTTATGTTAAGCATCTCTACTTTGTAAATATATTCTCACCCATAGTATCAACATGGCAAGGTGCATCACTTGTCAAATCACATTGTTTATGTTAGTTGTTCCCATTGTATCACACCCCCATAATTATCTAAATTCCTTGTAAGGATTCTATAGAAAATTTTACCTATAAACAATTGGTAGGAAATAAAACAATAATAACTTATATAAACCTTTTGCAGAAATATTAACAAGACAACAAAAGTTATTGGCAAGGTTGTTGATGCTACAGTTTCATAATATACATAATTTGATGTGTTAACCTCCATAATGGACCCCGGCCATACTCCAATTGCCAATATCCCAAAAATAGTCTGAAATTACAGAAGCAACAATTATATGTGGGTTAAGAGTAGAATTTGTTGTGTTATTGTTGCGCTACAGATATGGATATTAATAAATCTCTGCGTAGTTTTTAATTTAAAATTTAGATAGCATTATAATCTTGGTGTATTAATAACTAGAAGTCAATGCAAATAAAATCTCTGTGTAGTAATAACTGTAATTTAGTTAGCAATAAATTTGTTGTGCAGTATTAATTAAAATTCAAAAGGCAATAAAAATTGTGTAGTAATAATTGAAATTCAAAAGCTAATCGTTGCCAAAGGGGAAATCAACACCTGGAAAACCGCTCAATTCTAGGACAAATTGATGTGATGCAATAGATGACGATTTAGGAGAAAAAATTTAGGTGAAATAAAATACAAGGACGCAGCCACTTGCCAACCCAAGATTTCAATTTAATTAGTAAAAAGAATCTTAACGTTTCAATGAAAACCTTTAAGGTTGAGCTAACAAAAAAAGTGGCTTGAATTTAATGGAAAAAAGGCAGAAACTTCCCAAGGCGACCGCCACTACCATTAAATATTGTTCCTTCTTGACATCTCCTCCTTAAGAATCACTTTCATTCCTCCTTACAAACAACGCCGAATAAATTCATTTTCACTCTAATCAGGACAACTAACAAGATTGGTAGTGCCACACTTGGATGCATAGTGCACTATTGAAAAAATGCATTAGCTAAGATTGAGGAGAAATTGTTATACAACAAATCGTTTAAGAAAAAAAAAATGCGTTATTCAACAAATCGTTTAAAAAAAACGTTCTACAACAAAGATTGAGGAGCCATGTGTTATACAACTAAGATTGAGGAGAAATAGGTTATACAACAAAGTGTTAAGAAAAATGTGTTATTCAACAATCGTTTAAAAATGTGTTATACAACAAAGATTGAGGAGCAATAGGTTATCCATCAAAGTGTTAAGAAAAATGTGTTATTCAACAAATCGTTTAAAAAAAATGTTATACAGCAAAGATTGAGGAGCCATGCATTATAAAACTAATACTAAGGAGCAATAGGTTATATAGCAAAGAGTTAAGCAAAATTTGTTATTCAACAATCATTTAAAAATGCGTTATACAACAAAGATTGAGGAGAAATATGTTATACATCAAAGTGTTAAGAAAAATGCGTTAAGAAACTGGTCTATCTAAGTCCATCACGTTGACTATGAGATTTGCTACAAGCTCACAGTGGTACTGTTTGATATTCTCAGAAGTCCTCGGCAAGGTAGATATTGCAAGGACTACTTCTAATTGTAATGCAATAAAGAGGAGACGGTGCTTCTCCAATGTACAAGAAAGATCCAGAGAGATGAATCTAATCCAAAGATCAATACAAGATTCAAATTATGTGATGTGACAAGAGTTGGTACTAATCGTTGACTAGGTTAGCATTGCAAGACATGGAAGGTTTATTTGTTAAGAGTTCTAGAGAAGAGATACAAAGGATCCAAGATGCAAGGTTAAAAAAAAAACACAAGGCGCAGAGAAAAGGAATGGTTCACTGGGTAAAGAGAGGGAATAAACACCCAAGAGAGAATTCCTTTATGGGCAGAGAAATAATTCTACACTTATTATCCATGCACAGGAAAGTAGGGCATTTTAATCTAAATCTTTAACACTGTAGTGAAATACAGTTGATTCGGCTCATGGCCGACTACTCAGGCATAGACTAATCACTTAAAGGATAAAGGAACAAAAGATAAAACACAAATCTTCATCTAGACCTTCTCCATGGAGAAAAAATAATAAAAAAAATGCAATCAAGGAATAAAGAAAACGCAAGCAGGAGATACAAAAGTGTAGGCAAGGTTTTGAGTCTGGGGCTCATTTTGGCCACGCGCAATTAGACAGTAACTCAGAAATAAAAGATATTGTGGATAGCTAGGTTTCTTATAGGATGAATCAAGCTACAAGGTGATTACATTGATAACAAAATTCTCAAGGAATCCCTAAGGAGACTTACATTCTTACCAAAATTCGAAAGAACCATTTCTATCCTGCGCAACAATTCTTCCAATGTGGTTTTGTATGTAAAAATAGTTTTCTTTTTCTTCTATCAAATTACCATTACAAATTATGATTTTGCAAAAAATAATATGTTACAATTACCGTAGAAATGCATGTGTAAGGAAATATCATGGCAATGAAATCGTCATCCGAACACAGTAAAATAAACAAGTGTAAATTAAATTTTATTACAAGTAACAACTTTAACAGGCGTACCTTTGCTGACGACGACAAGGCGAATATGTCCTCCCATACGTTCGCTCTGTGCAGATCTCTCTTGCCAACTGATGAGACATCACCGGTACCTCCCAGCCAACTCTAGGGGTACTCTTCTTCCCCCTGAGCCCCTCGAGCCACAAAGGGGCCACTCACATGATACCAGACAATGCTAGCACCCAGACCGCCTTGCAAGGTCGATCTACCACTCGTTACCCAAGCTGGGTATCCCAACTCCCACAAGAGAAAGTTTAGTCAAGATGAAATTTTAGCAGTGTAATGTTACGCAAGCCAGATGTGATCCATACTCCTCCTCCACCATCCTTTTTATATAGTTTCTTATTCATTAGTTTCCCAAACCCTCATTAGATTCATTTTTCATTTATTTAATTAAGATCGTGATAGTGGGATGATATGTATCAACCCTGAAAAGATGTGAGATGAATCTAAGGAGCCTTATGTTTTCCCAAAACACTGCAACCAAGTGTCTTTTTACCATATGTGTTGGATAGGGATTGGTGGTTTGTATTGAGACACAACCCTAGATCAAAACATATTTTTGAGAACAATAGTGTTATCATGCCAAGCGAGGAAGATAATGAGAGTGATGACAACAGAGAGTGATATGTACATGTTTTATTTTATCTTTAATATTGTTGTTGTATATTTTTGTTATAGTCTTTAGTTCTCTAATTATATTGTTTTTTATTCATCTTCTGACAGAGGAAATGTTAAGTTAATTATAACAAATCTTTGAACAATTTTAGTTGGTTAACAATCAATTTGATTTGTAATGTGTTTTTCTTTCAAATTATTTGTGATTGCATGGAACAATTTTTATTTGAACATATTTATATGTCATTGCATATATTTAAAAATGTTTCATCTTCTTTAAGTATTTCCAATTGTGAAATCCTGAAAAATGTTAAATGTCGAGTTGAACTTTTAATGGGATATGAAATTTTCTACTTTTTATGTTGATATAATTAGATGTAATTATATGGTTGATATGCATGTTTAATAGTACAACATTTTTTAGGATATGTTAACACGATGATTCAAAAACTGATTTTATGTTCATTTATTTTGTAGATTTAAAAGTAAGATTAACAAAAAATGTGGTTTATAATAAAAAAATTAAATTTCTAACATGATTTTGAGATAATTTGGTTTTTAACTAAAGTAGTGTTTGTTAGTTTGCATACTTTTATCATTGCTTTTGAAAATATCTATAAAAATATGCCCCCGATGTTGAGTAAAACCATAATTAATGAAGTAATATTTAAAAAGATTACAGCGATCAACTTACGAAATAATGAAAAAAATAACAACAAGAAGATTTGCATCCATAAAAAATTTAAAGCCAATAGAATGTTTGTCATTGGAGATCATAACTTTTTTATAATAACAATTTTTAGTATAGAAGAGTCTATTCAAAAAGAGTAATTAGTACAATGGAAAATAATATTTATTTATATGTCATTTGTTTTTCTAAAAAAAAAAATTAGTTAGAATAAATATGTATAATGAACTATCTATGAAATTATATTTTCAATTTTATAATTATAGTTTCAACCATATTGAATTTTGTAATTTATAAAAATAAACATGATGATGATACCCATGTTATAACAAATATAAACAACATCTAAAATACACATTTATATTCACTAGCTAACATCATCTAATTATATATACCTCTAGCATATAAAAACATCATTAATTAACTATCACACATATCTAATAATTTAACAGGGCATCATCATTGTAATCACATCTAATAAAAGACAAACATTTTCTAACATCGTCATCACACACATCTAACAAACATTATTTAACATACACATCTATCAAGCACATTTAACATTAAACATATCTAACATGACCTAAAAATGTACAAATCAACATCAACATATAAATTAATTAAGTATATCATCATGATCAACATGAGAAATTCATGTCTAATGAACAATGTTATAACATACACATTTACCAAGCACATTTAACATCCAAATATAACATGACCTAACAATATACACATCAAGATCAACATATAAATTAAGTACATCATCAACATGATCAATGGAAAAAAAACACTATATGTATATATATATGGACAAATCAAATAACTGCTAACGCACCAAACAAAATATGTTCTACTATGTTATGCGGTGCATTGGAAAATGGTATTGCACCAAGGTGCTACACTACAACACATATTCCCCGGTGCGTTACATTTATCATACTCACCGCTTAAACCAAAAAACAAATTAAAATATTAACGCACGTAAACAATATTTTAAAAGTTACCAAAAAAAAGTGGTGTGTATACATTCACTACACGCACTGGTGCATGTAACTAATGTAGACGCACCATCATATAAACTTTTCCAAATTTTCAAGTACACAAATTTTTAAAATGTTTTCTATTTTTCCTACAGGAAACTGAACCAAGTCCCAAATCTGGTTATTTACCAAGGAATCCCTTTCCTCTTTCATGCTTTGCTCCCACTTATTTTTAGTGTCTACCTGCATTGCTTCTCCATAACATTCTGGTTCACCAGAATCAGTCAACAATAAATAATAAAATGAAGGAGAGTATCATTCAGAGGGTTTACTTAACCTAGTAGATCTTCTAACAACACTTGTAGGATTTTTAGGTACCTGTTTCTCTTGTTGTTGTACATTTTGATTTTCTTCTACCTTTGGATTTCTTTTTCACTGATCTCATCAAGCATTATGTATTCTGGTTTTTCTTTTTCTTGTTTCTTTCCCTGCAATTGATCTTTGTACATGACGTTCTCATTGAATATGAAATCTCTACTCCTAATGATTTTTTTATTTTCATAATTCCATAAGCGATAACCAAAATCATTAACACAGTATCTCATAAAGGTATGCTTCTTGGATTTTGCCTAAAGTTTTGTTCTATTTTCTTTATCAATATGGACAAATTATTTGCAATTGAAAGTCTTCAAAAAATAATAGTTTACCTTATAAGTAAATAACAATATTTACAACATATGCCCAAAATTGTAAGGGAAACCCAACATGTAATATCATACTCCTTGCACGCTCCATGATTATAATCTTCATCCTTTCTGACACACCATTTTCTTGTGGTGTTCCCAGAACTATTTTCTCTCTACGAATTCCATGGTATGAACAATAATCATCAAAATCCTTGTTACATTATTCACCTCCATTTTCTGATCTGAGACACTTCAACCTTTTTCCTGTCTCATTCTCAACCAAATATTTACATTTCTTATAAGTATCAAAAACATCAGATTTTTGTCGAATGCAATAAACCTAAGTTTTTCTAGTTGCATCATCAATAAAAGTAACATAATAATGAGATCCACCAAGATATGACACCTAAGTTGGTTTCCATACATATGTATTCACAAGATCTAACCTTTCACTCTTATTTTCTTTTCCAAATCTGAGAAATTTGACTCTCTTATGTTTTCCATAAACACAGTGCTCACAGAAATCCAAATCAATTGCTTTAAGATCTGGAAACAAATTTATTTTGTGAAGTATCTACATCCCCTTATCACTCATGTGTCTAAGAATATGATTCCACAGTTTTGTATCCACTTCTATAGAAGATAAATATATATAAGATTCAATATTACCAGTACATAAATACAATGTACCTACCTTCTCTCCTTTTACTATCACCAGTGATCCTTTGGTGACCTTCCACACCTTATCTATAAATATCGATATACAACCTTCACTTTCCAACTTCCCTGTTGAAATTAGATTTTTCCTTATATATGGAGCACACCTTACCTCTTTCGACAACCATTGGTTTCCATTCCTTTACTTTATTTTTACCTTTCCCATTCCAACAACTTTGCATGGTACATCATCACACAAATGAATCTGTCCAAAATAATCTTGAACATAATCTAGAAAATGTTTCCTATGGGTTGTGGCATGAATTGAATCCCCTGAATCTACTACCCAAGACTCAAAAATATTATCTATAGAAGAATCAAAGCATGTCTTGTAACGCATCACCTGTTACTTTTGCTTCCATATTTTTCTCCTTCTATCCATCTATTTGTTTCTTTGGAGCTCTACAATCTTTCTTCAAATGACCTTTCTTCCCACAATTTCAGCACTCTATCTTTCCCAATCTGGATTTGCATCTTCCCTTCCTAGAATTCTCGTATTTCCTTGAGCCCTTTCTTCTATCCTTTTGTATTAACCTGTTCTCCATGTGTAACACATTACCTGATGTCTCACCTGTGATTTTTCGTCGTATTTCCTCGCTAAGGATAACACCAAAAACATCATCAAATTTTAGAGTGTTTGAACCAAAGACATAGTTACTTACAACCATGACCAATCCATTCCATCTTTATAGCAATGATAAAAAGATTAGAAGAGCCCCGACCCCATCATCAAAGTCCACTTTCACATAACTTAGTTCATTTGTAACCATATTAAATTCATTTAAATGATCTACAATAGACCCACCTTCTGACATATTCATATTAAATAATATCTTCATTAGAAATACCTTCTTATACGTCGAGGGTTTTTCATACAGTTTAGCCAATGTGTCTATCAATGCCTTCATTGTCTTTTCTTTTGAAATATTGAAAGCTACCGACATTGTCAGGCTCAGGCATATCGTTCCTAGTGCCTTTCTATCAAGAACCTCCCATTCTTAGTCCTTCATGGTCGTCGAATTCTTTTTTATTCCTTTCAATGGTAGGAATAGATCCTTATGATATAAAAAGTCTTCCATCTGCATATTCCATAACTAGTAGTTTTGGCCATTAACTTTCTCAACCCTAAAATTTCCATGTTTCGCAATTTCTCCCACTCGAACTAAGAACCCTATTTTTCTACGAGTTACCTTTCTCTCTGATACCAATTGTTAGAAAACAATATTGCACAACAATAAAGTGAAACAAATGCGGAAATAAAACACAAAAGATACACAATACAATAGAGACACACATATATATGTCCTATCAAGAAATGAAATGAAATGAAAAGGAAAGGAAAGGAGATAGAAGGAAAGGAAAGGTAATTCTATACATGGCAAGGAAAGGCTAGACATGCCAAGGAAAGGCATGGAAAGGCATGGATTGACCTATATCAAGACCTAGACCATGACCTAGAGCTAGACCTAGACCTATACCATGAGCTAAACCTAGACCTTGAACTAGACCTATACCATGACCATGATCTATACCATGAATTAAACCGTGACCTATACATATACCTATACATAGACCAAGACATAGACCTATACCTTTCCTAGACCTATAACTAGATCTAGACATGGCAAGGATAGACATGGAAAGGAAAGGCTATGCATGGCACATAAAGGCATGGTAATGCAAGGAAAGACAAGGAAATGGAAAGGAAAGGAAATGTAATGCAAATTAAGGAAAATCAAAGCTATACATGGAAAGGCTAGGTCTAGGTCTAAGTCTATATCTAGGTATAGGTCTAGATCTAGGTCATGGTCTAGGTCTAGGTCTAGGTCTAGGTTTATGTCCAAGTCAAGGTAAGGAAAGGAAATTCAAGGCAATGAAATGCAATGCAAGTAAATGGAAAGGAAAGGAAAGGAAATGTAATGCAAGGTAATACAAGGCTAGACATGGCAATGAAAGGCATGAAAAGGAATGGAAATACCTAGACCTAGAGCTAGACCATGAACTATACCTAAAGCCAAAAAATGAACTAGAACTATACCTACACCATGACCATTACCTAGACCTATACCTATACCTAGACCTAGACCTTTCCTAGACCTAGACCTAGACCTTTCCTAGACCTATACCTTTCCTAGACCTAGACCTAGACCTAGATGTGGCAAGGCTAGAGATGGAAAGGCAAGGCATGACAAGACAAGGAATGAAAAGGCAAGGAAAGGAAAGGAAAGGCATGGCATGGAAATTCATGGCATGGAAAGAAAATGAAAGGAAATTCAAGGCAAGGAAAGGAAAGGCTATACATGGAAAATCAAGGCATGGAAACACAATGCAAGGAAATAAATGCAAGTCAAGGAAATGGAAAGGAAAGTCTAGGCAATTCAATACCACATTTTTCTATGCAAGGATGAACGAAAAAGGAGTCAAGGTGTGGAGATAAAGAAATAAATTTCAATTGAGACTAAATGATATTGCATGTGGCTTGGACATTCAACTATAAACAAAATATATATTGTATATCAACGTGCTATTAGGGTTAGAAAAGTAAAAGCATATGAGATAAAATTTATCCAAATTCACATCTAGTAGAAGAAAACAAATTCACAATAAGATAAAATTTATGAATGAACTGATTTTTTATGATTGATTTTCATGTAATTTTGGCAGAAATCATGGTTCTCCTCATGGTTCCACCATGCCTCAAGGAGTTTTGGGAATATTCAAATTGACCCAAATCTTGGGAAACCTGAAACACACTGGGGTGATCGAAACTATAGTCTTTTGTTTTGTCAAATTTCAACGTGGGTGATTCAAAATGATGCCCTCCAATATCATACATGCACAATCGTATATACATTTGAATATTTGAGATACTCGATGGTGCGCATCACTTCGTTTTGTTTATACACCTATGTTATGCTTAGATAGCTCTCTACTTTACCATATGATTCAAATCAACATCCTTGTCATGATATAGAACCTATCATTCTACACATAAATATAAATCCCAATATTAAAAATTCTACAATTAAGCCTCAACCTTAACAAAAAATACACTCTTGAATCATAATCTCTAAGTAATTGGAATATAGCGCACCATATAAACCAAATACTAGAGCACTACTTTATGACATATGTATGCCACTTTAAATGATAAAAGTCCAAAGTTTTCCATTTGCACCTCAATCTTACCCTCCAATGATATATTTTTTTCAAATTTTAACTTAATGTGATTGAAACATATCAAGTACCACTAGTCAAGGAGTTATGATCAAGAATGGAGACCAATTGCAACATAGTATCCTACCATTTATTGAACACAATTTCCATTAACATGTTGAAAAAAACACATTTGTTTGTTAGAATCCATAAAGCATTTGAAACCTCTAAAGTTGAACCTTGAGAAGAAAATTTCCATAGGACCTGATACATAATTTTCAAAAATAGAGAAATGACCACATTTCTAAGTTACCACCAAAATAGCATAGGATTTCCAAAGATATTCAATGTGGTCCTAGATGCAAATATAACATAGTTTTATGGTTTAGTTCATGATGCCTATAGTTAATATGTGGTCCTAGAATCCTAATGGAAAGATAGCCTAGATAATCACTACCACCCTATGAGCATGAGGCTCAAAGTATATCTAGCCCGATTATTATTTTAAGGTTGTTTTTATGCAATTGGGAATGGAACTTGAAACCTACACCTAACTAATTGTCCACTTTTCTATTAGACCACAAGCCCAATATTGCAGTCATGAAGTAGACTTGAGCGCAACTAGGAAAAAATTGTTGCATATTAATGCCATATGCATGTGAAATAAGTATTAAAATTTTGTTGGTCCAAGTTCATAAAGGCATTCCTTAGGAATACATGATGTCAAATCTATACATATGCCCATCTCTCAAAGTAATAGTAGTTGAAAAGAAAATATCAAAATCTATGATCAAATGGCAAGTTGTTAAGATAGCTTGACCCATAGCTCAATATATGTATCTATGAAGGTGATAAATAACGCGACCTCGCTTATCACTATTTATTGTGCTTGTATCCCTAGTAATATTTGGAACTCCCCATCAACATCACATTATTTCTATTAACTATTAGTCTTAATGAATATAACACATTTCAAGAGACTTTTAAGAAACAACTAAAGAAAATATTGTAATCTAAGGATAACATTTTTATATGTGAGTTTATGTACAAACTTCATTCCACATTGATTTCATAATAAATTTCAATTTTGATTCAGATCGTATACATATTTCTTTGTAATTAGTGTTTTTTACATAAATGACACAGACCCAAAATCGGCGAGGATGGAATTGATTACAAAACATATAAAACGGATTGAACTATGAACACTAGATGATATATTGTCAATGTTCATTTAATAATCATACAAACAGGGAGAGGAGCCTCATTTCAGAAAAAAACCAAGAGGTTTTTTCCATTGTTTTTTTCAAACCATATAAGTTATAACGTATTAAACCATTTGGTGATCAAAACATACTTGTGAATTTATTTTTATCATTAATCCTAGGTGGTAACCAATTGATTTATTGTTTCTACCTTTAAAATTTGGAAACAACAATATTCCATTAGTGTTGCATGTGTATCATTGACAATTATTAACAAAAACATGTCATAGTAGAATATTTAGAGAAAAACAAACTTTCATATCAATTAGAGGGAACTAATAAAAAAATTAAATGGCACTTGGAAATATCTTTAGAAATACTAGAAAAAATTGTACACACTAAGAGACAACATGATATGCCACCTACATGTTGAAAGAAATGAAAAAAAAAATAGAAGTAAATTATTAGAAATATTTTATTTTCCTACATAAACATACACGACTTCGATTAAAAATTCATGGTTTCCCCAACAATAGTTTCTACTAACTAATCATCCATATGTAGCAAATATTCCCAAAAAATTGGGATGCATAATCATTGCTTTGGAGAAAATATAAGTGTGTGCATAACTATAATCATAAATTAGGCTATTTTTTTTTTTTTTTAATGAAAATATGAAAAACTTTAGCCTATATTTCTTCAAAAAAAATTCAAATTTAGCCAAATTGGCGAAATTTCACTTAAAACAAAAACGTCAGTTTTGTCCTTTAATTATTATCCAAAATCATTAGAAATTTTTCTGGTTTCAAAAAATGTGTTTTGTACATCTATGAAAAGTAATAAAGTTATGTATATGGAAATACCTAGACCATGACCTAGACCTAGACCTAGACCTAGACCTAGAACATGAACTAGACCTAGACCTAGACTTAGACCTAGACATGGCAAGGAAATACAAGGTTATACACGGAAACATAAGGTGTAGTAATGCAAGGAAATAGAAAGGAAATGAAAATGCAAGAAAATAAAATGCAATGCAAGGAAAAACAAGGATAGACATGGAAATGAAAGGCATTTCAAGGTGAGGTTTAGGTCTAGGTCTAGGTCTAGGTATAGGTATAGGTATGGAAAGGAATGGAAAGTCATGGCAAGGAAATGCAAGGCATGACAAGACAAGGAATGTCATGGTAAGGAAAAGCAATGAAATTCAAGGCAATGAAAGTATAGACTTGTCAAGGAAAGGCAAGCAAAGGCATGGAAAGGAAAGGTCTAGCTCTAGGTCTAGGTATACGTCATGGTCTAGGTCATGTTCTATTTCTAGGTAAAGGAAAGTTAAGGAAAGGAGAGGAAATTCAATGAAATGAATGGAAAGATATTGGAAGGAAAGACAATGGCAAGGTAAATCTAGGCAATGCAATGCATAGAAAAGTGAGGCAAAACATGCAAACGAAAGTTCTAGGTCTAGGTATAGGTCTAGGTCTATATATAGGTATAGGTCATGGTCTAGGTCTAGGTATAGATCTAAGTCTACTTCATGGACTAGATCATGGTCTAGGTCTAAGTCAAGGAAAATCAAGTCCATACAAGGAAATTCAAGGAAAGTAAATGCAATGCAAGGAAATGGAAAGGTGAGGAAAGAAAATGAAATCCAAAGAAAAGAAAAATCTATACATGGCAAGGCAAGGCATGTCATGGAAAGGCAAGGTATAAGTATAGGTCTAGGTATAGGTCATGGTATAGGTCATGGTCTAGGTCTAATTCAAGGAAAAGCAAGGAGAGGAAATGGTAAGGAAAGGAAATGGCAAGGTAAGGAAAGGAAAAGAAAGGCTAGAAATGGCATGGAGAGGAAAGGTCTAGGTATAGGTATGGAAAGGTATGGAAAGGAAATGCAAGGCTTGGAAAGGAAAGGAAAGACATGGTAAGGAAATGCATGGAAAGGAAATCCAAGGAAAGGAAAGGCTAGGCATGGAAAGGCAAGACAAGGCAATGGAACGAAAGGAAATTAAAGGAAAGGCTAGATGTGGCAAGTCAAGGTCTAGTTATAGGTCTAGGTCTAGATCTAGGTCTACATCTATACCCAGGTCATGGTATAAGTATAGGTCTAGGTACTGGTCATGGTATAGGTATAAATAAAGCTAATGGAAGGAAAGGAAAAACAATACAAGGAAAGGCAATGCAAGACAAGGAAATGCAAGGCAAGGAAAGGCAAGGTAAGTCACACAAGGAAAGACATGGAAAGGTAGGAAAATGTAGGGAAAGGAAATGCAAGGTAACGAAAGGCAAGGCAATGAAAGGTATAGGAATAGGTATAGGTTTAGGAAAGGAAAGGATAGACAAGGAAAGGATAGACAAGGAAAGGAAAGGCATGGAAAGGCAAGGCAATGAAAGGCTAGACATGGAAATGAAATACATGGGAAGGAAAGGATTGACATGGAAAGGAAAAGTAAGGAAATGATAGAAATGGAAAGGAAAGGCATGACAAGATGTGCAAATAACTATACCTAGACATGGAAAGTAAAGGAAAGGAAAGGAAATAAATGGAAAATAGAGACATGGAAAGGAACAATACAAGGAAAGGCAAGGCACAAAAAAATATGGCTAGGGAAGGAAGGACATAATAGGGAAAGGCATGGAAATATGAGGAATGGCAAGGCATGGAAAGATAAGGAATAGCAAGGGATGGAAAAACAATAAATCACGAGGGAATTCATTACAAGGCAAAGAGAGGCAAGGTAAGGAAAGACAAGGAATGGCAACACAAGACATGGAAAGGAAAGGTGTCGAAAGACATGTCATAGAAAGACATGGAAGGAAAGGAAAGGAAATGAAAGGCAAGGAAAGTGATTGAAAGACATGGAAATGCATGACATGACAAGGCATGGAAAGTAAATTCAAGACATGGAAAGGAAAGGAAAGATGAGGCAATGAAATACAAGGAAAGAGAAAGCAAGGAAAGGCAAGGCAAGGCAAGGAAAGGAAATTAAATACAAGACATGGAAAGGAAAGGGATCACATGACCATTTGTAGGTATTGAAAGTAAAGAAAAGACAAGTCAAGGTAAGGCATGGCAATGAAAGGCTAGACATGGCAAGGAAATTCAATGAAAGGAAAGGCAAGGTAGGGAAAGGAAAGGAAAGACATGGAAAGTAAGGGCAAGGAAAGGAAAATCAAGGAAAAACATGGCAAGGAAAGAAAATCAAAGGCAAGGAAAGGAAAGGAAAGGAAAGACATGGAAATGAAAGGAATGACATGGAAACAAAATGCATGTTAAGGAAATACAAGACAAGGAAAGGAAAGGCATGGAAATGAGAGGAAAGGAAAGGAAAGTCTAGACATGTCAAGGAAAGTCAAGGAAAGACAAGGCAAGGAAAGAAATGGAAAGGCAAGGAAAGACAAGGAAATGAAAGACACGACAAGGAAAGGAAAAGAAAATCAAGGAAAGACATGGAAATGAAAGGAATGGAAAGGAAAGAAAAGGAAAGGAACAAGACAAGGAAAGGAAAGGAAAGGCATGGAAAGGAAAGGAAATCCTAGACATGGAAAGGCAACTAAAGGCAAGGAAAATTGCAATGTAGTGTGGTTTTGGAACATAACGCGATTAGTGTGGTTTTGGATTTACATTTAAAAATTATTATGAACATATTAATATAAAAATCATCCATATAGGTTTCCATTATTACGTTATGGTTGAAATGTTTTTTTGCCATTAACATTGGAGAAAACGAAAATTGGTGAGTAGTGATTTTTCTTTAATACATTAAGTGGAAAGATATCCAAATGGAAATAGTTATCCCTTATAATTTTCTTTGAAATATTTATAAGTTCATCGAGCTTTTCATTCTTTTCCAGAGTTATGGAGAAATCGAAATAAGAATGGATTGGTCTTTGGTATAACTCAAGTTCTCCCGTAACCATTGTAATAAGTCGGATTTATATCTATATTTCATTTGTATCATATGATTTTAATAATTTGGGCACATGTATATACCTAAGTTTGATATATTTAACCTTGAATTTTACGAGATATTTATTTGAGTTCTTTAATAAGGGAGAATGAAGGATTTATAATATCAATGGTTTGTATGCCATATATTCAACATGACTATAACTAGAAAAAAAGAGCCAATTGTTTACCCAAACCAAGTTAAGGACCATACATTTATCAACATAAAATAAACAAACAATGTGCCATGAAATGTGTGTGTGTGTGTGTGTATTCAACATCATCTCAATTGTACATTTTTTGCAAAATGGCACATCATGCCCAATATACGAAACAACGGCAAGTGCCATAACGTGGAAAAGATACATATGGTGGCCTAGATACAAAATGGAAGTCATTGGTCACTCATTGACCACTGCCACCATTGCAACTATCAAGAGCATCTCAAAAATCTATATTTCTTCTCTTACTAGTAGAAGCATTGTTACACATCAAAATTCCTCACTTCTATAATGTCACATTCTCATTGTCTCAAGTGTCACAAGTGTCGTAAGTGTCACATTCTCATTCTGTAAGTGTCGCATCATGAACAACACCATGAAAACACTTGATATGACCCCTAAAACATGTTAGAAGAAGAATCTTCGTCATTTGTCAGTCAAAGAAAATGTTTTTCTATGAGAATTACTCATCTTAAAAACTTTTGGGAAGATCAACTCTCCCTTGCTCATATACAGGGAGATATAGCGCTCCTTTCCCATCTCATAGGGAGAATTGTAGCGATCTGTGGCCCATTCTAAGGGAGAACCTAATTGGTTGAGAAAATATTGGAAGAAATCCCTTTTTCTTCTAAAGAAATCTATGGATGGATCGAGTTGGTTTGGCTCGAATCTAACCTATAGGATACATATAAGGGAGATATCACAAATGATAGAGTCATAACCTCAACTAATACAAAATATAATCAAGGTGTTTGAGCCTCTCAAATCCTATAAATAGAGGCATTCTCATGGTGAACAAGAGAGGAAGAAATCAACACAGGATTTTTGTTCTGATCTTGGATCTTTCGAGCAAGGGATTGGATGAGGAGGACTTGGAGAGGTTTTTGCAACATCATATGAAGGTTGTAAGTGTCATTTTAAAGTTCTCATCAATATACTTGGCCTATTTCCTTCTTGTATGTGTTTACATGTACTTGTCTATGCTTGTTTCAATCTTCATAGATAGATCAAATTTTCCTAATCCATTAGAGTAGGAGATAGATGTTTGTCTCTTTTTATCTATTGCATGTATTGTTCAGAACTCATGGATTGGAGGATCTTGTACAAACTTAGAAAGTGAGGTACATCATACTATCCCTCATCTCTTTTTTAATGGACATAATTAATCTATAGGAATGGCAGTGTCCAAAGGTAGTTATCTGTCTTGGTAGAGCGATCTGTACTCCAAGGGAAAGTTCACCTGTCCGCGGGGGAATATTTCTGTAACCAACACATCAAGTGGTTTTTCACCTGGACATGGTTCATCACTCCATAGACTGGAAAAAGAAACAAAATTCTTATAATTTTTTTTCCACAATGAATTAGCATACTTACAAAATGATACTTTGTAATTCAACCTATAATTCAACCTAAGACAACTCACAATAGATGATACTGAAAATCGCAAGGGATTTACCCTCCTCCATGGCCCTAATCTCTTATTGATGCCACCCTACATCAATTACAAGGATCAAATCATGAAATTTTTAAAAACAATGCACAAACTGATTATATTCATGATACATAAAAATTGATCATCAAAAAATTATATCACCATGAATAACTCAGGAAATGTTGGAGAGTCATTGGCAGGTAGAGAGCTTGGTTGTACAGCCTTCTCTAAAGAAAAATCTATTGTGGTATCATTAGTGAATGGAACATATTGAAAATGTGGTGGGAGTAGGTGGCATACGGGTGCATCCACTATGGATGGATGCAATAGAAAAGGTGAGGGGGTGGGTAGAAAATATGGTGAGGTTTGGTGGCCTCCGAGTGCATCCACTGTGGATGGATGAGATATGAAATATGGTGTAGGTGAGTGGTTATAATACCCCATGGGTTTTACAAAGGATGATAAAACACTAGGGCTAGAAAGAGGTATTCCAAGAGCCAGGGTTGGGTGCCAAAGGACTAGACTAGCCTTGTAGTTGGAGAAAAGTGATGGGTGGAGAATAAAATGTTGGTGGTATAGATGATCTATATTTATGAGAGGAACAAAGTGGATAAAAAATGAATACAATAACACAGAGATAAAAATAGATATCCAGTGAAAAATAAATTCTATTGAATAAATGAAATAGACTGAAACTGTAAAACTACATAACTAAAACAACTTGCTTGAATGGTGGTAGCTATCTCTTAGAAGAGATGTGGCTGCTATGTGCATATGTCTAATAAGAATGATTACAATGAGGCTCCAGAGGCCTTTTTAATATTATGCATGAATTCTAAAACCCTATACATCCAAAAACCTAACCCTAGGAGGTGAAACGCCAAAAGTTATGTGGGTCTCGATGGGTAAGTTGGCACCTCAACTTCCCAGGGTCGTAACTTTTGCATACAACCTCTGTTTTAGGCATGTGATAGATCGTTGGAAAGGTATTTTGATAAATACACATTACCCATCAAACTCTAACTCTGTCTATAGTTTTCCTATAGAAAACCAAAAAAAACACTGTTTAGGGCCCCAAAACAGCCCTGAAGTACGGAAAGATGTACTGACATGAAAACCTCCAAAATAAGCCAGTTGGATTAGGTGAGTGGCCACCAATATCCACCTGTAATATGTTTAGGGCTTCATATATCCCCATAAGTGTGTTACCCACAATTATAAAGAAGTACAAAATAACGTGTTGAACTAAAAATTATCAAGAGGAGCCAGTTGGAATAGGTGGGTGGCCACCAATATCCACTTGGATCAATCCTCCCCCCTTAGGAAGAAATGGTATCCATTGTGTTGAGTTTCGCCATCAGGTGACGAAACTTATACTGAATTTGGCCTTGGGTGAGCCACTTTCCTTGGTGTAGGAGCTTCCCTGCCTTGACACCCCGATAAAGATAAACCCCGATAAGTGTGCTTGACCTGTGTGTCCACTATCTGATCAGTGGATGCTTGTTCCATGCAGTTAGGGTTGAGCTCTCTTGGTGTCAGTTGTTCTGTAATATTTGAGGTATTCCATAAGGGTGGAAAATATGGGTGAAGGAGGTCCACATTGAACATTGGGTGCAAGCCAAGGAAGGGTCAAGTTTTGAGCTCAAAATAATTGCTACCCATAGACTTGATGATAGTGTAAGGCCCATAGAAAAGTGGATGGAGCTTCTGATGGGGCCCTGTAAAGTGCTCTTTCTTAAAATGTAACCAGACATTGTCTCCCACCTGAAACTGATGCAATACCCTGTGTTGATCATGTCACTACTTGTACTTAGCATTGGATTTCTACAAAATCTCATGGACCTGTTATTGGAATTGTTGAATCCACTCAATGAATATGGTGGCTTTGTTGGCCTCAGAATGAACATGGGAAGATTTTTCTTGTGTGGTGGCAAGAGGTATTGTAACATCAATGGGACCCAAGGGTTAGAATCCCAGCCCCACCTGAAATGTGATGTGGTCGGTGGAGTTATGGAGAGCCCTGTTGTAGTTATGTTGAACATAGGGGAGACTCTCATCCTAGTACGTTGATTCTTAGAGTTGTACATGCACAGGATGTGCACAATCATCTGATTGATGACCACTATTTGGTTGTCGGTTTGGGGGTGGAAAGTAGTGGATTTAGTGAGCTTGGTGTCCAACAGTGACCAGAGACTCGACCAAAATGTGTTGAGGAACCTGATGTCCTGATCGGAGATGATGGTCTATGGTATCCAAAAATTGAACCACACTCTTTCGAAGAAGATATTAGTAGTATCTGTTTTTATGATGGTCTTCTTGCAGTCTATGAGGATGGCCATCTTTGAAAACTAACCAACAACCAAAAATACACAATCATTGACTTGCTTCGTGGATCAAAGGCCAGACATGTAATCGATTGAGATGGATTCCCAAGGCATCTCAGGAGTAGGAAGAGGGGTGTACAAGCCTTGCTTCTTGATGTTTGGCTTGGAAATAACATAGGAAGTGAAATATCCGATATACTTGATGACATCCTGTCAGAGTTTTGGACAATAAAAATGTTTACGTAGAATGGCCATAGTTTTATCCATGCCAAAATGTCCTGCCATATGAATATAGTGAGGCTCCAAGATCAGATTTTCATGCTTGTTTTCCAGAACACAGAGATGGCCAAAATGACATAACAATCTATCCTGAATGTGAAAATCGGTGACATTTGTGCCTATACCAAAGAGCTGATAGGTGGTGGAAAAGTATAGATCTTGTTGATAAATTTGGGGCCACTCAGATGCCTCATGTCCACAGGAATGGCACACGGTGGTGAGTGCAACCATGGGATGTCAACTGAGGCAGTCAACAACACGATTTTTTCTCCCTTTCTTATACTTGATGTTGAGATGGAACTATTGCAGGTAGGTGGACCACTTCTGATGGAAGTCGTTCTGCAACTTCCCCTGTGTCTGTATGAATTGTATAGGTTTGTGATCAGTGTGGATGATTGTCTCCTCTTCTAGAATGTAATTTTTCCATTGACGACACGATTGGACAATGGAATACATTTTCTTGTCATAAGTGGGGTATTTCCAAACAATATCTGAGAGTGTCTCACTATGGCATGCCACTGGATGATCGTGTTGAGTGAGAACTATGACGACAACATAGTCAGATGCATAAGTCTCAATATCGAATGATTGTTGCAAATCGGGTAAGGAGATTACTGGAGCTGAGCATAATTGATGCTTTAGATCATCAAATGCTCCTTGTTTTTCCTTCCTCCATGCAAAATTTGGCCTACCGTCACCCTTGGTTACTTGGATGAGGGCCCATGCAATATGGGATAATCCCAACGCGAACCATTGGTAGAAGTTGGCCAATCCCAGGAAGATCCAAAGCTTGGTTAGTTTGGTCAGGGCTGGATAGTCATAGATGACTTGAATATTAGCTGGATCAACATGTACCCCATGTTCATCAACAATGTAGCCCAAGTATTGGACCTTGTTCATGCTAAAGGATCATTTTTCCAATTTGGCATATAGCTTGTGTTGTCATAGAGTGCTCAACACCTGCTGAATATGTTTCATGTGCTCCTCCCAAATTCTCTTGAAGATGAGGATGTCATCCAAATATACCACCATAAAATATTTGTTGAAGGGTCTCAATACATCATCCATCAACCTCATAAAAGTGGTTGGTGCATTTGTTAAGCCAAAGTGCATGACCAACCATTCGAATAGACCTTATTTAGATTTCAAAGTTGTCTTCCATACATTAGTTGGCTCAATGGGAACCTGGTGGTAGCCGGAATTTAGATCAATATTGCTGAAGAAGTTTTCCCTCTTGAGTTGGTCAAGAAGGTCATCAATTCTAGGAATTGGGTACCGGTTCCTGACTGTGATTTTGTTTAATTATTTGTAATCAATGTAGAGTTGCCAAGTCCCATATTTCTTCTGCACCAGTACAATCATAATTCTGCAAGGGGAGGAGTTGGGTCTGATGTGCCCCTTTTGAATCAGCTCTTGGATCTGATGCTTGATTTCGTCATTTTCCATCAATGAACGATGATAGACTGGTCCATTAGGCAGAGGTTCACTGAGAGTTATATCAATTGGATGCTTGATTTGGTAGTGTGTCGGTACCCTGGTGGGTGAAGAGAAGATATCTCTGTACTCTTCCACAAATCCATCCACTTTCTTATGCTACAAAGAGAGACTCTATGTAGAGGCCATGGATGTGGTGGCGACCTTCTTTTTTACTATGAACATGGATTACAAAGAAGATGAAATTATCGTTCTATGAAATGACGTTACTGCATTGCTTAGCAGAGATTAAATAAATAGCGGTAGGTGGCGCCACCTCTAGTATTTTGTACAATTGTATACCAAAAGTAATAATAACACTACGGGGTCTAGACTCATACATAATATGCCACTTCCACAAATATGGTTGTCCCAAAACAACATCACAAAATTCAAGAGGATAAATATCACACAATACCTCATATTTGAAAGGATTGATGTTGTAAGGAAAATGACATTGTTGGCTAACATGGAGATCCCTTCCTTGGCGAAGCCAGCCGATGGTGTAGGGCTGCAGGTGTGGTGTCATCGGCAGGTCCAACCACTTGACGACCTCTGCTGATATCAGGTTCTTCTAACTACCAATGTCAACAATGAAGTGAAGCAGAGACCCCTTTACCCACATCTGCGAGTGAAAGAGGTGCTCCTCTTCCTCTGGTTCTTCTGGTTCACTTGGATGGACTTTGGTGGTAGCGACTATGGCATTGGGTTGAAAATTTATAATTTTCTTCCCTCCTTCTGGATTTGATTCGGAGCCAGAATCGACCTCTGACTCAAAATCTTTCATCTCGACCACAAGTGACTTCTTGGAGCAACACTCTTCGGTGTTGTGCCAAGGGATTTTATGGTATTCACACCATTTTCCCGTGTCCTTGTTTGATTTCTCATTGCCCTTCTTGTGTTGCGGCTTGGATTGGATGTCCTGAGAGTGGCCATCTGTGTTATTTCCCTTGTTGTGTGGATTGGGGCCACCTTTTCCTTGCTTTAGTTGTGAGGATTTTGCATATCCAAACTCTCACCTCTTTTGCTTAAATTTCTACTCTATATTGATAGCATAGTTATACATCGTACCCAATGATACAATGTCCAAAAACTCCATTTATGTTTGAATGTATCTATGCAAACAGCCATGATATTTGAGCACCAAATGTCATTCAAAGGCTTTGATAACCAATTTGGTGTGCATGGTATGGAAAATATTGGAGAAATTCGGTACTATCTAGTCCCTTTCCTGATGCAAGGTGGTCCATCTGGTGTATTGGTCCTCGTAGCTTCCAACAGGGTAGTATTGTTCTTTAATGACATCCCTGAAGGAATCCCATGTGGGGGAGACTGAAAACATTGCATATTCCTCTATGGCCCTTTTATTAGAGTAAGTATCCCACCAGTCTTTAACATGGGGGACAACCTTGAGGAGTGAAAAAGTAATTTTTTCCCTATCGAAAAAATTGTGGACCGAAAAATACCCTTCGAGCAGATTCAACCATTTAACTACAACATAGACATCTATCTGTCCTTCAAATAATGGAATATCAAAATTTACCTGTACCTTGAAGGTGGTTGCATGGCCGCTTGATGAATATGCTTCCCCTGTGGGAAGCCACCAAAGGATCTATGAAAAGTTGTTCATCAGTTTGTTCCTTTGTCAACATTTTAGAAGGATCTCCTACTCCATCATCTTTCTTTTCATCCCCAATGGGTTTTTGTCGAGCTCAGCACGGTCGATTTTGCAATGGATCAATTGGTTCAAGCCCCAACCTCTTGTACATAGATCTTGTCATGGACATGCACGAAGAAAAATAAATGAAGATCAGACCGCTCTGATACCACAGATCCATATTTATGAGCGAAACAAACTAAATAAAATTTAGAATAAAATAACATAGATATAATAACATATATCCATAGAACAATAACTTCTATTGAATAAATGAAATAGGATGAAATTGTTAAACTGTAGAACTAAAACAACTTGCTTGAATGGTGGTAGCTATCTCTGAGAAGAGGTGTGGATGCTACGCACATTTGTCTGAGAAGAATGATTACAATGAGGCTCCAAAGGACTTTTTAATATTATGCATGAATGTCAAAACCCTAGACATCCAAAAACCTAACCCTAGGAGGTGAAACACCAAAATTTTTGTGGGTCCCGATGGGTAAGTAGGTACCTCAACTTCCTGAGGTCATAACTTTTGCATATGGCCTTCATTTTAGGCACATGATAGCTCATTGGAAAGGTCTTTTAGATAAATACACATTACACCATCAAACTCTAACTTCGTCTATAGTTTGATTGCGGAAATCCAAAAAATCATTTTTTAGGGCCCCAAAAAGGCCCTGGAAGTAAAAAAATATGTACTCACATGAAAAATTCCAAACTAATCCAGTTGGATTAGGTGGGTGGCCAACAATATCCACCTAGAAGATGTGTAGGGATTTAGATAGCCCCAAAATTATGGAACCCACAATTATAAAGAAGTACAAAAGAAGGTGATGAACTAAAAACTCTCAAGAGGAGCCAATTGGAATAGGTGGACGGCCACCAATATCCACTAACTTTTGCATACAACCTCTATTTTAGGTGCGTGATATCCCTTTGGAAAGGTATTTTCAAGAACTTCAAATTACGTCGTCAAACTCTAACTTTGTCCACAGTTTGATTGTGGCAAGCCAAAAAACAACTATTTACGACTCTAAAACGGCCCTAGAAGTACAGAAAGATGTACTGACATGAAAAATTCCAAACTAATCTAGTTGGATTAGGTGGGTGGCCACCAATCTCCACCTAGAAGATGTGTAGGGATTCAGATAACCTTGGAAGTGTGGAACCCACAATTATAAAGAAGTACAAAATAATGTGTTGAACTAAAAAATGTCAAGAGGAGCCAATTGGAATAGGTGGGTGGCTACCAATATCCACCTGGATCAATAGATGAACCAACAATGGATTATGAGACCTACATACATATTTATTATATTTTTATTAGTAACAAAGAATCAAAATTCAACAAAAAATATATAACAAATTTGAGATTTAAAAAAGATTTAAATCAACACATGATACTTGTGACGGTGGTGACTTGTCGATCCCAAGTGTACATCTCTTGTCATTGTATGGTACTGCAACCTACAAAAACACCAGAACATTTTATTTGAGGACACCATAAAATAAATAAATCACTATGGTGAATTTATCAAATGTGATACATACATGTGTATGCGATGCATCAAATTAACATGCTTCCTCTACTACCACATCAATGGTGGAGACTAACATTAATGCATCTACTGGTGTAGAGGGTCTAATATAGGGGTGTAGCAACTACAAAACATCATACAATAAGATATGTAAATAAATACACATAATACATATACATATACATATACATGTACATATACATATACATATTCATATACATATACATATATATAAATAACATAGAGATGGTTAAGATACTAACCTCCTCCATGAAACTCTTATGTCCATTGGCCTCCATAGACCCAAACAAGTTTTCCTGCAACTCGAGCATCTAAGAGGCTCAATTGAAAAAATACTCTATCCATGTTCCCTCTCCCGACTGCACTCTGTTGTAGGGGTTGAAGGTCCAACCCCTCTTCCAATGTCACCAGTAGGAACCTCTTGTCAAGATAGTGCAATACAAATCCCATGCTGCACCAGGCTCTAAGTCAACATTGATATTGATAATTCTATTCGTTGGATTCCTTCTACAATGGGAGGATGTTGAGAAAAAGGGTTAGGTATTCACCTAGGAGGACAAGTACCTAGAATAGGGTCATGCCTAGCATGCTCTCTATCATGTGAAGAACCTAGACCCACCCTTTGTAATTCATCATTGTCAAAGTAGTTGACATGGTGAGACAAAATAAACTCTAACCATAATTTCCTTAGGAAATATAGAGGCACCACCCTATTATTGCAGGGTGTTTTTTCAAACACCATGAACCATATATCCATCTAGTCATCCTTAAAAATTTTGTGGATCCACCAATCTATACAAATGTGTCTCTTGTTGACAAGTGGTTGTAGTCCGTTTCTAGGATCAATAAATAGTGACATCAAATTTGTTTTTGTTATATTCAAGTCTCTGACTTGGTTTTTATCAATCCCAATCTTGTAATAGTCAAACATCATAGCCCTGTATTTATAAATACTAGTTAATTTCCCTTAGGCACTTGCAATGGATGATACAATGACATCCAATGAAGTGTCCAATGACAATTGGCTATGATTTCTTGTAGTCCTTAACTAACAAAAAATTGATCTCAAAGAGGTCTTCCCTTCATCAATTTATGTGTTTATGTTTGGTGGTTGTGGCGAGTTGGGGTTTTTTGTGCCTTCATGTGGTTGTGTGGGGTTTTGATTATGTCAAAGTTCCATATTAATTATTCTGCTATAGTTTAAACAGGGAGTTCATATAAATCATGTTGGTTTTTTTAATTAAATAAAAAAAGTACAAAAAGAATGCAAACAAATAGTTCAAGAAATTAAAAAAAACAAGAAAATAAGCACAAATACATACCAAGATTTCTTTCGATATCGTGTTAGATCTTATGGATTTCAAGTGAGAAAAAACCCTTTTCTCAATTTTCCCAATAACTCCTAAAACACGAGGCGTGGTCGTCAAAATGGCCAAAATCCATGCCCACGATCCCTTTTATTGGGTCCAATATGAACGTGCCTATATGACATGTTGAGTGGAGGTTTGAGGTTTTTCATTCCTATATGAGTGCGTTCGTGGTCACCCCATTGCCACTTTATCATCCATTGACTTCATGCACTCACCCATGTGTAAAATCCAAGAATAACGAAAGAAGAAAAACATCAAACACAAGAAGCATGAACAAAATAAAAATAAAAAAAGGTATTTACCCTGGAAGCCCTCTACCAAAACCAACCTTTGAAGATACATCTTCATTAACTTTCGCCACTATGACCAAGCTAGCTAACTTATGCCAACACTAGCCACTTCAAGTATTTTACAGTGGAGTATTCCAAGCCTTCAAATACACCATGGATGAATACCATGGGCCACCCAATTCCAAGAGACCGTAAAATACCTATGGTAAACCATATTTGCATCATCCTTAACCAAGGAAACCATGTCAAAATTAACCTAATAAAAAAAAATTAATAAACCACGCACATAACAAGACAAACTTTAAGGAATTTCCACTTGTACAACTAAATCTATATTTTTTTAGTTCTTGTATCAACATTCTCAAGTTTCCCTAATATTTTCTATTATCATTTTTGTAACCTAAAGACCATTTCATTTTGTACTCTCAATTTGAAGAAGCAATTTTGTGGCATATTCATTTTGTCATTTTAGTCAATCATAAGCATTTTAAAGTGTATTATTATACTTTTTTATGCATATATTGCCTTGCCCTAATATAATGGAGATGGTCTTTAGTATCTTGACTACAACTTGAATAATTATTTTATCTTTACAATGGTGGTTTAAATTGTTGTAGTCATCCTAATAATGCCCCACCCATTTTCCTTTCTTATGAGTGAATTTTAAAGAAGTTACCATCCTCTTTCATAGAGATGATTTTAGGGGATACATTTCGCTCATGGGCTAATTTTCCATGGTTTTTCGAAAAACAAGATTCTTTATTTTAAAAATGATTTGCCCAAATTCTATCGGATAAAATTATTTTACCTTAAAAATCGCCAAAATTTTATAAAAACTATATGAAATCCTTAGAAATTTGAATATTTTTACAAAAAGATTGCCAATCATTTATAGTTGGCATATGAAGGATTAGTAAGATTCGCCAAGGTTTCTACATTTTAAAATAAATTTCCATCCTTAAAATCATCCATGCTCTTTCGCATTTAAAGATATTGTGCAATTCTTTGATATTAATGATCATCTTTTGTATTTTTTATTTGAGATTCTTTTACAACTTCAAATATTTCCATCTATCAAGACTAATTTATGGATTATTTTCCTAGATAAACATTTCCTTTTAGTTATAAAACATTATTTTCAATGCTCTTGCTTTGATTAATTAGTTGTCTCTAGTTTTATATTAAATATTTACAAACATTTGGTGGCAAAAATATTTTAGAGAATATATTTTGTATTGATGGATACCCCTTCTAACTTTGGACTCTTCCATTTTAAGCTTGAAGCAAGGAGGTTTCGAACTTTTAGTGGCTACTTGCCAGAGTTACTCTCAAGGGGAAATCTCAAGGAACAACACAGTGAATGCTTGATAATCAAAGTTTTGGCAGTATGAGATCAATATTGAGGAAGTTGACATCTAAGGGAAAGGAGTGATTGTTTCCAGAGTTAGTTTTTATCTTTGAAATTCTATTCACAAGTACACACAGATTGTAATTTCTTAACTTTATTGAATGATTATTCTCTCAACTAGTTTGAATAGTGAAAGTGACAATAGGACAATGTTTATAATAATTTAAGAACTATAAGCTCAAGATTCACCAACAGTAGTTGAAGAGTAAAGAAGTTATAAGGATAAGATCCACTAGTTACACTTATAAGTAGAAGCACATCCTTTAAGTTAAAGGTTCTCCTTTTGACATTGTAATATACCTTCATGTGTTAATACATAAATTGTTGTAAGTCAATTGTGTTGATACTTTTGCAACATTGTTTTTGGTTGTGGACTATTTATTTCTCTTCATTCTTTTGAGTGTGAGCATTCTAACTTGTGGACTATTCTATTTTTATCATGTTCATTTTCACTTTTTTTTTATGCTTACTAACATCCGACAAGAAACATGCATCCTCTCCGTAGCTTGTAGACTACTCTTGTAGACTATATTTACTATTTTCCAAAACATTGAATGATTGATTTTGTACTAACCCTAGTTGTAGACTATTCTTCTATGGCTAGTGTATGATTGGTTCATATTAACTTGGTTACTAACCATTTTTACAAAAAGGTGTGCCTAGAAATTGGATTGTGTCATTTCAAAAGGGAGTTGAGATGGTTTGAGTGAGATCCAAGTGTGGTAGTAGTGGTAGACAAGTATCCGTACTAATGGTCACATTTCCTATTTTTATTTTCTTAATCCTATTATCGGATATGTACCTTCCACATTACATTGTTACTTTGTTGTATCTCCATTCTTAACTTACACCCCCTTTTATTTATCGCATTATATTAGATTACTTTAAATTATATTTCAATCTTTCATTTTGAATAAAGCCTAACATTAAAATAACATTTTACCATGCATATTGAGCCATGAAAGGCTAATTGAGTCTTTTGTCCCACTTGTCCTAAAATTGGAATAAGGGGGTCATAGGTACACCAAGAGTATGCATGTGCAATGGTTGATTATTTCTCTTGTTTTATTTATTTCTTAACATGGTAAAACAAATTAACAATCCTAAACACATAGAGTAAAAGGATATAAAATAATCGAAGGATAAACAAACATAAAGAAACAATATTTAAGGATCATCACATAACCACTTATATATGACGTGAAATCAAATTGCAAATTCTCAATTCTCTTTGAATTAAGAGTTAATTAATTCATTGAATTGTAAAAATTGAATAAGGATAAATCATTTTATTTGAGTCATTGAATTGGTCAAAAGGTGAAATATGGAACCTATGTTGTAGGATATTGGGCCTTTTGTTCCAATAAACTTATGTTTTTTACTATGATAGAAAACCCAATTCAACATATTATTAGTGCCATTGTCATTAATGTGTCTCTTAATATTATAAATAAAATGTGAAACAAATAATTTGAAAGTACGTTACTACTTTTTTCAAAATATCTACAACTATATATACTTAACTTAAAACATTTTTTTCTCACATTTAATAACAAAAAAAACTACCAAATGTTAAAATAAAATTATTTGAGTGAGGTATAGCATTTTCAATGTTGTTAAACTTGATGGCTTTGCATACATTCAATGTACACGTCATTTATTAAAAGTTATAAGATGATCCAAGACAATTAATTTAGAAGTAAAATGGAAAACAAATTATTTGAAATTATTTGAGTGAAGTATGGCATTTTCAATGTTGTTAAACTTGATGGCTTTGCATACATTCAATGTACACATGATTTATTAAAAGTTATAAGATGATGCAAGACAATTAATTTAGAAGTAAAATGGGAAACAAATAATTTGAAAGTATGTTACTACTTTTCTCAAAGTCTCTACAACTATATACTTAACTTAAAGTTTTACAAACAATTTTTTTCACACTTTATAGAAAGGAAAAAGTTACTAAATGTTAAAATGAAATTATTTGTGTGAAGTATAGCATTTTCAATGTTGTTAAAATGGATGACTTTACATGCATTCAATGTATACATTATTTATTAAAATAATTTTTATTCAATATAATATTCTATACAAAATAATAAATTAAATTAAATTAAATAATAGTTTATATATAAAAACAAGATTACAAAATAAAATCATATTAATAATTGAAAATATAAAAATATAAAACAATTTCCATTACAATATATACATGTCAAATCTATCATCTTTCCATGTATTTTATCAATTAAGAACATCAACATCAACATAATAACATGCAGATAAGTAAATATGATACCAAACATTAATATATATATACATAAATATTTCTAATTAAATCTATATTACATGAAAAAATTTACATCTCAATCAATCCTAGTCTTTAGTGATTTAGCGAAGCATTCTTAAATTAGTTCATTTAAGATGATGATTTTTTTACGGAATATTTGTCCAAAATCAGTTTAAAAATTATTGAATTGGTAGATTTGAATGATTATTTCTGTATAATCAAAATACCTAAAAAAATTTCAACATACTGAATCCATTTCTACATTCAAAAATAATTTTTTAATAACAAAAATAATGATTAATGTAAATTTATATTACCAAATTCCAAAAAAAAAAAACATTTAGTAAAACCCCTAACCAACACCTTAGTAAAACCCCTAACCAACACCTTATAATTTTACTTGGACATATCTTAATTTTGGCGTTTTATTTCTTTAAAAAAGATTAAAAAACAAAGACACAAACAAAGAACAAAGTTTCTCCATCAATTTCGAGAGAAAAGCATCCTAGTACTTAGTTAGCCTAGATATTGGATTTAATCATTCGAGATAACGTGAAGTAATATTGGAAAAAGACTAACAAATAAAAACGCTTCTCCATCAATTTGATATTCATTTCCGGAAACTGCACTGTATTCAATCCGTTAGATTGGAATTGAATAAGTCCTCGTCTTCGTCATCGGCGTCGTTTAGTGGTGTGCTCATTGTGGGATTAAACTTATTGTTGAATCCTGGGATAGAGGCTACAAGTTGGGCTTGCTGGGAACGTATTTTCTGAACCATTGCCTGTGTTGCAGTTATTTGAGATTCCAGGTCTGATATTTGAAGTTGAAACTGCTGTATGATGCCTGCACAGCCGAATGCAGGATCCTCTAGTCTTGCACTTGCTTCGTAGACCATACTATTTATTGCATCAGCTCCCTGGTCCGAGGGAAGATCCTGCCATAGTGCAACGGATTAAAAGATGAAATTGGAAGCAGAGAAGATCTCCGTTAAGAAAGCGAGATCGAAATTCTTTTATAGCCCTGTGTGAAAGTGATAAAAAATGGCTGACTTTTCAAAAAACATAGATCCATTTAAACTCTAACTCTGTATTTGTTGGTCCTAAGTTCCAGGTTAAAAGAAATTGCAGTATAATAAATTAACATAAATCCAGCAAATTCCAAACGGGATCTTTATAAACAGCTATATGTTCAAGATAT
>ML799887.1:19670-41255 GCA_009831015.1 Picea engelmannii | reverse complement strand
ACGTGCGCGCGCGCGCATGCGCATGATAATTGGCCACAGTCATGGACAATGAAAGCAATAATGGTGTCAAGTGAATTAGCCAAGGAAAGAAGAGATGACTCTCTAGTATTCCTAAGCTCACCAATTAGGTTTTAATTCCATCTAAACATTGAATAATTTCCATGTATATCTCTCATGGGGGTGCTTGAGGGTTAAGGGTTGGGTTCAGATGAGGGTTTTACTCCATTAGCATAATAAAAAATACATTTAAAAAATAGCAATCAAATTTTGTAAATTATTTAAATTTGTATAATTTAACAAATATAAAAATGAAATTTAGAAAAGAAAGTGTCTTGAAATGAGAAGTAATCTATTGGAAACACCGAGTGTCAATGATGCCAACACCCCTCATGTGTGTCCTTGTCAATCTGGGCCTAATCAATAATAAAACACATGTTCAAGTTGGTGAAAAAATGGAGGAAAAGATGTTGGGGGTAGGAGAAAAATGAATACAAAAGGGTTGTGTTTATTCCTTTTTAAATTAGACAAAGGAAGACACGATCATTAAGAATGCATGCTTTTAAAATTACTTTCTCATTTTTTTCACATAGTATAAAATTTGTGTGGAAATCAATGTGGAGGTTGGCATGGTGAGTGAATTAAGGTTTGACAAGCCCACAACTATTCAAATAGGATCATGTGCACATTCAAACTTCAAATTTATAATTAGCCTGCATTTACATTACAACAATTTTGGAAATCTTATCCTAACATCTAACATGAAACATGGACCCTTTCGATAGGTTGTAGACTATTCTCGATTTCTTAGAATATGTGATTGTTCATATAGCTTAGTTGTTGGTGGACTATTCTCCCTATTTCTATATGTCTAATTTTCTTTCATTTCAACTTGGTGTCAAAGCCTTGAATGACTAACCTTAGTTGTAGACTATTCTTGCTATGGTTAAGGTATGATTGTTTCATCTTAGCTCAGTGACTAACCAATTTGCAATAGGAAGGTTTTCCTAGCAATTGGATTGTGTCACTTCAGGAGGCACTTTGAGATGGTCAAAGTTGTAGTGGTGGCCTTCCTCTAGCCCTAGAGAAGAGCAAACTCCCATGACTAGAGTTCAACACGACGCCCATGCAGTAGCGACAAATTTTTAGGAAGCAATTCCACAACACATCCATGAGCAAATTGAGGAGGTTGAGGCTGACATCCAGTTGGAACAAACCCTGAATCCAACTCAGGAAGTGAATGAAGGTATCATCATTTGGGTGCCTGGCATTGGTAGCTTGTGTAGGCATGAATCAAAGTATTTGCATACAATGGAACTCTACTCGCATTTGAAAATTCTTCTGGGTTAAATGTTGCAGACTAGGGAGGAAGCTCAGAACACCATACAACTCCAGCAGGGCGCATCTCCCTTCCTCCATCTCAACAACAACAACACAACCTAGCAGGAAGTGTTATACCCTGATTTTGAGTCCCCGGAATAAATAATGTATTGTGTTTACTTTATGAAAGGTTGGAGCACCCAAAAAATTAAAATGTAATATTTTCATCATTATTAATAATAAAATACATCATTGGCTTTGAGACCAACAAAGATGTACGAGTTATAAGAGGCTAAGTATTGTAAGAGTTATAAGGGGCTAAGTATTTTTATTATATTGTATTTATCCATAATTGTTTTAATTGATAGAAATGATTACATGAGCTTATGAGGGAAGGTCATGTAGTTCTTGATTTCCAAGTAAATATATAAACCCTACCCCTTCTTTTACCTAAAGGATATTCTTTTCTTTTTATTTTTGTATAATGAAAAGGAGACATCACTATATCTTATCCCGGAGTAACTCTTAGAACTATAGTTGATCAAAATAAACAAAGAATAGTTAAAAAAATGTTTATTTTTTAACGTTGATCCAGTTTCTCAACTTTTTGTATGTATCATTTAGAATAAAAAAAATTCCATATATATTTAGAAAAAAAAAATACTAATTGTTTTTATCAACCAATAACATTTGGATATTTATTATTTTAATTGATAACATAAAAAAATTCCCTCTCTATTTACAAAAACATATTTTACTAATTGTTTTTATCAATCAATAACATTTGAATACATCTATTTTAATTGATAACATCTTAATTTTTTTTAATCCTTCTCCATAGTTAATAGATTCAAAATTTAAATCACTCTAAGCTTTCAAAGGGAATTTGGAGCACACGGAGCCTAGTATCTTCCTGGAAAGAGGACGCACACTAACCGATCTTTCCATTAGTTAATGAACCCAAACCCAATGCCAGAAAATGCAGGTTGGGTTCTTGGAACAGGAAAGAATAGCGTAATTACATATATAATAATGTATGTTGGGTTCTTGGAACAGGAGAGAATAGCTTAATTACACATAATAGCAGCTCGAAATTAGTTGAAATGAACAAAATGGATCTTTCCAGTAATTACAATATAATGATGTATGTTGGGTTTTTGGAACAGGAGAGAATAGCATAATTACATATATAATAACAGCTCGAAATTGGTTAAAATGAACAAAATCGATCTTTCCAAATTGCATAATTCCATATATAATAGCAACTCGAAGATCGACCGAAGCTTTACCAACCCCAAGGAAACTCGGAGTACAGTCTTAATCAATAGTACAGACAGACTTTGGGTGCTAACATCCAGAGTCGAGAGGAAAACAGCCCAGATTGTACGCTAAGGTCCCTGAGCAATGGCTTAGTGGAAAAGGAAGTGATCGAACGATAACAACCAAGAGGTGGCTTCGAAGCAGCCATACTTTCCTTGGAAGAAAGCGTAATAGCCCAAAAGATCTTGAGGGGAACATACTAAGATATAATTGGAAACATCCCTAATACTAATACTGAGTGGACAAATCTATTTTATTTGAAATAGTTTTTATTTTTTTTAATCCTTGATTCAAAGTTGACATGAATCTTGATTCAAATTAACATGAATCTAAAATAATTTTGATAAAAATGGAAGCATCCTGATACTAACATATATATATATATATGATTTTATCACTTTACTCAGACATAAGGTAATTTTAGCATATTTGCTTAAAAGAAAACACTACAAAATATCAACTCTTCTCCATCCATATGGTATTTATTTTCAGAAACTGAGCTGTAATTCAAATCAGATTTGAATTGAATAAATCCTCGTCTTCGTCATCAGCGTCGTTTGGTGATGTGCCGATTGTGGGATTAAACTTAATGTTGAATCCTGGGATAGAGGCGAGAAGTTGGGCTTGCTGGGAACGTATTTTCTGAATCATTGCCTGTGTTGCAGTTATTTGCGATTCCAGGTCTGATATTTGGAGTTGAAGCTGCTGTATTATGCCTGCACAGCCGAATGCAGGGTCCTCTAGTCTTGCACTTGCTTCGTAGACCATATTATTTATTGCATCAACTACCTGCTCCGAAGGAAGTTCCTGCCACAGTGCAATGGATTATAAGATGAAGTTGGCAGCAGAGCAGATCTCCGTTAAAGAGAGCGAGATCGAAATACTTTTAAAGCCCTGGGTGAAAGAGATATTAAAAAGGGTTGTTAAAAAAAAGCATAGATTCATTTTATCTCTATTTATGTTGGTCCTGGGTTCCAAGTTAAAAGTCAGCATGAATTCATCAAATTCCAAACAGGATCTCTTTAAACAGCTATATGTTCAAGATCTTTTAACAGGGTTTTTAAAGAGCTATAAGTTTGGACACCATATATCAGGGGTTAAAATGATTTAGTAGCATGGAAAGATAAATCTGAAGTGAAGATGGTTTAATACAATAAAGGGGAAAATCTGCCATGACATATAGTTGCAGCTTACTTGAATCAATTTGATAACGTTGCAGGCGCCAAACACTTGATGTAAGATTGAGAACTTGTGGAGCTCATTTGAGGCCAAACGGTAAAGGATCGTGCAGTTATCCAAACATTCTTTTTGCTCCATCTCGCAACGATCATGGAAAGCAGTGGATGGAGATTGGGCGCGTGGCTTCTCTTCAGCATTCCTCATCATCTGCATAACTGTAACGAAGATTCCCAACAATTAGAATCAGATAAACACAACACTCCTTCATTCATGTAACAGAACGGCTGTTCATTTCAATATCTTAATTAGAAAAAGGAATTGAAAAAGCATTGAAGAAATTGTAAAGCGTATGTTACATGATCAAATTCGGAAGGCGTGCATAGATCGTCTGCTAAATTATGTTAATAAGTTATCTGTGTGGTATTTGTAGAGGCCACTCAAAGTTCAGGGGCGAGCAGAAAGCTGATAATTTAGAAACTATCGGTCCGAAAGCTGTACGAAGAAACGTGTTTCTTGCCCATCAGATAAGAAAGGGAACGCGGCGCCGCAATTCTGTAATCAATCAGAACTTTCATGATTCCGAACTTTACGGCAGTCAAATTCAATGTTGTAAGATATTTTTAAATTATAATTATTTGGATATTGCATGGTAAGTTTAAATTATAATTTAGATATAATTGTAGGTTAAAGATTCTACTAAATAAAGAATTTTTGGGGAAAAAAGCCATTTCGTAGAACTAACGAACGTTTTTAGACATATATGTTCATCTCGAAAAAAATAACCATACTTCTTTAATTTAAAAATCGTAAGTATGTTAGGAATTGAAACTTGGTGGAATGGAAAAATTAACAATCAAGGTTCTCAAAAACTGAAGGGTGGGGAAATTAACAACCAATACTCCCAACCATCCAACCTAAACCTAATTAACATAAATAAATAACATACCCACATATGCTAATATGCTAATGCCTATAATACATTTATAAAAACAACTTTACAATACACTCGACTAAGGACCAACCATAGTGCATAGCAATACTACTACATTAATAAGACTATGCAAAAAGCCAAACCTATTAAAGAATTAATAAGAGGCAGAAAACAAAAGGATGTAGAAAACTTGTAGAACTACATTAGTGCTTAGGACAACTAACTTTGAGCTGTCATCTAAGGATTTAAAGGTCTATTTATTTTCAATTTCATAATTTTTGATAAACCATAAAATTCGTTTAAACAAATAAAAACATTCTGTGAAACATCAAATTCCAAGGAAGGCTGCCCCACACGGCTTATGATTTGACGATGAATCATATCTTTAGTCCCGATTTTTTAGGAGTGATAGCTGTAATCACATTCGTGCGAGTCACGCTTCTTTATATTGTTCAGTGAAAGGCCTACAAGTGTCAAAACAGCCCACGCACGATTCATTTGATTTTTTGTTTTGGGAAGAGCGCACTGAATGAACAATGATTGGCTGTTTCTTATTAAAATGCCTTAAGCTTTATTTGTTTTTAATAATTAATATAAATAAAACATAAGCTTTATTTGTTTTTAATAATTAATATAAATAAAACAAAGAGCCCTATGCTGGAAGTTTCAACTTTTTCAATATTTTTTCTTTTTTATAAAACTATAAAATTCATTATAGTTCAATTTTCAATTAACTTAGTGGGTTAGTTTGAGTGGATGATTGTTGTGGTTTTTTAGCTATAGTTTTCTTTAGTGAGAGTTTTTCGGGTCAAATCCTCAACTAATCATTGTTGAGTTTGTTGAGCCTCACTTCATGTCCCCATAAAGTTAGACCCGTAATCATCTTTAACTACTATTTATGAATAAGGAATATAATCACTATTATTCTAGAAAAGCCTAATATTTACTTATATATTATTATTATTTTTTAATAGTTTAAGTGGATGATTGTTGTGGTTTTTTAGCTATAGTTCTCTTTAGTGAGAGTTTTTCGGGTCAAATCCTCAACTAATCATTGTTGAGTTTGTTGAGCTTCACTTCATGTCCCCATAAAGTTAGACCAATAATCATTTTTAACTACTATTTATCAATAAGGAATATAATCACTATTATTCTCGAAAAGCCTAATATTTACTTATATATTATTATTATTTTTTAAATAATGTTTTATATGGATTTTGATTCTAATAACTTAGTTGTTATTATTATTATTATTTTAAACATTTGATTTTAATAAATTAAAAAAAACACTTGAATGTTATATTTTATTTTAAAAAATGGTTTACCAATGATAGTATCTAATTTTGTTGTAATTTTTTTCCATTTACTCTATTGAAAGGTGGGCACTTATTAATTTTTTTTTTTCTAAGAAAATTTTTCTCAAATTTATATAGAGTATAAATTCGTTTACAATGAAAACTGCAGCGAGCTTGAGATGTGGTCAGAATGCACTAGCATTGAGGACCAATACAATCTAAAATCAGCAGAGCTGAGAAGTAGGCTAGACTAGCAATGTTGGAGTAAGGCTGGTGCGAGATTCAAGTGACCAAAACTTTCCATTGGCTGCCGGCATTTCTACTGCAAAGAGGGACAGCCGTCATCATTCAAAAATATTTATGGAGGAAATGGGACTCTCAATCCCTCTATCAACATGGTAGACCAAGAGCCTCCCTACCACTTCATTTAGGGCCTTCTTTGAGAGAGTGTCCGCTTCCCTATTGTGTGATCTAGGAACGTGGTGAAAGTTGATGTCGGAGAAGTGATTGGAAAGTTCCCTCGTTTTTTCCATCCAGCCTTCGATATGGATAGAATGAAGCTTGCACTTTTGAGTTATCCAGTCGATAATAACTCTCAAGTCACCAAGGACGTGTAAGTGGTTGATAGACCAAAATGCAGCGAGAGTGAGGGAGGCCCATAAGCCCATGAGTTCGGCTTTTGTATTTGTACCTACTCCACAGTTGATGAACCACTTTGTGATCTTTGACGAGTGGTTTTTGAAGGTGCCTCCAGCCCCACAACAAATGCCACTTGACTGAGCAGCTCCATCGAAACAAGCTATGGTGTGACCCTCAGCCATCTCAAAATCACAAGCTTTAGTTGGGAAGCACTATACCATGGACGGTTGCCAGTTGAAGGAGGCCAGAATTCTGTGAATTACCGCCGGCAAGGAAGGAGGGCGATCCTCAAAAATCGCTTTGTTCCTCTCTAACCAAATCTGCCAGCAAACATGTACCGCCAGACTAAACGGAGCTGATTTTTGTGTGGACCACAGGGAAAAACAGTCTGAGATGGAGAAGCCACTCAAGGAAAAAGAAAGAGAATAGTGTTGGATCAGTCGAATCCAAACCTCTTTAGTAAAAGCACAGTGAACCAGGAGGTGG
Source organism: Picea engelmannii (assembly GCA_009831015.1). Lineage (NCBI taxonomy): Eukaryota > Viridiplantae > Streptophyta > Pinopsida > Pinales > Pinaceae > Picea > Picea engelmannii. The sequence goes on along the minus strand of ML799887.1, from coordinate 34,088 downwards.
TGGATGTCCTCGAAAGCTTTGCTGCAAAGTAAACAGATCCCAGGGCCCTCCCAACCTCTCCTTCGAAGCGCATCCCAAGAGAGAATTCTCTCTTTTCCAGCGAGCCAGATGAATAGTTTTAGTTTGAGAGGGACTTTACAATTCCATATCTGTTGTATCCACGAAATTTCATCGCCAAGGTTCAACTGTTGCAGGAGGGAGGCATAAATATTTTTTACTGTAATTGATCCCGTAGCATCACCACCGGCCCACAATAATACATCTGGATCAGCAGTCAGAGAGACCCCGGTGCTTTTAAGTGCAGTGGTATATCGATTCCATTCTGAGGCACATGGTTCGCTAAGGGAAAGATCATTGCTTCCCGTCCAAGCATCCGGCAGAGGGAACACATCGGTCGTAACACTAACCTGTGCAAGAACCGATATGTTTAAAGTTTGGAGCTGCAGTCTCAGCGATGGTGAGAGTAAAGACAGGTCCCCCAACCCGAGAATCTTATCCCTGCCGATGTGTATATCCTTACCCGTGCCAGGCTTCCACCGGAGCTAGTGGAGAATCACTGGAGATGATGCTACCAGGCCTTTCCAAAAAGGAGAAGCCCTCTTCAGCTGGAAAGAAGACTTATGGAGCCAATTGAGGAGTGGCTTGGAGCCCAGATATTTATCAAAAATGATTCGGTGCCAAATACTGTCGTGTGAGACAGCTCTCCAGAAAGAGCTAGCCAGGAGGGCCACGTTGAAGGTGGAGAGATTTTTTAGGCCCCAACCCCCCTGCCCTCCAGGGTTTTGACAGGGTTTGCCAGCTGCAAAGATGTAGACGGTGTTTGCTAGCTTGACCACTCCACAGAAAATTAATAGATAGCCTTCGAAGAATAGTAATAATCTTAGTTGGGGCCCGCTCCAGAGTCATCCAGTAAACAGCCAGGCTTTCCAGTAATGATTTTACCAGGATAAGTCGTTCGCCCAAAGACAACCATTTGTTGCACCAGAAACCAATTTTTCTTTATAAATAGCCACTAGCCATCGCCAATCACCAGGGGAGGAGGCTCCCAGTTTCATCTGGAATCCAAGATATCTGAAGCCTTCGCTCAGATTTATAAAAGTGAAGGGGATGGATTCTTTAAGACTATGGAGTTTGACATCTGTTAGACCCCAGTAATGGATAGAGGATTTGGAATGGTTGATGGATAAACTAGAAACAGAGCAGAAGAGCTGGAGCACATCTAGAATAACTAGCCATTCCGCGGGATCAACTTTTGTCATGAGAAGAACATCGTCGACAAACATCAGATGGACGATCTTAATGAGATTAGAAACCTTTATGCCCAAGATGTGTTGCTCGGAGAATCTTTTAGAGAGGAGAAGGCTAAGGCCTTCCATAATCAAGATAAAGAGATAAGGGGAGAGTGGGCATCCCTGACGTAGCCCCCTCTCACCTTTGAAGAAACTAATAGCCTCACCATTGATCATCACTGCGAAGTTAGCGCTGGTAACACAAGACAAAATCCAATTAATAAACTTGTCACCGAAGCCCACTGAGTGTAGGATTACTCTCAAAAAATCCCAATCAATGCAGTCAAAAGATTTTTTGAGGTCGAGTTTCATAACCAGCGCCTTTAGATTTTTCTGCTTCATGCTGTGGATGCATTCATGAGATGCTCCAATAGCATCCTGGATTCTTCTACCTTTCAAGAATCCTGGTTGTTCCGCAGAGAGACTCCTTCCAAGAAATGGCTTAATTATGTTAGAGATAACTTTGGAGATTACCTTATAAATGAGGTTGCACAGGGAGATCGGTCGGTAGTCATTGAAGGAGAGCGGATTGTTTTCTTTCGGAATCAAAACTAGGAAAGTGGAATTAAGACTTCCAACAATCTTTCCTTTGATACGGGTGTCTTCCACCATCTGTAGGAGATCCTCACCTACAAGATCAAAAAAGAAATAAAGAATTATGAAGTCCAGCCATCCGGCCCAGGGCTCCTCTCGGTTTTGAAATGTAATAGTATGTCTTTAAGCTAAGAAAGTGTGACAGGTTTGTAGAGGTCCTCTGCTTCATCTACAGAGACTAACTGTGGCTAAAGTCTAGTTGTAGTACCCTTTTCCAGGAGGTTGTGAGTGCAGGTTGCTTTGTACTGTTGGGTAAAATGTGAGACGACCTCTTCTTTTAAGGCCTCCTACCCACGAATATCTAACCCTCTACTTTTAATAGACCAGATAATCTTTTTGCTTCTGTTATAACTAGCTACTTTGTGGAAGAACTTGGAGTTTGAATCTCCACTCTTTAACCAAGTTGCACGGCTATGTAGACACCAACAGTTTTCCTCTGCACGCAGGATGGAGTCTCTGTTAGATTCTAGCCGCTTTAGTCTATCAGACTCCTCCACGGTCCAAGCTGTTGTGGTAGAACAGAGGATGAGATTGATTATCTCAGTCTCCAGCGAGAGTAATCGGGCATGTTCCTCTACTTTTTTTCTATGGTACCAAGACTTAGACTTAGATTTAAGGACTTTAAGCTTCCAAACGAGTCGAAGTTGAGGGTTAACTTTAGATATAAAGAGTGGATCCGTCCGGACCAATTTGACTAGATCAGTGTAGTCGGCTGACGTAAGCCAAGAGTGATTGAATTTGAACGGGGGCGACCTGGGTAGCTCTGTAAGCCTCAGCTGGAGGAGGACAAGGGCGTGGTCGGAAAAGAAGGGGAACTCCACCCACGAGTATGGTAGTCCAGAAGTAGACAAGAAACCATCTGCAACGAGAAAACGGTCCAGTCTTTTGGCGATAGCATCGGGACCAGTCCTACCATTTCGCCAAGTTGGGGTCAGACGGGTCGGTCGGACATCTATCAGATTATTTGAGGCACTTATTACTTATTCATCAAAGGACCTTATCTCTTGCCCATACCACCCATTAACATTCTCTTTCATCCATTCCTAGGCATTTGAATATCAATTATTCACTTTGAGGAGCATCATTGTTATCAAAATTTGGCAATATGGTAAGTTAGATTTTTTGTTGCTCCAAAACATTGATTTAACTTTGAATAATTTGATTTGATTCAAAATTGAACAAAAGCTCCAGAGACACCATTCCACCATCTATGCAAGTTGGATTATAATGGAACTCTACTCATCCTTTAATAATACATTTCTATAATATTAAATTTCATCGGAGTCAAATTAATGTAAATAAATCCACATTTTAACCTTTCGAAGACAAGTACATACCATCACTTCCCACTCTCACACAAATGTACATCTTCATTCCTTTGGAAGGTGGGTGCTTATTTTCACCCCCACACTCTTATATGTGTGAGTGCCTTATTTACTATTGTTTGTGACCCTATCCCATAATGCATACCCCTACCTCCATTATCATGAAGGCCTAAGTGTGTAATTTCACTACTATTTGTAAATTCCCATGCCACCCACCGTCACAAGGGTAAATGTATGCATTTGTGTACATGGGGTGGAGATGATGTGTGTATTTAATTTTAACTAACTAATGTAGGATAATCAGAAAATGTTTGGCCCCTTTCTCATATGAAAAAATAACCATAGGTGAAACCAAAGAAAAATGATAGAAATTCCCAAAATATATATATTTTTAGATGAAATTCCATATATAAGATGAAAAGATTATATAATCAAGGTGTAACAGACGTTTTGAAGGGTGTTGAATCCATATATGCAATCAAAATTCACAATTTCAATCAATTTAATAATGAATTTTAACAAATATTACATCATTGGATTCTCATGAGGGAAAAGGGGAAAATGAGATTTTTTTTTAAAACAACAAGTATTTTGTAGTGGAAAAAATCGGTGGCTATAACTGGTCCACAAATTAGTATAAAAAACCATACAAAATCCTACCTTCCATCATAATCTTAAGTAGTTTAGTAAATTCACTAATACATAACATGAAGTGTGATTTTTTTCTAGGAATCTATAGGTATATTCTTTAACAAACTATTTGAGAAGTAAGATATAGTGATCGCCACCACCAACCTATGATCCATAATAACTAAATGAAAATAAAATTACAAATTGAAATATTGCACATCCCGAGCACTAACAATGGATTCCAAATTGATGGAAGAACCTAGAAGTGTTTCATTTCGCCATTGAGTGTTGGAATCAAGGTGGCGAGGAACATTATTTCAATAGGGAAGTTGACAAAGGGGAAGAGTATAGCAATAAGTCCATCCACAATGTCCAAGGATGACTCACTACAAGGAGAGCACCTTCTATCAAAGGTTTTTGAGAGGTTTTTAGTGTTGCAAAATTTAGAAAAAATGTCCAAAAAAACCCGCTACAACCTCCTCTTTTGGTTGCAAAGGTTTTAGCAAATGTTCCATAAATTGGACAGGAGGAGGTTGTTGTAGGGTTTTTTTTTCTGTGTTCTTGTCAAAACGCAACAGTGCATTATTTGCAAACTCACACTTGCATGTTACTATAACAAAATGCATTGTTACATTAATATACAATAATACCTTAGATCTTAATATAATAAAAAAATGCCCTGGTGCATTTATAACTATTGTGCACTGGTACATCCTTTCTGGCCATATGCATAACATCGACGATGTTATAATTACTACGCACCAGTTTCGCATTATTTACATATGAAGCATCAGTGCGCTTCAGAATTTTTTTGCCCCAGTGCATTTAAGTTATAGTTATTCCAGATGTGATCAATTTATCCTGAGACTGGTGTGTTTAATATAGCATTTGCCTCGATGCTTGTGTAATTAGTATGTATGGATATATATTTTACCATGTGCACCGAAGGGTAGTGAAATTTCGAATATTCAAGGTGAGATGTTGACACTGTTTTTTTAAGTATGCATCGATGTGTATACTATATAGTAAAGGAACCACTGTGTAAATAATATTTAGATTCTTGGTGCATATACTAAATGTAATGTATTGGTACGTAAGTTATTTTTAGTGCCCCCATATATATTTCAAACATGAGCACAGTACAATTTTGAAACGATAAAAAAATTTAATGTCTTATCTAACCAATTAAACCTCTGCTATTTGTAACAATGTAAATCATCCATACATTAATTATTTGGGAACACAATATTTTACAACATTCGACAATGCAATGAAATAAGAAACCTATTTTATTGTTGGAGTTACTTCACACACACCTAGGATTTATTTTTCCTAAGGTTTTTCCTTGTTTATTAGTCATAATTAGTCATTATCTAGTGTCCTATATTTTAGGGGAGAATATTCCACCTGGAGAATATTCTCTTTCAGTTGACACTTCAGTTTGACCAGTTGAGTTGACTTTAGATGTTGCATTGTTTTTGTCACCATGCAACATTGGGATCATCACCAACTAATGCGCACTTGCCTTGGGATCATCACCAGACTGGCGCATTACCCTTGATTTCTTGAGTTAAGTCCTCACTACTCTCTATTCAGTCAGTTAACTGAAGACTAGTTGACTAGTTAACTCAACTAGGTGGCAATCTACTTCTGTAACTGCCTGAGAGACTAGACTAGGTGGTAGTTCACTCCCGTAACTGTTGATGTGTGTCCATATCACTCTAGACCACCATTATGGCTCACTAGTTACTCATGTATCATATATCTATTGTAAATTATTCACTCTTTGAGTGTGGAATACAGTTAATGAGAATTCTTCAATTCTTTCTCTCTTGCTTCTTTTTTCTCAATTTCTCTGTACAAATGTGTGTGGTATTTTGTAGCTAGATCTATTATGTGCAGGTTCAACACATTTACATGGTATTAGAGCCAATGGACTGCTAAGAAAAAGCTACACCAAATTATCTTTTGCAGGTACTTAAGATTGAAGAACACATAAAGATGGAATCTATGTTTTACTCACCAACAATACTTCTCACGCCTCATAACTATTTGAAATGGAAGCCAAAAACTATGCTTCAACTTAGATGCACAAACTTTTACCAACTAGCTATGACAATGGAAGTGGAGCCTGATTTCGCCGATGAGAAAAATGACTTTCTCAATAGACAAGATATGGCCATAGGATTTATTTGCTTGTCTGTTTCTCCAGAAATTCTCCACCAAGTATGTGATGTCACACAAGAATTCACTCCAAATTAATTATGGACCAGATTGGAGGTTCTATTTGGGAATAAATAAGATTGTGAATATTGCATGCAGGGGATTGGAAAGATAGAGTCAGAAGAGAAACTGTCAGATGATCAAGCCTCTTATTTTGAAGAGTCTTCCACAAAAGTATTTGCAGAAATTTGTATTCCAATAATTGAAGATGATGTCTACTCCATTTAAGATTTGTTTTCTGAAATTCATGTGGAAGATATATGGCATGCATCTCAAGAGTCACATGCAGACACTTTTCCATGCACAATGCATGCATCTCAGGAGACAAAAAGAGAGTCGCGCACATCAGACTCTGTTATGATATTTTATGAGCCAAATTTGCAGAAACAGATTGTATATTTGAATTCCTCTCGGGAAAATATCTAATTTCAAAAAAAACAATCGTCCAAAATGGAGTCCGGAAAGTGAAGTTATGATCTTTTTAAAATTAATAAAATTTCAGCGTTTTTTCGAAAACCGCCGCACAGTTTTCAAAATTTCATCCAAACATTATTTAGATATTTTTCATTACAAGAAGATAAAGTGGTTATGTGTGGACATATCAATGGTGCATATACTTCATCAGATCCGTGCAGACATCTACATATTCAACAAAATCTTCAACGAGCACAAACTTGCACAGTTGTGAGGTCTTCTTGGAGTGAAGGACAATGTAAAGGTCCATTACAATAATCGAATTGCAACCAATTTGTAATTGTTACACGTATTGGTAAAAATTCCTCATGCAATTGGGAGAATATGTTTCTCTCACGTTAAACAAAATCCCTGATTTTTAGAGACAAATATTCCAAAACATTCAACTTGCAGTAACATTCAATTACATTGATTATAATCATCAATTGAACCGTTGACATTGTTTGAGCTGCATGCATGCTTCATTTTTTCATCATTTGTAGGTGATATTGTACTTCAGTTTTTTAACATAATGTTTTCTTTTAATCTACTTGTTTTTCATGTTCTATTGTCATACAAAAAAGGACAACATAAAGGTCTAGTACAATAATCGAATTGCAGCCAATTTTTAATTGTTACATGTATTGGTAAAAAGTCTTCATGCAATTGGGACAATACGTTTCTCACACATCAGACAAAATCCCTGATTTTTAGAGACAAATACTCCAAAACATACAATTTGCAGTAGCATTCAATTATATTTATTGTCAATCATCAATTAAACCATTGGCATTGCTTGAGTTGCATGCATGCTTCATTTTTTCATCATTTATAGGTGATATTGTACTTCGATTTTTTAACATAATGTTTTCTTTTAATCTACTTGTTTTTCATGTTCTTTCCCTTCTATTCCATCTAAAAACATAGAAATAAATTATAATAAGTATATCTACATTTATATATATAGTAGAATATACATGATTGCGTAAATAAAAAAAACATACATTAGCACCAAGTCTTTCATAAACAATACACATTCTTTTGAAGCCATGCTTCATGAATTCTCTCAAAATATTCTATGATGTGTGCATTCCATACATTGTTTCTTACCTGTTTAATATGACATAAAAAAACACAGTTGATATAATCAATATAAAGTTTTATTGTTTTTTCATTAATTATAAAACAAGGGAAGTTAAACAACATAGTTACTTACAAATTGTTCAATTAAACTTTCGTTCTTCAAAATATACTCACAAACCACACTTAACCCAATGTTTATCAATTCATGGGTTGCCTCCTCTTTGTATGTTAGCACCTAGTAGAATACATCCATGCACAAGTGCAAATTAATTATTTAAATATAAAAATCACAACCAACATGAAATCTTAAGAAAATATGAAAACGTAAATACTCACAAAGTTTGTGATCAACCATTTTATTCATCATTGTCTTATTTTATGTGTCGAATGGATTCTATTTGTTTTTCTTTTTCTGCATCAAAACAATTGAAAATTAGTATTTGACGCGATACTTAAATTCAACGTACATAAAAGAATAAATAATTGATTACATACCTCTGATGAAAATTGTAGTTGGGCTGGTTCTTCTTGCGACGCAATTATGTTCATTTCTTTTAACATCTTCTTCTACACTTTTTTGGACATCTTTACCGACATGTCTTGGTTTTCCTCTTGTTTGTCCCTTGGAATTTTCAAAATCTCCCTGGAAAAAAAAAGATATAAAATTATTAATTTTTTTTAAATAAGATCTCAGTGTGTATATTAATATAATTAGAACCATGACATCAACAATATTTACATACACTGGTGTGTCAAACATACATATATGCATTGGTACAGTATAACAGTGTTGTTGTGAAATTGAAAACATTTTACAATTTTTTGTATTCAGTTGGTACTTTATGAATTAAGAAAAACACAACTTCCTAAGTACTATTTATTATGCACCACCGAGCACTGAACAAATTTAAGAAGTGATGATTTCCATATAAAAACAACAATTTTTCCATTTTAAACTCAACTGTGTGCTTTGTAAACAATGCACCCTTGTGCGTATTTAGGTAAAATGTGCATTGATGACTGCGAAAAGGATTTTTTAATAATATTTCAAATTGAAATAAAGTGGTGTTGTTTAGAAACAAATATGTGTCGGTGCGCTTACAATGTATAGAGGGCACCGGTCACCGCGAAGGCATTTAAAAGAAATGACCACGACATGAAAATTTGAGATCCAATGCAATGAGTGGTTTCATTGCAATGGATAGGAAACACCCATATATAAATAAACAAACCCTATCAAGAAATTGTTCTTAAAAATAATTCCTCTTGTGAAATATAGAAGGAGAAAAAAAAAGAACAGTGAGGAAATTAAGGCTTCCAATACTGAAGGTAACTATGAAACCCTTTTTTTTTGTTTGAGAATGCACTAAAAATTGTTTGAATCAAATAGGAGAATAATCAATATAATTAATATAATGAAATCATATACCTAAAATTTCTCCTCTGCAGATTTCTATGTGATCTACAATACTCCCCCTCGAATTAGGATCTTCAAAAAAGATCCACCCACTCGGAAATCTTTATTGATAAATCTCTTTTGCACAAATATGCTCTCTAAAATTTGGCAAACAAATAAAACAATGGATAGGGTTTTCCTTTATAAATGCAAAAACTCAAATTCCCACTCATTTTTTTGTTGTATATTTTGGTGCACTGATGATAAATGTGCACACTTTTTTTTTTCAAAAGATGTGTTTTTGGTGCGCTATGTCATGAGTAGTGCATTGATGCAGTGTGTATAATGCACCGATTTATTTTCATAATAAATTTCAAAGTATTGATAATAAGCACGCATTATTTTTCTAACTTGCTTCAGTGGATGCATTATAGAGTTCAAAGTGCACTGATGTGAAGTGTAATTAATAATGTACCGGGGTGGTGTGTAAGTAATAATGCATCATATGATAGTTAGATTTGCACAATACAAATGCAAACATCATTTTTTTAAGTTTGTGTTGGTTTTTCTTTCTGGAGACAATAACAAAGGTCATTCTTTGGTGGTTCTCTCATTTAAACGCATCAATGTGTTTCATTTATCCATACGTACTAGTGTGTATTTATATGATAAAGTGCACCAATGGGAAAGAGGGAGAGAGAGGGAAGGGGATATAGTGAGTGAGAGAGGGAGGGGGATACAGAGTGAGGGGGAGAGAGGGGTAGATGCAGGAGAGAGAGGGGGGGGATATAGGGAGAGAAGGGGAGGGAGGGAAGGAGATATCCAACAAGATTAAGAGAGAGGTTGAGAGTGATATGGAGAGAGAGGGAGGAGGGGTATAGAGAGAAGGAGGTATATAAATGTAGAGAGAGAGAGCATTAAATTCACATTTTTTATGTTCGAGGAGGATATTTTCAAGGATCGAGTAACTATTTCATATTTTGTAAATCCATATTGAGATTTATTGTATAGATGGGCAGAATAAAACAATGATATTGTAGAAAAAAACAATGATTTTTTAAGTGTGTTGTCAAGTTATAAAATTTATTTGAAGTTATTTTTGAAATTAGATTGTTCTATACTACCAAAGATGGTGGTTTTGGTTCAAATGGAGGGAAAAATGAATTATAATATCAAATGGTGACTTCTTCAAAATCCAATGTCACCTCATTCTGTATCTTTGCAACTCCTTCAGTATCACTCATGTTGATTGCAACACATCTAGATTTTATTGATAATTCATTTATCACATTGAATTTGTGTTATGTGTGCATGCATATTTTAATAATTTTTCATTGAATTTTGTAGGATCAATATTCAAGATCAAGTTCAGATGCTCGAGATATTCCTATGGTCCCAAAATTCCAAAAGCTCTTATCAGGAGAAAGATACCGCAAACAAATGTTTGATGAAATTGGACATCTTCTTTACCCTACCAATCCTAACATACCATCTTCCAACAACCAGCTTGGCTCAATGGTATTACATCATGAATTTGATCTCTTTTATGTAGACAACCCTGTAGAGCGTAAGAAAAAGATGATTGAGTAATTGGATTTTTGGATTTTCAATGGAACTAATATAAATGTATTGCTTAATTCGAAATTTGTTTTATAAAGGGGTTGGTTTCATGTTTATAATTAGGAAAAAAATGTCCATGCTTCTAATAAGTGTTCGGCATAATGTTTGAACATATTAAAAGAATTGTGTTACTAATATTATTGATGCAATGTTCAATATTTTTACAATCATGATTCTCATGACGAACAACCTTCCCACCATCTACCGTTGCACCCCACTACGATGGAAAGTCACGAGATTGCGGTTAAAAAAAAATAGCTCGAAGAGGTATCATACCGAGAATGATTGAAACAACCATCTATTCAATTCTCACTATGTCCCGAATCACCAATTCAAAGCCTCGACAATAAAACTAGTTCTTCACATGTTGGGGATGAAGGCAATGATATAGAGGTTGGTATGGATGATTTCTTGTGGGATACTCAGGAAATGGAGGAAAAATTGTTAGATGCATTCCAATAAAATGAGTTTGGGAATGATATTTATGTTGTAGATACCTTCTATGAAATCCTGAAATATGCTTCCACTAGCCCTCTATTTGGTCCAATACATGGGTCTGGAAGGTATACCCAGTTAGGGACAACAATGTCACTGTACAACTTGAAAGCAATGTATGGTATGTCAGATGATTTTTTCTCGACACTTTTGAGGTAGCTAACCATTAAGTTCCCTAAATGTTTAAGGAATATTGTCGCAGAATCAAAAAAGAAAAGGATTGATTTTATTCATTCTTGATGACAGTGAAATTTCTATTGCCCACTAATTGAAGGTTTCTCAAAGGTACGATATTTCCAAGCAATAATTTCTTGCTCGATAGTTGCACAGAGGAAAAACAAATACTGAAATTTTTTTGTTATGAGTACATATCATACCATGGATTTCTGAATGATTGCATTCTATACAGAAATGAATATGCAAACAAAGACATTTGTTCAGAATGTGGGAATGATAGGTACTTTTTGATAGAGAGGAATTACCCTTTATCAACAGTAGGGGTTACCCCCAATAAGAAGTCTCAATTAGACCTCTCACTGTTTGTAGTAGGGAACCCATCCGAATTCTGGCCCGATAGACATTTATGGTTTGGCGTTTACCGGTTGTGGCCCCGTCCACCAATGAATGTTTTCTATGATAAAGAATGAAATGAGGTTAATCTAAGATGCATGCGTCTAGATGAAGCTAAGGTAACTAGAAGGCAAGCATAGAACCAACCATGCTCCTATCAATGGCCCAAAAAATAGTTTACACAGATCAAGGACATAAATATGAATAAATAACTGCAAACACAAAATAGTCTAGCATTTAAATAGTCATTTGCGGTTCTATGCCCACAAATTTAGACAAATAATTTCTCAAGAACATAAATAAAAATGCAGGCATCATACATAAGAGTATTCTACAATATGAAGTACATCCTTACATAACCCGAGTGTTGAGCCAAAACATAAAGGAATAATCCACAATACGTCCAACACGAGAATTAGAGCTCTTCAAAAAATAGCTTGGCCAAATAGGCTTCTCCTCATTAACATTTTTGGTAGTAGTACATGAAAGTTGAAAGAGACAAAAGGATTTTGCTTGGATAAAATCCCCGTATTTGTTAAATTTCACCATGAATCTTGTCTTTTGCCTCCCCCCACATGACCTTTCATTTAGAAACTTTTGTCCTTATCCCCTTCGTAATGATGATAAAACAAGGATAACATAAATGTTTTATATTTTAAAATATGATATGCAATTACATTTCAAAATTTTATTTTAGTGTTGGTGGGATATCATAGATTTTGGCGATAATGTACCCCACCCACCATGAATATTGGTCTGTTCATGGGAAAAAATATTCATTATTTGATTTTGATAGTCGATCATTATGGCGTTCAAACCTCCTCTTCAACCATTTAAATTTGATTCCCTTTGGTTGCTCCTCTCCTAGTGCGACAATTGTTATTTTTGTTGCTCTATCGTCCTTGGGTTGAGATCACATTTTCAAGGGTACTGTTGTACATTGGAAGGATTTATTGGATGCATGTCATTTTTGCCATTGTGGTTTTCTTTCCTCACACACCACAAATACAGGTTGTTGAGTATGACCTTCCTTTAGTATGGGTACCTAACACCATTCGATATGTAGTGGATGAGTGACCACAAAATAACCTTGAAATAAACTCTCACAACCATACATTTGAATACATAGAATTGAAAAATCAACTAATTGAGAGTTCGTATATGCTTCCCTGAGTTCGGTTCCTGGTTATTCTACTCTTGGTTGAGGTTTCATGTTCTCCGGGTATGTTGACAACGTGTCAGATACTAATCCTGAAAAATGTGAACAATTGGTGTGAAAATCATCAAATCGTATAGCTGTGAAGTTGGATATCTCAGGAAGACCTTTCCAACGTTATAATGAATCTGCAAATTGGGCATTCAAGTAAAATGTTAGGGCCAAAATATGAAAGATATTTTGATAGGGCCTTATCCCCATTTCAGCAAGAAAAGCATGAACTCTTGTTTCGATGGGAAAAATCTGAAATTCTCTAGTCATGTCGGTGTTAATGTTCACATGTGATATCAAATAATATGCTCCAAAACAAGTATTTAAGAACCAAGGCAACTGTGTTCTCAAAATAAGCTTAGAAATTATTTTTGAAATTAACTTGCTCACTAAGTAGTTCATCATAGTTGAACACCAATTTAAACCAAGATGATCTATAAAGTCCTATAATCAATTACAATAACTTCATTTTTATTGAAATCCCTTAGTCTAGCACCTAGGTGTCTTGTTATCTACTGATTTCCTTGTTGCAAATCAGATTAGCAGCTCTCAAAAAAAAATATACTGCTAAAATATTCAACTCAAATTTAAATCTAGTGGAAGAAAAATTGGAAACCAAATCATATACACATAAACACCAATATTTTTTGGTAGATACCCCTAGAAAATCCTTGAAGGGAAAACCAATGCTGAGAATGATTTTATTATGATAAAACCAAGGCTCCTGTAATAGGGATAATGGCCCACTCAGAGAAATACAACTACAAACAAATCTAGCAAAGTATGTTTTGTTGTACGACCCAGATCTACACGCTTTTTGATGTATATGCGCATTTCCCTTCTGTACACCTGCATATACATTCATTTCTCCATTGGTTCCCACATATATGTACGAAAATATTGTATGAAAAACTCCATATGAAGTAAGCCTTTTCGATGGCTTTGCTTGGCTAAAACCCACTTGCAACTACTTTTGTTCTCTCTTCTCCTTGAACCGTATGATCTCTAGATGGAATTCCTTCTCCATATTTTTGAGTTCTCCTTGAATCACAATCCTTCATGATTCAACTCTGTTGAAAGAAAAAGTCCTTCTCTACTCTCAATAATATCAAGTGTTTTCTTCTTTACCCTAGCCTTGCTTTTATAATCTTGAGTTATAACCTAACCCTAATCTCCAAAGTGATTGACGATTGAGATTACTTCTCACCTCACTTGAGATCAATCGCTAATATTAAATGCTAATTAATTTAAGTATTTAAATAAATACCTCAATTAGTTAATAAAATAACTTTACTTTAATAAGTATTTTAATTAATGTAAAGTAAAGGATACAAGGATTTGGATGATTTCCACACATCTAGACACATAGACCTATGCCAAAATACTTGTTCGATGCTACCATGAATTAACACTCCCTCTTATAAAGGAAGGTATTATACACCACTCCAATCTTGTCTTTGAAGAACACAAACTTCCCTTTCACCAAGGGTTTGGTCAAAATATCTGCAACCTACTCATCTGTGGAAATACACT
>ML799887.1:0-19570 GCA_009831015.1 Picea engelmannii | reverse complement strand
GGAATGGAAAACTTCACATAGAAAACTCACCAGGGAGAACTTTGCGACCTTCAAAAAACTTGGAGGGTGAACTCGACTTTTCTCGTTATTTTCTGAACGACAAACAACATTCGTGAAAATTTCAGGAGGGCAAACTGCATTCCTTGTACCTTTCACAAGTTTTCTTGGGCGAATGTGGATTTGAAGCGCGAAGGATTGAATTTTCTTGGGCGAATGTGGATTTGAAATGTAGAGGGTCAAATTCTTATGGGCAAATGCGGACTCGAACTCCAGAGCGCAGAGGGCTAAATATTCCAATGAATTAAAAGAATTAAAAATACAATTGGCGAATAAGTTAAGTATTTATCCATTAAATATATTTTTTGGGCTAAACTTCATAAATTTCATAAATCATTATATTATAAAAATTTCGCCCACTTGAAATTTTAGGGCCTCAAATTTCGCCCAATGGCGAAATTTCGCCCCTAAAATTATCTATGATGACCTCTACTACCTTTCTTTTGGTGACAGTGGCTAACTGTACTAGCCATGGCTTGGTTTGCTTCTGTGGCTGTAGTTTACACTTATCAATAGCTCTAGGGGCTATATAACTCAAATTTGAACCAGGGTCAATCAAAACAGACACCAGATGGTTGAAAATCATACCTTCTATTTGCACCACTGAAGCTTGGTTATTATCCAAGGTTGCATAGATCTGCAACACACTCCTTACCACATCATTGACTGTGGTAGCTTCCTGAATGTTATAATTTTTTTGACTGTTCTGTTGTCGGTGTGGACAGTCTCTCAGGAGATTCTCTTCTCCGCAACCCCAACATTTCAGAGGTTCTCTCTTTGGGTTATCAGTCTTCACTGGTATAGGTCCAGAAGTTTTATTTTCGTCTGATGATGGAAAGTTCTGTTGGAGTACACTCCGGGATGGATAGTTCATTCTGGGGTTCTTCTTGTAGTTTTTAAATCCTGAGGATTTGATCCCCTTTTTCTGAAATCTCGAACCACTCTTTTGTTTCCAGTCTCCACGAGACTCTGCCTGATGTCCATATTGTTCATGACAATATGTTGCTTTTCGAATAGTGTTTTCTAAAGTCTTTGGCTCGTCGAATTCGATTCGGTTCTGGTATTCCTTGGGTAGCCCACTGATGAAGCGTTGCGCCTTTGCCTTCTCTTCTTTGATGTAGGGTACATATCTCAATAGGTCGAGGAATTTGTTGACATATTCCTCTATAGTGAGTTGTCCTAGTTTGAGTTCATAAAACTCTTTAGCCTTCTCGTTGAAATATCTTTTCGACAAATACTTCTTCCGGAAGTACTTCTCAAACTATTTCCAAGACAGGTCCTCCTCGCGGACCCCTTTCATGTTCTTAAGATCTTCCCACCAGATGGAAGATTTTCCGTTCAGGTTGAAAGTGGCCACTCGGGCCTTCAAATTCTCTGAAAAATCATGGACTCTGAAATATTTCTTCAGTCCAAGTAGCCAGGCCTTGGCTTCCTCTCCCTTCTTTATCTCACCGTCGAAGGAGGGAGGTTTGGCCTTTCTGAATTCCTCAAATTTATGACCCTTGGAAGTCTTTTGCTTCTTTTGTTTTCTTCGAGAATAGAAACTGGTCCTGCTACTGGAAGAGCCTTCTAAATCGCCAACTTCCTTCTCAGTGGAATCGTCTGGCACTGGTCCTTTACCTCTGGGGTGGACCTTTCTTGATGTGCTTCTCTCAATATGGCCACTAATACGACCATGATTCTGCATCTCAGGTTCATGCTGCATTTTTCGCTGTAGGTCAGATAAGCTCTGCAGTAAAACTGCATTAATTTTGGTTTTCTTTTCTTGTTCTTTCATCATCCTTTCATTGTCGACCTTGCAGTTTTGCAATTCAACCATGAGACTCCTCACAGTCTCGGCTAGGTCTGGAGGGGTTCCTATTACTCTTCTTTCGTTAGACTCTTCGTCTTTGTTGTGGGAGTCTTCTCCCACCTCTTGGTGAGTCACCATACTCTGCATCTGTAGATTCCCATGGCTGATCGTCCGCTTGAGTGAAAAGACAAACGCCGATTGTTAGTCAAGAGTTAGATATATTTTTATAATCTATGCATAATTTATAACTCTTTCACATGCATACATAGTCGGGTTCTCATTTTCCAAGTTTTTAATACTGGACAAGAGAGTTAAGTTAGGGGGTTACTCCTCGTAGGGGTGCTTCAAACAGAGCTTATGCGCAACTCGTTCATGAGCCCAATCAGGCCGAGTGTTGTAACCATGCTCTGATACCAATTTGTCAAATACCCACCACAACATAATAAAATTTTCGTTTTTACTCAAGGGACAGAATCCCCAAATTCCTACGGGAGTCTAGTGTAGGCTAGTTCTTCCCTATTCACCTCCTTGTGATCATGGGTTAGGACCATAGGTCAAACAAACCAAGCGCCTTTTCATGTTTCGTGACTCAGCGATACAATTGAGTCCAATATTGAAGGTAGAATGGCGAGGGGGCTTCAGAATGAAACCCTAGCCATAGATATGGGCATGTAGATTTTGGCCCTCTAGATCTACCCACCACTTAACGACAAGGAACTAGCTCCCTTTCTTTAGTCCCTAGTTCGATAGGACCACATACACACCTAAATGAAGGCGTCTTTCACAACTCGTGACCTCGCGAGTCGTGAGTCAAAGCCCCTCGAATTTTCTTCACAAATTACCGATACCCGAGATCACAAAATGGGTATAGCTTCCTTCTGTCATCGCCCTCTATGCATGACCGCTGGCTAGGCTAAACTCTAGCTCCTCTCACTATTCGCCACTTCGTGAGTTCAACGGTTGAACTCTCATTCCTCCCTTATGCGATCCTCCGAGACTTGAAGGTCAGCGAAGCTTGACCTTCCCTTCACACTGCTCGCAACTCGCCCCTTCGTGAGTTGTACGTCAAATCTTGGCACCTTCCCTTCACGAACCTTCGAGAAGAGATATTTAATTTTCCCTCTCGCGTTCTCGCTACTCGCGACTTTGTAAGTCCAAGGGTTGAGCTCTCATGCCCTTCTCCTGCGAATCCCCGAGACACAAGAAGTCAACGGAGCATTGACTCCCTTCTCTAGGCGATGCGTGTCCACCCGTCAATCACGCGGGCCCCAGCTTGAAGTTTTGCAACGTGTTCTCTCATGCTCGGCTCTCGGCACTTCGCTACTCATGACTTGGAGCACCCAACCTTTGGGCTCTTACCTTGCGAACCTCCGAGTTCACGAGATCCCTGGATCTCTGCCACCTGTCCTCCTCGGATGGGCGGCTTAGATTCTTTTGCCCCTATTCACGAGGGCTTAACCCTCATCTATCTCCCTATAGATCTAACGACTGTCGGGTTTTCTAGCTAAGATCTGATGGATCAAATCGGTCCTGATGCCGTGCCCTTTCCCACTGCTCCTTGGATGTGGAAAATCCAATGGTCCAGATGTTCTCATGGACCCTGGGGGTCTACGATTTCGATTTCCTCGCTATTCACAAAGATAGAGGAAAAAGGGTTAAGGCAATTAACGCCCTCGTTTATTCCTTCGATTTAACGGTCGTGAATGACTGCAGATTCCCCAACAGGATCTCATCCGTTGATCAATACTTGTCCCTACACTGCTACTTCAGGATTTTAAGAGGGTCATTCCTCTTCGTACAGGGTTGTTAAGACTTGCACATTCAAGTCCTTTTTCCAGGTTCTTGGTAAACCTTTCCAAGGAGGGAATCTCTGCGAAGAGGTCTATTCCGGGGCAATCCTGGAGACAGATAAGGGGAAACAAATTCCTGAGAACAGACTGGAAGTTTGACTTGGTTCAACTTATGCATAATTAGATTCATTTATCAACATAACCCTTGCGTGGTTTTTCTGTTATAAGCATATACAACTACTAGTACTGATCAAAATACCACACATACCTTCTTATAATGAAAACATTCATAGTTTCATAGCTTATGAACATAATTATCAGAATACATATATTTCCAAATGCCAGAGGCAAAACACTTATCATAAATAACACCAGGGTTAAGCAACTGCTGAGAGGGGTGCTCGTTTCCACCCAACCGTAGACTTAGTGAATCCCAGTGGATTTACCACTAGCCACCCCCGAGTTGAGACCACGATGCTGTGAGACTGCGTCTCTGTTTGCCAGTGACCAAGAGCGAAGGTTGCAATCCTTCCTCTCTGCTATCACTCACTCTGCGTATTTCCAGAGTTCTCCCATCGTGTCTGCCCCTAATCACTTCTACCCCATGCCTTACCCTCTTGCGAGGTTGCATGTGGCACGATTACCCTCGCGCTGGTCAGGCCTGATGGCTCTACAGATGGGTGGTTCACCTCCCATCCCTCATTAAACCATCTACCTACCATCCTACGAGACATTTAATTCAGGGCCAACGAACCGCTTTTGGTTCTCCAGGCCAGTGGAGTCCAAATACGGTATTAATTCTCGATGGAAGTTAATGCTACCTTTCCAGGTGCCTTCCACCGCCATCGTGGTCTCTTTTTCTGCACACCCCCTCTCAGTAGTCCTTTAATAAAATTCATAATGTTATTCACATTCATTGACCTTTTCCTCAAGGTTCAATTACGTCACATATTCACATTTATGAGTTTTCCATAGTTCTTGGCCAGTCCAGTTATTTTTACAAACTGGGGGAAACAGGGTGTTACACCCCATATCAAACAATGGTGGGAAGCTTACTGAGAGCAACGTTCCACAAAGGAGTCTGGAATATATGGGGCCGAGCCCACTTGGGATTTTTTTGTGGATGCGGTAAAGGAACAATATTACCCTGTTGGCAACTATGAGGGCCAATACATGAGATGGACCACACTGCGGGAAGAGATGGGCCAAGCAGTTCCAGACTTCACCAATACCTTCCATACCTTGCGCACCAAGCTAGGTATCAAAGACTTCGAATGAAATTTGGTTCTGAAATATCGTGGGGCTCTATACAGATACATCCAAACTGAAATAGATTTTCTGGATATCTCATCACTCGGTGCTTCTTATTGATATGCTGTTAAAATCGAGCATAAATTTAAGCCCCAGAACAAACGGGAGTTTGGGTATGCAAATCCACAACAACCAAAGTATGAGAAAGATGGCCCTAACAAATAGTCTCCTAAAAACCAGTCCAAGCCACAGGAAAAGAAGGGTCACGGAAAGATGAAGGACACTGAAAAATAGTGCAATTTCCACAAAATCCCTTGGCACAACATCGATGAATGTCGCTCAAAAAATTCATTGGTGGCAAAGATCAAAGACAAGGATCTGAACCCTGATTCAAAATCTGATTTTGAAAATACTGGTAAAAGACAGATCATCGACGTAGACACCACTGTTATTTTCATGACCGCAACAATTCAACCAGAAGAACCAATAGATCCTGAAGAGGGGGAGTGCCTTTTTCATTCACAGATGTGGGTGAAGGGGACCCCGCTGCCTTTTATTATTGATAGCGAAATCCAAAAGAGCCTCATCTCAACAGAGGTCGTCAAACAGTTGAGATTTTCGACAACACGACACCCACAACCATATAGCATCGGGTGGCTTCGCCAGGGATGAGATCTTCATGTCAACCAACAATTTCGATTGTCATACGGCATCCAACCCTTCAAGGATGAGGTATTATGTGATGTTTCCCCATTGGATGTCTGTGATGTTCTCTTGGGCCAACCATATATGTGGAAGTGCCATGCTATTTATGAGTCTCGACCCCGTAGTGTCATTGTTACTTTGGGGGCCCATCTCTACATAATACCAGAGGTAATTCTAACTATTGTCCCACCTAAAAAGTGTTACAAGGTAGTATCTCATACTACAAAATTTATTTTTTTCACAATCTATTCAAAACGTGAACAGAAGGATACTTCAACCACTACAACCTCGACCCAAGCACCTTCTATCCAACAGAAGTAGGTCGACAAGATTGCAACAAAACACAAAGATTCCTTTTGCACATAGTCATCTCATGTATCCAGACTAGTTAAAAAGGTTTAACCCTTCCAGCCATAGGTTCGTGACAACCTTCAACAAACCAAGCAACGCGACGTCTCCAGCAAGGCAAGCAACTCACCAAGATTTAGATTCAACAATTGCTTTCCCCTCTCCCCCAGGAACTCAACGCAATGGAGACCATTTCTTCCTAAGGAGGGATGATCCAGATGGATATCGGTGGCCACCCACCTTTTCCAACTGGATCAAAACAATTTTCTGACAATTTTGGCAATTTACTATTTTTAGTAGTTTTAACTTCCAAGGCCATTTTGAGGGACTAAATGAAGGATTTTTGAGATTGAGCTCCTCAATGATATCTAAAGGCATGATTGAGTCCACAAAATTAATCTCCTCGATGACACCTTTCCAACGGGATATCACACACCTAAAACGGAAATCGTATGCAAAAGTTACGGCCCCGGGAAGTTGATGTACTAACTTACCCAAATGGGGCCCACATGACTTTTGGCGCTTCATCTCCTAGGGTTAGTTTTTTGGATGTCTAGGGTTTTTGGCATTCTTGATTGTGGTAAAAATTCCTTTAGAGCCTCATTGTAACTTTCTTCTTGCGAATGCGCGTTGTCGTCACATCTCTTCTCAAAGATAAACCGCCACCATTCCAACAAGCTTGTTTCCGCTGCATTTTATAGTTTCATCTTATTTCGTTGTTGAATAGAAAACCAGTTTTACTGTATCTCTGTTATTTTGTGTTAAGAACCTGTTAATAATCTGTATTCATTTCGTTCTAAGGGGTATTGTTATAGGTCTTCCAAAGTTCAGTATTGAGAAGCAGTTAGTGTGTAGAGGGTGTGAACTTGGCAAGAATGCCAATGCTGCTTTTCCTAATAGTGAGAGTAGGACCAAGGGGATGTTGGATCTTATCCATTCAGATGTAAGTGGGCTAATGTTAGTAGAATCAATACAATAATCATCATAATATGTTACATTTATTGATGATTTTTCCAGGAAAACATGGATCTTCTTTATGAAGACCAAGGATGAGGTATTCAATAATTTTCAGGAGTTTAGAGGTTAGGTGGAAAACTAGACAGGGAAGAAGATCAAGATATTGAGGTCGGATAAGAGGGGAGAGTACACATCGAATGAATTCAAGGAGGCATGGATCAAGAGCGAGCTGGTAGTCTCATACAACCCTTAGCAAAATGGGGTTGCAGAGAGAAAGAATCGATCCATCTTCGGTTCTACTAGGGTTATGATACATGAACGAGAGTTGACTATGCTTCTTTGGGAAGAGGCATGTAACACGATGATGTATATGCAGAATGGGAGTCCTCACGGGATATTGGGGGATAAGACTTCGGAGGAGGTGTTCTTAGGAGTGAAGCTAGAGATTGGACATTTGAGGATATTTCATTGTCCAGTCTACATCCATGTGCTTGTGGAGAAGAGGACGAAGCTGGAACCTTCATGACATAACCATATATTTTGTGGGTACAATGAGACCTTAAAGGCTTACAAGATATTCATTCCAGTGCATTGGGAGACAATTGTGAGAAAAAATGTTAAGGTCGAGGAAAACTTGGCATCTAGAAGATCTTAGGAGTCATCAACAATGAGAGAGGATGAGGAACAATAGGATCCAAAGGATGAGAAGAAATTAATAGTTTAGACTTGAGGTGGGGAGGAGGATTTATTCCCTTCCAATTCTGTCAGGAGATCTAGGTGGTTATTACAAATATTGAAGGATGTTAGTGAGGATCCTAGGAGTGTGGTCATAGAGCATAGGCCTCCGAGGAAGTTTCCAAAATATATGGCGTTTATGAGTAGCATCATTGATGTTGATCCTTCCAGTTTTGAGGAAGAAACATATCAAAATGTATGGTGGGATGCTATGGTAGAGTACACCTCTATTATGAAGAATGATTTTTGGGACATAGTGACAAGACCAAAGGGGAAGTTAGTTGTGAGTTCCAGGTGGCTCTAAAAGATCAAGCATGTTGTATATGGTAGAATCAAGAAGTTCAAGGCAAGGTTTGTGGTGAGAGGGTTCTCCCAGAAAGAGGGAGTGGACTACGATGAGACATTTTCTCCGGTCACTAGGTATGCTTCTATTTAAGTTGTTATTTCTATTGATTCATTTATGAGGTGGAGGATACATCAAATGGATGTGAAAATAACTTTCCTCAACGAGATCATTGAGGAGGAATTATACATAGAGAAACCTTAGGGACTTGAGGTACATGGGAGGGATTCACATGTGTGTAGGCTTAACAAATGCTTGTACAAACTCAAATAGGAAACTAGGGCATGGTATTCTAGGATTGACAAATACTTGTAGAGTATGGGATTTACAAAGACCGAGGTGGATCCTATCTTGTGCTTCATACTTGTTGGGTCAGACCCACTCATCTTGGTTCTATACATTGATAATTTGTTTCTCATAGATGTAGAGGAGACTATTGTATAGTAGAAAGAAGATTTAGCTACTAAGTTCGAGATGAAGGAAATTGGCTTGATGCATTATTTCTTGGGGTTAGAGGTGTGGCAGGTATTGGGAGAGATATTCCTTGGCCAAGGGAAGTATGTAGTAGATATCTTGAGGAGATTCAAGATGGAGGATTGTATATTGATCGCTACACCTATGGATACCATTTTGAAGAAGGTTCTCACTTCATATTCAAAGTTGGTAGATCCAAGGATATACAAGAAGCTAATAGGTTCCTTGATGTATTTGGTCAATACTATGCTAGATATTTTTTTTCCTCTGAACACATTGAGTCAATTCATGGTGGAGATGAGGTAGGTGCATTAGGTAGTAGTGAAGCATGTGCTCGGGTATTTGAAAGGTACAATGGAGTATGGATTGAGGTATGCTGGAGGCGATGGAGTGGAGTTGCAGGGATATACAAACTCAGATTGGGAAATGAGTGCAGTAGACAGAAAGAGCACCTTAGGGTGCTACTTCAACTTGGGATCAACAATGATTACTTGGTTAAGAAGGAAGCAAGATTATGTAGCACTCAATTCAATAGAGGCAGAGTATATGACAACAAGTATGGCTAGCTATGAAGTGATTTGGCTTCACAAATTTCTTACAATTTTATTTAATTAGGAATTGGATTCTATAGTGATATGTTGTGATAAACAAAGTTGTATCAAACTCTCAGATAATACAATATTCCATGATAGGACCAATAATATATAGATCAAATACCACTTCATTCAATTTAGGATCTAAAAGGGAGCAGTGAAGCTTCAGTGTATTTCCACAGATGAGTAGGTTGCAGATATTTTGACCAAACCCTTGGTGAAAGGGAAGTTTGTGTTCTTCAAAGACAAGATTGGAGTGGTGTATAATACCTTCCTTTATAAGAGGGAGTGTTAATTCATGGTAGCATCGAACAAGTATTTTGGCATAGGTCTATGTGTCTAGATGTGTGGAAATCATCCAAATCCTTGTATCCTTTACTTTACATTAATTAAAATACTTATTAAAGTAAAGTTATTTTATTAACTAATTGAGGTATTTATTTAAATACTTAAATTAATTAGCATTTAATATTAGCGATTGATCTCAAGTGAGGTGAGAAGTAATCTCAATCGTCAATCACTTTGGAGATTAGGGTTAGGTTATAACTCAAGATTATAAAAGCAAGGCTAGGGTAAAGAAGAAAACACTTGATATTATTGAGAGTAGAGAAGGACTTTTTCTTTCAACAGAGTTGAATCATGAAGGATTGTGATTCAAGGAGAACTCAAAAATATGGAGAAGGAATTCCATCTAGAGATCATACGGTTCAAGGAGAAGAGAGAACAAAAGTAGTTGCAAGTGGGTTTTAGCCAAGCAAAGCCATCGAAAAGGCTTACTTCATATGGAGTTTTTCATACAATATTTTCGTACATATATGTGGGAACCAATGGAGAAATGAATGTATATGCAGGTGTACAGAAGGGAAATGCGCATATACATCAAAAAGCGTGTAGATCTGGGTCGTACAACAAAACATACTTTGCTAGATTTGTTTGTAGTTGTATTTCTCTGAGTGGGCCATTATCCCTATTACAGGAGCCTTGGTTTTATCATAATAAAATCATTCTCAGCATTGGTTTTCCCTTCAAGGATTTTCTAGGGGTATCTACCAAAAAATATTGGTGTTTATGTGTATATGATTTGGTTTCCAATTTTTCTTCCACTAGATTTAAATTTGAGTTGAATATTTTAGCAGTATATTTTTTTTTGAGAGCTGCTAATCTGATTTGCAACAAGGAAATCAGTAGATAACAAGACACCTAGGTGCTAGACTAAGGGATTTCAATAAAAATGAAGTTATTGTAATTGATTATAGGACTTTATAGATCATCTTGGTTTAAATTGGTGTTCAACTATGATGAACTACTTAGTGAGCAAGTTAATTTCAAAAATAATTTCTAAGCTTATTTTGAGAACACAGTTGCCTTGGTTCTTAAATACTTGTTTTGGAGCATATTATTTGATATCACATGTGAACATTAACACCGACATGACTAGAGAATTTCAGATTTTTCCCATCGAAACAAGAGTTCATGCTTTTCTTGCTGAAATGGGGATAAGGCCCTATCAAAATATCTTTCATATTTTGGCCCTAACATTTTACTTGAATGCCCAATTTGCAGATTCATTATAACGTTGGAAAGGTCTTCCTGAGATATCCAACTTCACAGCTATACGATTTGATGATTTTCACACCAATTGTTCACATTTTTCAGGATTAGTATCTGACACGTTGTCAACATACCCGGAGAACATGAAACCTCAACCAAGAGTAGAATAACCAGGAACCGAACTCAGGGAAGCATATACGAACTCTCAATTAGTTGATTTTTCAATTCTATGTATTCAAATGTATGGTTGTGAGAGTTTATTTCAAGGTTATTTTGTGGTCACTCATCCACTACATATCGAATGGTGTTAGGTACCCATACTAAAGGAAGGTCATACTCAACAACCTGTATTTGTGGTGTGTGAGGAAAGAAAACCACAATGGCAAAAATGACATGCATCCAATAAATCCTTCCAATGTACAACAGTACCCTTGAAAATGTGATCTCAACCCAAGGACGATAGAGCAACAAAAATAACAATTGTCGCACTAGGAGAGGAGCAACCAAAGGGAATCAAATTTAAATGGTTGAAGAGGAGGTTTGAACGCCATAATGATCGACTATCAAAATCAAATAATGAATATTTTTTCCCATGAACAGACCAATATTCATGGTGGGTGGGGTACATTATCGCCAAAATCTATGATATCCCACCAACACTAAAATAAAATTTTGAAATGTAATTGCATATCATATTTTAAAATATAAAACATTTATGTTATCCTTGTTTTATCATCATTACGAAGGGGATAAGGACAAAAGTTTCTAAATGAAAGGTCATGTGGGGGGAGGCAAAAGACAAGATTCATGGTGAAATTTAACAAATACGGGGATTTTATCCAAGCAAAATCCTTTTGTCTCTTTCAACTTTCATGTACTACTACCAAAAATGTTAATGAGGAGAAGCCTATTTGGCCAAGCTATTTTTTGAAGAGCTCTAATTCTCGTGTTGGACGTATTGTGGATTATTCCTTTATGTTTTGGCTCAACACTCGGGTTATGTAAGGATGTACTTCATATTGTAGAATACTCTTATGTATGATGCCTGCATTTTTATTTATGTTCTTGAGAAATTATTTGTCTAAATTTGTGGGCATAGAACCGCAAATGACTATTTAAATGCTAGACTATTTTGTGTTTGCAGTTATTTATTCATATTTATGTCCTTGATCTGTGTAAACTATTTTTTGGGCCATTGATAGGAGCATGGTTGGTTCTATGCTTGCCTTCTAGTTACCTTAGCTTCATCTAGACGCATGCATCTTAGATTAACCTCATTTCATTCTTTATCATAGAAAACATTCATTGGTGGACGGGGCCACAACCGGTAAACGCCAAACCATAAATGTCTATCGGGCCAGAATTCGGATGGGTTCCCTACTACAAACAGTGAGAGGTCTAATTGAGACTTCTTATTGGGGGTAACCCCTACTGTTGATAAAGGGTAATTCCTCTCTATCAAAAAGTACCTATCATTCCCACATTCTGAACAAATGTCTTTGTTTGCATATTCATTTCTGTATAGAATGCAATCATTCAGAAATCCATGGTATGATATGTACTCATAACAAAAAAATTTCAGTATTTGTTTTTCCTCTGTGCAACTATCGAGCAAGAAATTATTGCTTGGAAATATCGTACCTTTGAGAAACCTTCAATTAGTGGGCAATAGAAATTTCACTGTCATCAAGAATGAATAAAATCAATCCTTTTCTTTTTTGATTCTGCGACAATATTCCTTAAACATTTAGGGAACTTAATGGTTAGCTACCTCAAAAGTGTCGAGAAAAAATCATCTGACATACCATACATTGCTTTCAAGTTGTACAGTGACATTGTTGTCCCTAACTGGGTATACCTTCCAGACCCATGTATTGGACCAAATAGAGGGCTAGTGGAAGCATATTTCAGGATTTCATAGAAGGTATCTACAACATAAATATCATTCCCAAACTCATTTTATTGGAATGCATCTAACAATTTTTCCTCCATTTCCTGAGTATCCCACAAGAAATCATCCATACCAACCTCTATATCATTGCCTTCATCCCCAACATGTGAAGAACTAGTTTTATTGTCGAGGCTTTGAATTGGTGATTCGGGACATAGTGAGAATTGAATAGATGGTTGTTTCAATCATTCTCGGTATGATACCTCTTCGAGCTATTTTTTTTTAACCGCAATCTCGTGACTTTCCATCGTAGTGGGGTGCAACGGTAGATGGTGGGAAGGTTGTTCGTCATGAGAATCATGATTGTAAAAATATTGAACATTGCATCAATAATATTAGTAACACAATTCTTTTAATATGTTCAAACATTATGCCGAACACTTATTAGAAGCATGGACATTTTTTTCCTAATTATAAACATGAAACCAACCCCTTTATAAAACAAATTTCGAATTAAGCAATACATTTATATTAGTTCCATTGAAAATCCAAAAATCCAATTACTCAATCATCTTTTTCTTACGCTCTACAGGGTTGTCTACATAAAAGAGATCAAATTCATGATGTAATACCATTGAGCCAAGCTGGTTGTTGGAAGATGGTATGTTAGGATTGGTAGGGTAAAGAAGATGTCCAATTTCATCAAACATTTGTTTGCGGTATCTTTCTCCTGATAAGAGCTTTTGGAATTTTGGGACCATAGGAATATCTCGAGCATCTGAACTTGATCTTGAATATTGATCCTACAAAATTCAATGAAAAATTATTAAAATATGCATGCACACATAACACAAATTCAATGTGATAAATGAATTATCAATAAAATCTAGATGTGTTGCAATCAACATGAGTGATACTGAAGGAGTTGCAAAGATACAGAATGAGGTGACATTGGATTTTGAAGAAGTCACCATTTGATATTATAATTCATTTTTCCCTCCATTTGAACCAAAACCACCATCTTTGGTAGTATAGAACAATCTAATTTCAAAAATAACTTCAAATAAATTTTATAACTTGACAACACACTTAAAAAATCATTGTTTTTTTCTACAATATCATTGTTTTATTCTGCCCATCTATACAATAAATCTCAATATGGATTTACAAAATATGAAATAGTTACTCGATCCTTGAAAATATCCTCCTCGAACATAAAAAATGTGAATTTAATGCTCTCTCTCTCTACATTTATATACCTCCTTCTCTCTATACCCCTCCTCCCTCTCTCTCCATATCACTCTCAACCTCTCTCTTAATCTTGTTGGATATCTCCTTCCCTCCCTCCCCTTCTCTCCCTATATCCCCCCCCTCTCTCTCCTGCATCTACCCCTCTCTCCCCCTCACTCTGTATCCCCCTCCCTCTCTCACTCACTATATCCCCTTCCCTCTCTCTCCCTCTTTCCCATTGGTGCACTTTATCATATAAATACACACTAGTACGTATGGATAAATGAAACACATTGATGCGTTTAAATGAGAGAACCACCAAAGAATGACCTTTGTTATTGTCTCCAGAAAGAAAAACCAACACAAACTTAAAAAAATGATGTTTGCATTTGTATTGTGCAAATCTAACTATCATATGATGCATTATTACTTACACACCACCCCGGTACATTATTAATTACACTTCACATCAGTGCACTTTGAACTCTATAATGCATCCACTGAAGCAAGTTAGAAAAATAATGCGTGCTTATTATCAATACTTTGAAATTTATTATGAAAATAAATCGGTGCATTATACACACTGCATCAATGCACTACTCATGACATAGCGCACCAAAAACACATCTTTTGAAAAAAAAAAGTGTGCACATTTATCATCAGTGCACCAAAATATACAACAAAAAAATGAGTGGGAATTTGAGTTTTTGCATTTATAAAGGAAAACCCTATCCATTGTTTTATTTGTTTGCCAAATTTTAGAGAGCATATTTGTGCAAAAGAGATTTATCAATAAAGATTTCCGAGTGGGTGGATCTTTTTTGAAGATCCTAATTCGAGGGGGAGTATTGTAGATCACATAGAAATCTGCAGAGGAGAAATTTTAGGTATATGATTTCATTATATTAATTATATTGATTATTCTCCTATTTGATTCAAACAATTTTTAGTGCATTCTCAAACAAAAAAAAAGGGTTTCATAGTTACCTTCAGTATTGGAAGCCTTAATTTCCTCACTGTTCTTTTTTTTTCTCCTTCTATATTTCACAAGAGGAATTATTTTTAAGAACAATTTCTTGATAGGGTTTGTTTATTTATATATGGGTGTTTCCTATCCATTGCAATGAAACCACTCATTGCATTGGATCTCAAATTTTCATGTCGTGGTCATTTCTTTTAAATGCCTTCGCGGTGACCGGTGCCCTCTATACATTGTAAGCGCACCGACACATATTTGTTTCTAAACAACACCACTTTATTTCAATTTGAAATATTATTAAAAAATCCTTTTCGCAGTCATCAATGCACATTTTACCTAAATACGCACAAGGGTGCATTGTTTACAAAGCACACAGTTGAGTTTAAAATGGAAAAATTGTTGTTTTTATATGGAAATCATCACTTCTTAAATTTGTTCAGTGCTCGGTGGTGCATAATAAATAGTACTTAGGAAGTTGTGTTTTTCTTAATTCATAAAGTACCAACTGAATACAAAAAATTGTAAAATGTTTTCAATTTCACAACAACACTGTTATACTGTACCAATGCATATATGTATGTTTGACACACCAGTGTATGTAAATATTGTTGATGTCATGGTTCTAATTATATTAATATACACACTGAGATCTTATTTAAAAAAAATTAATAATTTTATATCTTTTTTTTTCCAGGGAGATTTTGAAAATTCCAAGGGACAAACAAGAGGAAAACCAAGACATGTCGGTAAAGATGTCCAAAAAAGTGTAGAAGAAGATGTTAAAAGAAATGAACATAATTGCGTCGCAAGAAGAACCAGCCCAACTACAATTTTCATCAGAGGTATGTAATCAATTATTTATTCTTTTATGTACGTTGAATTTAAGTATCGCGTCAAATACTAATTTTCAATTGTTTTGATGCAGAAAAAGAAAAACAAATAGAATCCATTCGACACATAAAATAAGACAATGATGAATAAAATGGTTGATCACAAACTTTGTGAGTATTTACGTTTTCATATTTTCTTAAGATTTCATGTTGGTTGTGATTTTTATATTTAAATAATTAATTTGCACTTGTGCATGGATGTATTCTACTAGGTGCTAACATACAAAGAGGAGGCAACCCATGAATTGATAAACATTGGGTTAAGTGTGGTTTGTGAGTATATTTTGAAGAACGAAAGTTTAATTGAACAATTTGTAAGTAACTATGTTGTTTAACTTCCCTTGTTTTATAATTAATGAAAAAACAATAAAACTTTATATTGATTATATCAACTGTGTTTTTTTATGTCATATTAAACAGGTAAGAAACAATGTATGGAATGCACACATCATAGAATATTTTGAGAGAATTCATGAAGCATGGCTTCAAAAGAATGTGTATTGTTTATGAAAGACTTGGTGCTAATGTATGTTTTTTTTATTTACGCAATCATGTATATTCTACTATATATATAAATGTAGATATACTTATTATAATTTATTTCTATGTTTTTAGATGGAATAGAAGGGAAAGAACATGAAAAACAAGTAGATTAAAAGAAAACATTATGTTAAAAAATCGAAGTACAATATCACCTATAAATGATGAAAAAATGAAGCATGCATGCAACTCAAGCAATGCCAATGGTTTAATTGATGATTGACAATAAATATAATTGAATGCTACTGCAAATTGTATGTTTTGGAGTATTTGTCTCTAAAAATCAGGGATTTTGTCTGATGTGTGAGAAACGTATTGTCCCAATTGCATGAAGACTTTTTACCAATACATGTAACAATTAAAAATTGGCTGCAATTCGATTATTGTACTAGACCTTTATGTTGTCCTTTTTTGTATGACAATAGAACATGAAAAACAAGTAGATTAAAAGAAAACATTATGTTAAAAAACTGAAGTACAATATCACCTACAAATGATGAAAAAATGAAGCATGCATGCAGCTCAAACAATGTCAACGGTTCAATTGATGATTATAATCAATGTAATTGAATGTTACTGCAAGTTGAATGTTTTGGAATATTTGTCTCTAAAAATCAGGGATTTTGTTTAACGTGAGAGAAACATATTCTCCCAATTGCATGAGGAATTTTTACCAATACGTGTAACAATTACAAATTGGTTGCAATTCGATTATTGTAATGGACCTTTACATTGTCCTTCACTCCAAGAAGACCTCACAACTGTGCAAGTTTGT
Source organism: Picea engelmannii (assembly GCA_009831015.1). Lineage (NCBI taxonomy): Eukaryota > Viridiplantae > Streptophyta > Pinopsida > Pinales > Pinaceae > Picea > Picea engelmannii. The sequence continues at coordinate 2,669 of ML799887.1, read as the reverse complement.
GCTCGTTGAAGATTTTGTTGAATATGTAGATGTCTGCACGGATCTGATGAAGTATATGCACCATTGATATGTCCACACATAACCACTTTATCTTCTTGTAATGAAAAATATCTAAATAATGTTTGGATGAAATTTTGAAAACTGTGCGGCGGTTTTCGAAAAAACGCTGAAATTTTATTAATTTTAAAAAGATCATAACTTCACTTTCCGGACTCCATTTTGGACGATTGTTTTTTTTGAAATTAGATATTTTCCCGAGAGGAATTCAAATATACAATCTGTTTCTGCAAATTTGGCTCATAAAATATCATAACAGAGTCTGATGTGCGCGACTCTCTTTTTGTCTCCTGAGATGCATGCATTGTGCATGGAAAAGTGTCTGCATGTGACTCTTGAGATGCATGCCATATATCTTCCACATGAATTTCAGAAAACAAATCTTAAATGGAGTAGACATCATCTTCAATTATTGGAATACAAATTTCTGCAAATACTTTTGTGGAAGACTCTTCAAAATAAGAGGCTTGATCATCTGACAGTTTCTCTTCTGACTCTATCTTTCCAATCCCCTGCATGCAATATTCACAATCTTATTTATTCCCAAATAGAACCTCCAATCTGGTCCATAATTAATTTGGAGTGAATTCTTGTGTGACATCACATACTTGGTGGAGAATTTCTGGAGAAACAGACAAGCAAATAAATCCTATGGCCATATCTTGTCTATTGAGAAAGTCATTTTTCTCATCGGCGAAATCAGGCTCCACTTCCATTGTCATAGCTAGTTGGTAAAAGTTTGTGCATCTAAGTTGAAGCATAGTTTTTGGCTTCCATTTCAAATAGTTATGAGGCGTGAGAAGTATTGTTGGTGAGTAAAACATAGATTCCATCTTTATGTGTTCTTCAATCTTAAGTACCTGCAAAAGATAATTTGGTGTAGCTTTTTCTTAGCAGTCCATTGGCTCTAATACCATGTAAATGTGTTGAACCTGCACATAATAGATCTAGCTACAAAATACCACACACATTTGTACAGAGAAATTGAGAAAAAAGAAGCAAGAGAGAAAGAATTGAAGAATTCTCATTAACTGTATTCCACACTCAAAGAGTGAATAATTTACAATAGATATATGATACATGAGTAACTAGTGAGCCATAATGGTGGTCTAGAGTGATATGGACACACATCAACAGTTACGGGAGTGAACTACCACCTAGTCTAGTCTCTCAGGCAGTTACAGAAGTAGATTGCCACCTAGTTGAGTTAACTAGTCAACTAGTCTTCAGTTAACTGACTGAATAGAGAGTAGTGAGGACTTAACTCAAGAAATCAAGGGTAATGCGCCAGTCTGGTGATGATCCCAAGGCAAGTGCGCATTAGTTGGTGATGATCCCAATGTTGCATGGTGACAAAAACAATGCAACATCTAAAGTCAACTCAACTGGTCAAACTGAAGTGTCAACTGAAAGAGAATATTCTCCAGGTGGAATATTCTCCCCTAAAATATAGGACACTAGATAATGACTAATTATGACTAATAAACAAGGAAAAACCTTAGGAAAAATAAATCCTAGGTGTGTGTGAAGTAACTCCAACAATAAAATAGGTTTCTTATTTCATTGCATTGTCGAATGTTGTAAAATATTGTGTTCCCAAATAATTAATGTATGGATGATTTACATTGTTACAAATAGCAGAGGTTTAATTGGTTAGATAAGACATTAAATTTTTTTATCGTTTCAAAATTGTACTGTGCTCATGTTTGAAATATATATGGGGGCACTAAAAATAACTTACGTACCAATACATTACATTTAGTATATGCACCAAGAATCTAAATATTATTTACACAGTGGTTCCTTTACTATATAGTATACACATCGATGCATACTTAAAAAAACAGTGTCAACATCTCACCTTGAATATTCGAAATTTCACTACCCTTCGGTGCACATGGTAAAATATATATCCATACATACTAATTACACAAGCATCGAGGCAAATGCTATATTAAACACACCAGTCTCAGGATAAATTGATCACATCTGGAATAACTATAACTTAAATGCACTGGGGCAAAAAAATTCTGAAGCGCACTGATGCTTCATATGTAAATAATGCGAAACTGGTGCGTAGTAATTATAACATCGTCGATGTTATGCATATGGCCAGAAAGGATGTACCAGTGCACAATAGTTATAAATGCACCAGGGCATTTTTTTATTATATTAAGATCTAAGGTATTATTGTATATTAATGTAACAATGCATTTTGTTATAGTAACATGCAAGTGTGAGTTTGCAAATAATGCACTGTTGCGTTTTGACAAGAACACAGAAAAAAAAACCCTACAACAACCTCCTCCTGTCCAATTTATGGAACATTTGCTAAAACCTTTGCAACCAAAAGAGGAGGTTGTAGCGGGTTTTTTTGGACATTTTTTCTAAATTTTGCAACACTAAAAACCTCTCAAAAACCTTTGATAGAAGGTGCTCTCCTTGTAGTGAGTCATCCTTGGACATTGTGGATGGACTTATTGCTATACTCTTCCCCTTTGTCAACTTCCCTATTGAAATAATGTTCCTCGCCACCTTGATTCCAACACTCAATGGCGAAATGAAACACTTCTAGGTTCTTCCATCAATTTGGAATCCATTGTTAGTGCTCG
>ML799886.1:175424-187452 GCA_009831015.1 Picea engelmannii | reverse complement strand
AGAATAAAAAACCACCTCACATTTTACTCATTAAAATATATAAAAAATACTCTCCATAGGCTCAGGAGGTCGAATTCAACCACCTCGGCCAAAAATAACAACAAATCCCCAAAAATTTGGAACTAAAAATTTGGCCAAATCTGTTGAAAATAGGGGTACTCTCAGACATTTGTTTCTCCTAAGAAGCGACACCTATGAAAAATATGGAGGATTTTATTGTATATTAACATGTTCTGGACAAAAACCTCCTTTGGTTTCTCCGAATTTGTCTCTATCTCTCCGAAACAGCTCCCGCAAAATCAGGACTGAAAAAGGAAAAATCGGAAATCTGAAAAATGAGGCTGAAAGATAGCTTCGATTCTCCCAAATGGTGGCACTTGTGAAAATACTGAGAGAGGTTTTTGTTCTTCAGCCAAATATGGAGAAAAAAAAATTCTCGGTTTTTTAAAATTCATTTTTGTTTGCCCGGAATCCTTCCCGTAAAAAGATTGGCCGAACTGGCAAAAAGGAAGGTTTTTCAGTTTTTCGGGTTTGGGAAGGGGGAGGTCTGAAATCACCAAGAGGTGACAAGTGTCCCTGCCCATACCACTTTTCGGACCCCCTTGGTGTGATGTGACGTGAGGTAGGGGGGGGGGGGTCTATAATGTGCGGGGAATGGTGAGCGCTTAGACTTAGGATAATTTCATGTTTTGTTTATTTTTATTTTTGTTTTATTTTAATTTATATATTATATGTTTATTATATTTTGTTTTTTTAATTTATGTATTACCTTTTGTTTTATTTACCTTTGTTTTTGTTTTAAATATTTGTTTTTATTTTAGTTACGTTTTAGTTTATTATGTGTTTTTAATGTATATGTTTTATTTAATTAATATTTTTATATTTTTTTGTTTTTTTATTAATGTTTATTCTAATTATTATATTTTTTTATTATATATTTTAATATATGTTTTTTATATGTTTAATTAATAAACACTAATCTAATTACTAATTCAAACAACTAACTTAATTATTAATTAATTATTAACTAGTAACATATTTTATTTAATCTAATTATTTTTTTATTATCCTAAGTTTGTTTATTCATGCACGGATAAGTGGCGGGCGAGATGTAGCCAAGCAGACAAATGGATAAGGGATTGAGTGGCGCAGAGGTGGATGAAGGATGCAACAGGGTGATAAAGGATCGGGTGAAATGGATGGAGGGGGAAATGGAATCAACCGAGCTAGATGTCTTCATCATGGGAGAAACACCAAATAAGAAATTGAAGAGTCAGGTTACCTATGATTATAGAACCCCAACATAGGCTCCATCTGGGGATGGCATCTCTTTCAGGATGTGTCGAGAACCACTAAACTATGAACATGTAGACCGGTTCTTTATTCATTGGGCTGATCCAAAAATCTTATTATGCAACTTGTACCTGTTTTGATCTTTCAACTGAAACCAAATCAAAATGAACACTGCTGAAAAATAGATGATCGGAATGATTAGCTTATTTGCACTCTCCTACCTACCCTATATTGTTGAAAATGATGCTAAATCAAATAATACAAAAGTGCCAATGAATCCAATCAAGTCGCTGTTGAGACTAGTGGATTCCTTGAATGCTCGTTAGCACAGTAAAAAAGGCAACTTGAACTTTTGTCCATAGATTCAAAACTGCAAAGTGTAATGGCCACTACTAAAAACATAATTGATCTTTATAACACAAAGCCCTAGGACTGTGGACAATTAGAAAAACTTTAGGTATCAATGGGAATTCTGAAAACAATAGCCCCTCCATATAGACAACTATAGGATCATAATAGACATGACCTATTACTGGATATTCAAATTTAACCAACTCAACTTCATGATTTGATGTTGTAGTTATGCTATTTTCATCCTCATGCACTTCCTGACATGGCTGCAACTTTTCTGATGGGTTTTGAAAAGATACTTTTGTTGAACACACCCTTGTAGTTGACTGTCTGATAATATCCATATCATAACAATTTTTGAAATCATTGGGGGTAAATGAAAACTGACTTTGAAAACAAAATCTATCCATCATATTAGTTACAGGGCCATAAAATATTTTAGATGACCATGGAATTAGTTCTGTTGGCATTTCATGGCTTACATTGTGATCCTCAACCATAATCTGACCAAGATTCCTTTTCAAAATCTGAAATGAACTAAAACATAAGGGTAGGGACTCAAAATGGATTAGCTCATTACCTATCCTGGGCTTTGTGTTTTCATCTGAATTTTGGTCTGCATAATAACTCAAGGGCTACACTTCTGAATCTGCAATAGCTTCTATATCACCCTTGTTCTCCTCACCCAGTGCATTAGAGCATTCCTCATCCTTTATATTTACACCCTTCTTGAAATGTTCCCTTAGGAGTGAGGCAAAACACAGGGGTAGGCAATTTGCATTTTCTTGAAAAATTTCTACACTTTCCTCCTTGCAATCTTGATTAGTATGCAGAATTTGATTGTTATCTTGGCATTGTGGTAATTGGAATTCTTCTTCCCATGAAGATAGTGTTGGATTCTTTGAGCAGTCATCATCAAAATCAACCACATAATCATCTAAAATTGTTGCTATGGGATCCTGAAAGTATTTACAAGATTCCTTCATTGATTCACATGATGGGTTCTGGATTTCTATGTGTTTATCCTTCAAAATATGCTCAAAAGTCTCCTTCAAAATTTTGAATGAGTCAACAATTAATGGTACAGAGTTACATTCCAATGCTTCGAATTCTGCTTCATTCTCTGAATTTTCCTCTGAACTTTGAAAATAAGAGAAACTTAGAGATTGTAATCCTAGATTTGAAGTAGCCTCTTTCTCAACACCAACATCCTTCACTATCTCATGAGAAGATTTACCTTCTTTGATATTTACCACTTGTTCAGAAATTTCCTTTAAAAATTAAAAGAAGAGAAGCAGAAGGGTAAAGTCTGTCCACTTACCCCAAGACTTTTTGCATTGTGATCATAGTTGTCATAATTTCCATGTATAGATTGAATGTTCTGCTGGGATTGCAAATGATCTTCTTCCTCCCAATCATATGTTTTTGATTTCTTTGAAAAATCCATTGTGGTATAATCATCATCATACCAATCAAGCTTGGGTAAATCATCCATGGATGAAATGCCATTGAACATGCTTATTATATCAAGAGAATTTTCCTCCATATTCTGATTTGGAACTTCATCTTTGACTGTATTGTGAATTGAATACATGAAACTATCATTATTTAGTCCCTAATACCATGGTTGAGCTGTAGACGTTTTGGGAATATTGACCTTTGGCGTTTCTGGAACTAGTGGGATATGAGGTGTTTGAACAACAAGTTCCTCTTTGCTATGAATATTCTACATCATCTTATTGACATTGTTTTCCATGACATATTGTTTCACTTCTGAAGGTGTCAGATGTTCCTTTTCCATTCTATCATTCTCTTCTGCCTTTAACTTTGCCTTTTGGTTTAGAAAGCTAGCTTCCACATCAACTGTAATATTTTTCATTTCTTCAAGTGTTATAGTGTTCCTTTCTCTTAATTGGAATGCCATTTCAAGATCAAAAGCATTAGGGTAATGCAAGTGAGATAATCCTGGGGGTGGCCTTATACAAATCAACATTTCATGGTACACCTTATTGAACCCCATTGAAAATTGATGTACTATCTCCCCTAGATTTCTTTTCAAATGGTCATATTCTTCTATGATGAGAAAGACATTTCTCATGATCACCCATTGATCTAGATTTTTTTTTACAAATTGATGGAAATTGCTAATGCTTACAGTTGGAATATTCTTAAACCAATTTTTGAATTTACCTTGCAATTATAGGGAAAACATTCTGATGTAGACATCATCATATTCTACCTCAAACAGATCAAGAAAATCCTCAAGACTTTGGATGTGATTTTCAACAGTGATATTCACATTTTCTCCATCAAACTTGGGCAGATTATTGATATAATTGACAAGGAGGTCATGGAGAATAGGAGGAAAATATAGAGTCTTGTATCGGTCTGGGATTTTCACAGGTATAGGAGGTAAAGCAAGGGGCTTATAGTCAACTGGAATTTCAACAATGGTAGGAGATAAATCATGAGTCTTATGTCTGACTGGGCTTTCTACATGTGCATCTAGGATGCGCACAGGTGTATGAGTATGTACATGATCTACAATTTGGGGCTTAGTCTCTTGAGGTTCATCAATTTTCAGATGATCAATATAAACTTCAACAATATACTCTTGATTCAGATTGGAAAATGATAGGACATAATTACAGATAAAGCCAAAAACGTCTTGAATACAATTTGCACTTGAATACCTTCTCTTTCCAGATTTCTTGGTCATGCTTCAGGTTCTTCCTCCAGTGGATTATTTGAGCTTGCACTGTCTGGAGCTAATTGGAGTCACCAGGTGAAATATTTCATCCTTATTGTGTCTGGTCACTGTCCACCATCAGTGATCAGATATGGAATTTGAAGTGCACTACTGGAGAAAGTTCCCCAGTATGGTCGCCATTTTGTTAGCACTCTGTAATTTTCCCAAGGTTGTGGAGGTAGTCACAAAGGTAACATCAAAACCACTTCGAGTCTTGGATCTATCCCTCTAAGACTCATAGAGGGATATCTCTATCTGATATAACTTTGTTTGTGTATGGATCGTAGGATAGCTATGAAAAATAGGATTTGTTTGAGGTGTTTGGTTGAAGGACTGCTTTAGAATCCCATTGGGCTATGGGGTCTGTGTTAAAAATTGAGGTCAGATAAAAAAAATTTAAAAGGATTCTTCACAGGGTGAGATATTCAAGACACTAGATCAATTAAAATTAAATGTGATGGAAAGATAGAAAAAGTGAAAGGCTCATTTAAGTAAAGAAGCATTCGATAATTTCTTTGCCTTAAAATCAAAAGAATAACATGAAGATTGATAAAAGGCCAGATACAGAGTACACGAGGTAAATTTCATTCCTTAACTTCCCTTTAATAGTTATAATTATAAAATAAGTTGATAACAGAGTAAGAACAAATTAACATAGCAAGAATAACATCACCAATATCGAGACACAAGAATCTTGTGAATCAATTCCTTTGTATTACTGGTGGATCTGAAAAAACATATTACAAAGAATAGCCTTTTTTGGGTGAAAGAATCGACAACCACCTCACATTTGACTCATTACAATATAAAAAAAGTACTCTCCCCAGGCTTAGGAGGTCTAATTCAACCACCTCGACCAAAAATAGTAACAAATCCCCAAAAATCTGGAACTGAAAATTTGGTCGAATTTGCTGAAAATAGAGGTACACTCAGATATTTGTTTCTCCTCAGAAGTGACCCCTGTGCACAATCTGGAGGATTTTATTGTATATGAACATGTTTTTGACAAAAACATCATTTTTTTTCTCCAAATTCGTCCCTAAATCACCGAAACAGCTCCCGCAAAATCAGGACTGAAACAGGAAAAATCGAAAATCTGACAAATGAGGCTGAAATATAGCTTCAATTATCCCAAATGGTGGCACCTGTGAAACCATTGAGAGAGGTTTTTTTTATTCATCCCATTACAGATAAAACCCTCTCTCGGTTATTCAAAATTAATTTTCGTTTTCCCGAAATTCTTCCCAGAAAAACACTGATCGAACTGGCAAAAAGGTAGCTTTTTCAGTTTTTTGGGTGAGCGGTTTTGCAGGGGGAAAGTGGTTTCCAGACCCCCCTGAAGTGGTAAGTGTTATGGGAAGGGGGGGGGTCCAAAATCACCAGGGGGTGACAAGTTTCCCTCCCCATACCACTTTTCTGACCCCCTTGGTGTGATGTGACGTGAGGGAGGGGGGGCGGTCTGGAATGTATGGGGAATGGTGAATGCTTAGACTTAAAATAATTTCATGTTTTTCTTTTTTTATTTTTCTTTTATTTTAATTTATATATTATATGTTTATTATATTTTGTTTTTTAATTTTTGTATTATCTTTTGTTTTATTTACGTTTGTTTTTGTTTTAAATATTTGTTTTATTTTAGTTACATTTTAGTTTATTATGTGTTTTTAATGTATATGTTTTATTTAATGTTTAATTAATAAACACTAATCTAATTACTAATTCAAACAACTAACTTAATTATCAATTAATTAATAATTAATTATTAACTAGTCTAACATATTTTAATTAATCTAATTAGTTGTTTATTATGCTAAGTTTGTTTATTCATGCAAGGATAAGTAGGGGGCGAGATGTAGCCAACGGGACAAATGGATAAGGGAGTGAGTGGCATAGAGGTGGATGAAGGATGCAGCAGGGTGATGAAGGATCGGGTGAAATGGATGGAGAGGGAAATGGAATGAACCAAGCCATATGTCTTCATCACGGGAGCAACGCCAAATAAGAAAATGAAGAGTCAGGTTACCTATGATTATAGGACCCCAACACAACTTGATGGAATCTCCAATCACCCTTGAATATAAGATTCAAATGATGAAACCACTACCACGCCATCCCTGTGAGATATACCATTGTAAACATGTACCAATATGTGCCAACAACTTGTAACCAACCTGTACCAATAACCTGTAACCAACATGTACCATTAATCAACATGTACCAACAAATACCGATAGGTACGTGACCTATATATTTTGCAACTTGCATATGTACATGACTTGTCTATACTACAACCTACATATGTACATGGCTTGTCTATATTGCACCCTGGGTACACCTTCAAAAGGCTAGGGTTTTCACATTTCTAAAACTGAAAAACTTTGATGCCTCTGTCACATCAACCTATAACTTGTCATTGTGTCCAATATGTAGTTGTGCCTTATGCATACATCATCATACATATCCATTAAGTAAGTGCATTTATGTCTTTCTAGTCATGTGCCATACAGGTGTATACAATCATGATCAAGTGTAATAAACCTCAGATGGACTAGACATCAATTCCTCACTAATATTCATCCTAAAACTACACCAACAACTTCACCAACATATCACAACCAAAATCCCTCAAGCATGTACCAAGAAATACAAGATATGCCTCAACACTCAACCCAACAAGATGTAGCAATAATAAATACCAGACATACCAGTGTTGTATTTTTGTAGATTTAGTTCATACGATAAGTTCCATACTACTAACATCCCATCTAGGGAAAATCCTCAAACTCCCATAACCATATCTCAAGTAGACAACAATATCCAACTTTACATAAGACTGTGACATACCTTTTGAACCTGTAGATAGATCTGTTGTACTTGATCACTGTAGACCTTCTTGGGAACTTTCGTTCATACTCTAAGACCCTGACACTCTCAACAACTCAAGTTTTCATGACTTTTCCCAACTATTTGCATCCTCCTTCACTTCCAGCCCACGTATGTACACAATCTCTTCCACTGCATCCCATGTACACCTCAGAAAGTGGTTTTTTTTTAGTAATTCTACAATTCCAAAACTTTCATCCTCAACCCTCCTTTTCTACTTCAAACTTTCATAACTTTAGATGTATCAATGAGTACCTAGAATAAAATTTTCACAAATAATAGATATTCAATGTGCTCATTAGGTGCTAATATGAGACCCTTGCTCTCTTATTTATACTCTCTAAGTAGCTTCCTCTAGGTGTTACCTTCTAACTAACTTTACCCAACTTCCTTCTTTTATGGCTAACCCACTTCTAACCACTTGTCCACTTACAACCACTTTATCCACAAATAGAAAACTCTCCACTTCTAGTTGCAACTAAATTATTTTTAATTATTTTCTTATTGCAACATATTAACCCATGATTAAATCCTAGTTTCGCCCACTTTGAATACTCAACTTCTTCTAGGATTTTCTAGAATAATTTAACTTCTTTGACTTTTATAGGATTCTAGATAACTCATGAGGATTCTCCAACTTCACATGGCCATAACTCTCTAACCGTGAGGATTTATGTGACATTCCACATATCACCAGAAATGACATGACATGTACTATCCATATATAATAATCTTACCTACAAATATACTGATATTAATACCTTTATACTTCAAACAAACTTGAGTCCCTTAACCATATTGTTGGGTCTACTATTGGGTCTACCGAAATTTTCAAGATATCATAAACATATAATCATACATACATAGTACACAATCATTTTACGTGGAAACCAAAATGGGAGAAAATGATGGAACGATTTTTAATTTATTAGAATATCACATCCATCGAAAGCACCAAATTCCAAAATTTTCCAACACCAACTGGAAGGAGGCACCAACCCCCTAATTTACAGGCTCCAACCTGAAGGAAGCTACAACTCCCCAAATTTTCCAACTTCAACTAGAAGGAGGCTCCAACCCCCTTTCCTTTCCCCTTCCTACCTCCCTTAAATATAAATAAGAGAATCAACCTGTCATTGTTACTGTCACTGGTATTTATACATCATCATCATCACAATTAATACAACCACGCAAATCTTATACTGAGATCTCCAAGAATATCCCCCAAATCATATTCCCAAAATCACCATGACATGCCTCAAGCATGTGTCAAAAATCTAACATACAAACATCAAGACATATAGAAAACCATACCTTTCATCATGTAAAATCCTAGAGCATAAGATCTAATATCATCAAATCTTCCTCAACTTTACCATCAAGAGATGAGCACCTTCTTCAAAATTTTATTCAACCTCATGGGATTAGACCGAGTAACAAGCAGGGCCTCACGTGATGATACTAGGACAACCAGTGGGGTCCTTTCGGGACACCCTATAATTTACCTATGGGAGTCACCTCAGATAGGGTTTCCCAAAAAACCTTTGCACATATGGAACTCGGAGACCTCCCTCCTTCGCACGACTCCTCTACTTCACTTTCATTGAGATATGACACACTTGCTTGATAGAAAATGAGAGTCTCTTCATGTGTATTTATACTTTTTGAAGTACCTCCTTTACTTGAATTTAGGTTCAAACTATAACTTCTTTTCCGTAACCATTTTTCTCCTTTACTTTATTTTGGGGCTGACTTGTAACTTCTTGTCCTTAGATCCAAGGATTTTTCGCTTGCTTTCATGGATTCATCTTTAAGAGAGCATATGTCCTCAACTTTGAGGAACGTGGTGTGCCACCTACGATTGGAAACAGATTGACAAGGACTATCGATACATGGAGGATTTGCAGGAACTTGCAATGCACTTCATACTCATTTTTGTCAGTCAACTTCGGGCATCATGACCACAACTATGGGGCTTCCTAACCATATTTTCAAGGCTTATTTGACCATACATTGTAACGTATTTTCTTAACAACTAGGGTTTCTTATAGGTTTCTTCAAATCATCTTCCTCTGAGGGCCATGCTTAGATATATTCCATACAAGGAGAACTTTGTAGACTCCTTCAAATAATCCCATCACTTATAGGGGATTATTCTAGGGTTAGCATCAATGCCAACCAATTTTCCAATAGTATATTCTACTATATAAATGTAGATTTACTTATTACACTTTATTTATATGTTTGTAGATGGAACATGAATAGGTGGAACATCAGAAATAATCGAGAAATAAAACATCTATTTAAATAACCAAAGTACAATATCACCTACAACCTATCAAGGAATGAGGCATGCACACATCTCAAGTGATGACAACAGTTCAAGTGATGAGTGACAATCAATATAATTGAATGTTACTGCAAGTTGTATGTTTTGGAATATCTGTCTGTAAAAATTAGGGATTTTTCTTAACGTAGTGGACATAATGTCCCAATTGCGTGAGGACATGTTACCAATAAGTGTAAAAATTACATATTGGTTACATTTTGATTATTGTGGACCTTTACATTGTCTCATTTTGTATGACCATGGGTCTCTTATTCATATATAATAAAATGGGTTTCTTATTTTATTGCATTGTAAAATGTTGTGTTACAGATTAATTAGTATGTGGATGATTTACATTGTTACAAATAATAGAGGTGTAATCCGTTGGATAACACATTAATGAAATTATTATATAAAAATGCAATAACAAAAATATAAAAAACAATATTATTATAAAAAATATTTTATTTTGAGATGATTAATTGAAAATTGTAAAAGAACAATTAATTAAAATATATACATATTGATGCATTGTATTCTTATGAATTCATAAAATGGTGTGTGCCATAATATAGAAATCGGTGTGTTTTAAGGGGTTATACTCACTAGTGAATATTAAGTATAATGAAGCACCACTGAATATTAAGTATACTTAAGCACCAATGCATATTAAGTATATTGAAGCAATAGTGCATATAATGTGCAATAGTATATATCATTTTAGAATTTTATGGTGCACATGTGAGATATACACATTGGTCCTCTAAATATAACAAAATAATTGATGCTTTAATAAAAGAATTGGTTATTTTAATATAATAAAAGCATCAGTTGTAAAATACCCAACTACCCACAGGTTGGGGTACGCCACCTTCAAGCCTGCCCTTGGACTTATTTCTCTTACCGATACCTTTTTAAAATTTAAGGATCCATAAAAGGAAATACTTTAACTACATGCACAACATTAGTCAACAAGCATGCATAGTCTAAAGATTCAACTAAACGATAATTAAATATACACCGAAAAAACATTCATATACATGCAAATGATACCATAAAAGAGAGCACTTATATTTATGAAAAATGACACCAACTGGTTGTAGACCAAGGACGTTCCACCCAACCGTAGACACTACTGTTCCAAATATCAACAACAATGTCACCCTCAAGCCAAGGCTATGAATCCACAAGGACGGTTCCAGAGTGTTACTTGGCTTCCCCAAACCAGTCAGCACCCAAGAAACTCTCACAGGCTTCCCAGCTCTCACATCAATCCAAGTAACCACCTCTCTTCTACCCAGCGTGTACCACCTGAGAGAACGAACCTCCACCCTTCTCTCCCACACAGTCCCTTAGGCAGTCCTTATCCTTATTCGGGCTCCAGTGCAATTGGTCCAGAATCTCGATGATGGAACTCTCAGGACTCGCAGCTGTGAGAAACGTTGGATACAAGTCAATGCATATTATACATGAAAGCCTCAAGTCATGGATGGATCACTCCAGCGACCACTAAAAACAACTATCCCGTGGCTAATCTTTAGCAGTTTGGTTCCCTTTCCCAAGCCAAGACGTGGATGAGGATAGATCGATGAAAGGGTAAGTGGGTGCATGAAAGTGCGTGAGGGGAAATGAATGAACGTACAAGAAATCAACAAACAATACATTAGTTGAACCCCCCCATGAGACCAGAGGCATGTTTAAGTAATCTTATGGGGATTCAAGAACTGTTAAAAAAATAGGAACGTGGAGCAATAAAATAATTCAAATGTGGAAACAATACACAGAAGATACATAATAAAATAGAGACACAGATTTACGTGGTTCACCCAGTGTGGGCTACGTCTACTAGAGAAATTTTTAGGTCCTTCCTTTATTATTATCCAACATATGAAGGGATACAACCTACAACAAAACCGTTGTAACTTCGTCTTCTTTCTCTCACAGTATCCTATCTCAAAATACAATATTCACCATCAACCATAGCCGCAATACATTTCCCTCATAAAAGAGGGTTTCCTTCTAGGGTAAAAAACCCTAACATAATCTCTACCATTAGATCTGCAACCTTATAATGAATGGTCCAGATTTACAATGAAATTACGATATACATTTACAAGGCAATTTTTCCCGAACTCCACAGAGGGGGTACCCCCCCCTCTGCACTCCCCCGCATGGAAGAGTGTACATACTTCTGGGGTGTAAATACTTTATGGGGTATAAACACAACTGAAAGCAAAAGACCTCTGAATCAGGAAGATAATCAGGCTCCACAACCAACAATCTCCCACTTGGAGACTGATCTCAACAACTCCACTGCTACTGTATATGCTGGACTCTAAACCTTATTGGACCTGGAAAATTCCTCATCTTCATATTCATTCTTGAAGACCAACTGAAACTGAGCAGAAACTTAATTTCTCCCT
>ML799886.1:161055-173799 GCA_009831015.1 Picea engelmannii | reverse complement strand
CCCAAGTTTTTCTAGTTGCATCATCAATAAAAGTAACATAATAATGAGAGCCACCAAGAGATGATACTTGAGTTGGTCCCCATACATCTGTATGCACAAGCTCTAACCTTTCACTCTTCTTTTCTTTTCCGACTTTGAGAAATCTAACTCTCTTCTGTTTTCCATAAACACAATGCTCACAGAAGTCCAAATCAATTTGTTTAAGATTTGGAAACAAATTTATTTTGTGAAGTATCTACATCCCCTTCTCTCTCATGTGTCCAAGCCTATGATGCCACAGTTTTGTATCCACTCCTGTAGAATCTAAAGAGATAGAAGAGTCAGTATTACCAGTACATAAATGCAATGCACCTACCTTCTCTCCTTTCGCTATCACCAATGATCCTTTAATGAACTTCTATGTCTTATCTATAAATATGGATATACAACCTTCACTTGCCATCTGCCCTGTTGAAATTAGATTTTTCCTTAAATCTGGAACATGTCTTACCTCTTTCAACAACCATTGGTTTCCATTACGTTGCTTTATTTTTACCTTTCCGATTCCAACAATTTTACATGGTGCATCATCACCCAAATGAACCTGTCCAAAATCACCTTGAACATAATGTAGAAAATGTTTCCTATGGGGTGTGGCATGAAATGAATCCCCTGAATCTACTACCCAAGACTCAGAAATATTATCTATAGAAAGAATCAAATCATCTTGTAACACATCACCTGTTGCATTTGCTTCCTGATTTCTCTCTTGTTGTCCATCTCTTTGTTTCTTTAGAGCTCTATAGTCTTTCTTCGGATGTCCTTTCTTCCTACAATTCCAGCACTCTATCTTTCCAAGTATGGATTTGGATCTGCCTTTCCTAGAATTCCCACGGTTCCCAAAACCCTTTCCTCTATCCTTTTGTCTTCCCCTGTTCTCCATGTTCAATTCATTTCCTGATGTCTCACCTGTGCTTTTCCATCGCATTTCATCACTAAGGATAACACCAACAACATCATCAAATTTTAAAGTATTTGAACCAGAGGCAGAGTTACTTACAACCATGACCAAGTTGTTCCAGCTTTCTGGCAATGAGCACAAGATTAGAAGAGCCCTGACCTCATCATCAAAGTCCACTTTTACAAAACTTAGTTGATTAGTAACCATATTAAAATCATTTAAATGATTTGCAACAGACCCACCTTCTGACATCTTCATATTAAATAATCTCTTCATTGAAAATACCTTATTGGATGACGAGGGTTTTTCATACAATTTGGCCAATGCATCCATCAAAGCCTTCGTTTTCTTTTCTTTCGAAATATTGAAAGCCACTAACACTGCCAGGCTCAGTCGTATCGTTCCTAGAGCCTTTCTGTCAAGAATCTCCCATTCTTCATCCTTTGTAGTCGTCGACTTCTTTGCTATTTCTCCCAATGGTAGGAATAGATCCTTCTGATATAAATAGTCTTCCATCTACATCTTCCATAACTGGTAGTTTTGGCTGTTAAATTTCTCGACCCTAAACTTTCCATCTTCTGACATTGTTCCCACTCGAACCAGGAACCCTCTTTTCCTGCGAGTTACCTTTTGCTTTGATACCAGTTGTTAGAAAAACATGACCGTGGAGAAATAAAATAAAAAAAATACGGAAACAAAACACAGAAGATACACAATACAATAGAGACATAGATTTACGTGGTTCACCCAGTGTGGGATACGTCCACCAGAGAAATTGCCAGGTCCTTCCTTTATTATTATCCAGCATATGAAGGGATACAACCTACAAAAAACCCACTGTAACTTCCTCTTCTTTCTCTCACAGTCTCCTATCTTAGAATACAATATTCGACATCAACCATAGCCACAATACATTTCCCTCATAAAAGAGGGTTTCCTTCTAGGGAAAAACACCCTAACATAATCTCTACCATTAGATCTTCGACCTTATAATGAACAATCCAGATTTACAATGAAATTACAATATACATTTACAAGGCAATTTTTCCTTTGGGGGCTTCACCCCCAAACCCCCACTAGAGGCCCGCTTGCCCCCAGACCCCCCAGCAGAGGGGGTACCACCCCTCTACACTCCCCCGTGTGGAAGAGTGTACATACTTCTGGGGTGTAAATACTTCATGGGGTATAAACACGGTTGAAAGTAAAATACCTCTGAATTAGGAAGATAATCAGTCTCCACAACCAACAAGAACCTCCTGGCCTTCCCCAAGAAGCTCACATAACCGATCCCCTCCCTTAGAAAAAAGGGTACTTAAAATAGGAAATAAACATTTAGCCCCACAAGCCCCCTCTCTTGTGGAATCATGGCCTCCTATATCTCTATTCCTTGTCCCTCTAGCAGCCAACGATGTGTTTATTATTAACAATGATAAAATAATTACATTTCTTAGATGACATACTGGCCCTTTAATAATTTTTTGGGCACCCTGGCCTCTCAACATTGTAACAAAAAATTATTTAAATTGGGGGTTCAAACATTGGGGTGTTACATCCCCTCCCCCTTATTTTGGAACTATCCTCGGTGAATATACAAAATAGAGATCAAAATCTCAAATTTATTCAAAAAGTTGTGGGTACTATGCCTACATGGCATCTTCATGCTCCTAGGTAGCTTCTTCAGGACCGTAGCAGGTCCACTGAACTTTTACCAACTCTATAACTAGATTCCAGAGCATTTTTACCTTTCTGTCCAATACTCGTACTGGATCAACTTAAAATCTCCCTCCATCTCTACCTGAATCAGATGCCAATCAATAACATGGTTAGGGTCATGTATATATTTCTTTAGTAAAGATACATGAAATACATTATGCACATTCATGGAAGCAAGAAATGGAAGCATGTATGCAACTGGCCCTATTATGTTTAATATTTCAAATGGACCACAAAATCTGGCTACCAGCTTTGTACAACTACCCAATTTCAAAGAGATTTTCTTGGGCTTCACTTTCAAAAGTACATGCTCCCCTACTTTAAATTCTCTAGCCGTCTTGTTCTTGTCAACATAAAATTTTTGTCTATCCTGATCTGCCTTTAAATTTTACTTGATCTTAACCACTAGGTCTTCCATGTCCTTGAGCAACCCCAGCCCAAGTACCACTCTATCTATTGGGTTGTCCTAGCTCACTGGAGTATTGCATTTCCTACCATACAAGGCTTCAAATGGGCTCATTCTCAATGAATCTTGATACCCATTATTATATGCAAACTCAACCAAGTGTAAGTAATCTTCTCACTTAGATGTCTTATCCATCACATACATTCTCAACATGTCTTCAATTATTCGATTGACCCTCTCTGTTTGCCCATCTGTCTGGGGAAGACACATTGTTCTAAAGTTTAGATTTGTGCCAAATCCTTTAAACAATCTCTTCCAGAAATTGGAGGTAAACTTTGTATCTTTGTCCGAGACAATTGTCCTAGGTATCCCATGCAACCTAGAAATTTCTTTCATGAAAATTTATGCAATATTAGCCGTTGTATGTGTTGTCTTCACAGGCACAAAATGAGCATCCTTTGTTAATTTTTCAACCAACACCATGATGGAATCATGTTGCCTATTCATTCTGGGTAATCATGTGATGAAATCCATGGTGATAACTTCTCATTTATTCTCTGGAATTGGCAATGGCTGCAGAAAACCCGTTGGGTGCCTATGCTCAACCTTCACCTTCTGACATTCCATACATCGAGCAATGTAATCAGAAACATCCTTCTTCATTCCCAGCCAAAAGAACTGGCTTCTTACTGCTGTAATCATTTTCTGGTAACCAGGATGTCCAACATAAGGAACATCATGCATTTCCTTCAGTACCAAATTCGTCAGTTCTCCAGAACTAGGAATATAGATTCTATTTTTATGCATGAGTAATTCATCTTCCTTTCTCTCATACTCCTTTATTTTCTGTTGTACATTTCCTTGTTGCAAGTTTTCCTTTACCTGTAGGTAATGCTGGCCTATAACAAGACCATCTAAAATTCTTCTCTTCAAGTCTGTTTGATGCATACTGATAGCAGTAGCATGCATGGTATGCACTCTTCTATTAAGTGCATCAGAAAATTTATTCTCCTTTCCCTTGATATGCTTGATATCGAAGTCATATTCACTTAAAAATTCCAGCCATCTTGTTTGCCTGGCATTCAAGGTCGGTTGTTCAAGAATATACTTCAAGCCAATGTGGTATGTCTTTAATTCAAATTTCTTCCCCATGATATAATGCCTCCACATCCTCAAGGCGTGAACAATGGAAGAAAGTTCCAAGTCATGGGTGGCATAGTTCCTCTCATGTTCCTTAATATTTCTGGACTCATATCCAATGACATGTCCATTTTGCATGAGGACTCCCCCAAGTCCTTCCTTACATGCCTATGTACATACCACAAAACTTTCATTTGGGTCAACAATCTTTAGCATAGGTGTATTAGTAAGTAATTCCTTCAATAGATTAAAATTCTTTTCACACTTGAGTGTCTATTCAAATTTAGTTCCCTTCTTTTTCAAAGAAGTGATGGGATGAGTAATATTATAGAACCATTCTATGAACCTTCTGTAGTAGCTAGATAATCCCATAAAAGATCTGACGTCTGACACATTTTTGGGTGTTGGCCATCCCCTAATGGCTTCGATCTTTTGTGGATCTACTAATATGGCCTACTTTGAAATAATGTGTCCCAAGTAATGGATCTACTTTTGATAAAAAGAACACTTAATCAACTTGGCATAAAACTTATGTTCTCTCGGTACTTGCAACACCAGTATTAAGTGATGTTCATGCTCCTCTTCAAACTTAGAATAGATAAGTATGTCATCCATGAATACTATGACAAACTTATCCAAATAATTTTTGAATATTCCATTCATTAAGCACATGAAGACAACTCGTGCATTGGTCAGTCCAAATGGCACCACTACAAATTCATAATTCCCATACCTGGTCCTAAAGGTTGTCTTATGAATGTATTCTTCCTTGATTCTTACCTGATGGTATCCTACCCTCAGGTCAATCTTTGAGAATATATTTTCTCCTCTTAGTTGATCAAATAGGTCATCAATTCAGGGTAGAGGATACTTGTTCTTTATAGTGTACTTGTTCAGCTATCGGAAGAAAATACATAGCCTCAAGGTTCCATCTTTATTTTTGACGAAAAGTACTAGTGCTCCCCAAGGTGACACACTTGGACGTATGTACCCTTTCTTCAACAATTCCTCCAACTTCATTTGTAATTCTTTTAAATCTAGTGTGCTCATTTTGTAAGGTGTTTTTGACACCGGGGCAACTCCTGACACTAAATCAATTGAGAAATCTATCTCCCTTCTTGGTGGAAATCCTGGTATTTCTTGGAATACATCTTCAAATTCCTGTAGTACCAAGAAATATTCGAGGATTGTCCCTTTTGTATTATCTCGCTCTTCCACATGAGCTGCATAAAATTGACATCCTTTCCTAAAACATCTTTTTAGCTGTAAGCTTGAAATCTCCCTTATAGCGATGGGTCTTGGAATTCCTTTCACAATGCTCTGTTTTCCATTTCCATCAAGACATGTAAATGTCTTGTTATGAAAATCTAGGACATCATGATTCTTGTCCAACCAATCCATTCCAATCAGAATATCATAAGACCCCAATGGTATGATATTTAGATCAATACTAGTATTCATGCCATTAAGAATTATGGAACAACTTCTGACCATATGATGGATGCTTCTTTTGGTTCCAATGGATAACTGAACCAAATTTTATTTTCCAAGTTTACTTTTCTCCAAATGTAATCTATCCACTATCTTAGGATCAATGTAGAAATGACTTGCTCATGAATCAATAAAAATAGAAACAGGTTGATTTATGATCTTACCTTCCACCTCAATCATATTGGACTGGTACTCTGCTTGTCGATCATTTAAAGCTGCATAGATTCTTCCCATATCTTCAACTATTGTAGCCTCTTGGATGTTGTGCACAATCTTCACTCTGTCCTTTCTGTGTGGGAAATCCTTGTACATGTGATACTCCTTGCATCCCCAACATTGGATTGGTGGTCTTCCCCTTTTTCTCAAGAAATCTTCTTTCTTTAAATCTCCCTTAGCATACTGATCTTGATGATTTATATTAGGCTCATTCCTATTGAAGGGATTTTTGTATCCTTTCCTCCTCTGATCAGAATTTTCATTCTTCTTGTCCTTCCAATATTTTTGTAGGGATTCTCTTCCCTGGCCTTTCTCATACAGGTATTTAGCCTTCTTGGTGGCCTCAATCAAGGTCTTGGGTTCACCATACTTGATCTTTTCCTTATAAAATCCTGGTAGTCCACTTAGAAATATTTTTATTCTCACTTTCTCATCACCAACGAACCTGACATAATTTAAAAATTCCAAGAACTTATTCTCGTACTCTGCCATAGTCATGCTTCCCAATCGAATTTCAAATAACTCCTACATTTTCTTGTCATAGAAGTTCTCTGAGAGGTACTCCTTCTGGAAGTACTTCTTGAACTGCTTCCAAGTGATCCTACTTTCATTAACATGTTCCACTTGCTTCATTTGGTCCCACCACATTGAATCTTTCCTGTGTAAATGGTAGGTGGAAATAGTGGCTTCCAGGTTGGATGAATAGTTATGAAACTGAAAATATCTCTAGAGTCCAAGCAACTATGCTTCAACATAATCTTCCCTTTCTCTTTCACCATTGAAGGAAGGTGGCTTGAGCTTCCTCAACTCTCCTTGCAAACTATCTACCTCTTGTTTTCTTCTTTGGGGTCTGACATGAGACACCTATGGACTGCTTACAGGATCATTCGCTACATAAAAATTTATTTCTGATTAAGGAGGTGAGTGGTGTCCATGAGCTTTGATAACACTTCTGGAATAACCAACTCTTCCACAATCATCCCTTCTTTCATGGAACCTTCCTTATTCCTCTTGTCTTGATTTTGATCCCTTCTTCATTTGTCTCTGTAACCGATTTAAGATATGCAACACTTGAGAATTTATCTTACTTTTCTCTCTCATTAGTCTCTTGTTGTCTTCTTTGTAGCTCTGCACTTCCATCTTCAGGATTCTTACCATTTCTATTAACGTTTCATGTTCTCATTTTCCTTTGTGTCCATTGGAATCTGTCTTTGCATTACCAACTCTGGTATTATGGCCTTTGGCCTCCTTATCCTGATTGGAGGGTCCCTTGCCTTCTTCCATTTCTTCAATATGCATCCTGAGTTGATGTGTTGAAACCCCTTAATTCTGCAAAATGTTCAAGCGACCATTTTGTTAGAATTATGCATATGATAAACAAAATTGCCAAACCATGATACATGTCTCTTTATTTTTTTTGTTCATGGATATCATATCCCCATTCTTTGAAAATAACAATGTCATTTTATCCTTGGCCGACATAGAATCTCATCCTACGCAGGTGCTTCCTTCAAACCATCCCCCCAGGTGACCGCGGCTAAATCCTTCCTTAGCAATTTTTTGTCTCAAAGACAACCAATTCATCCCTTAGCCCTCCTTCCCTCAACTCTCAATCTGCATATGACTGTGGCCATGACCCTGTGCTTAGATGAAAAAGAACTTTTCCATAACTTTGAGACTTCGAAACTTTCAGCCAGCACTGCATCAACGATCCTTGTCTTCTTTAACAATCAAAGATTGATATCCACTTCGAGACTCTGCGCTTCGGTAGTCTCAACTTTCCTCGCTTGCCTCCTCCCAGAATGATTTTACCCAGAGTTCCTGATCTACCAAACGGTGTCCTCCCATAGATCAATGACTATGAATTGCTTCATCTCTTCGGGCTTCAGAAGTTTCAAACTTTCCTCCTGCACTTTCTCCCAGAGTGATTTCACCTAAAGTCGATGATCCTTCGACGTGTGTCTTTTGGAATCAACGGTCGATACGTACTCTGAACTTCGAGAATCGTTGACCCAACACAACCTATCACATCTTTCCCCACTGGAGTGCCCAATCTATGGACTACATGATCTATCACCATGTGGCGAAATACAGGAAGTGGACACGTGGTCCAATCAGGCGGGTGACATGTGTCACGTTCTAACTGACTTTTCAATACTCCAAATTCTTAAAACTTACTGACACGTGGCACACATTCCATGTGTCCACTTCATCCCAGGTGATTTCCATAAGCCATTTCACTTTGGAAGTTTCAGGGTTCATATCACCTCCTAATGACATCATTGTGCCCCATCACTTCGACTCTTCAGGCTTCGATATTTCGAGAGTTTCCATACTAGCACACTTCCAATTCTCTTAAACTCTAAATTCCTAAACTTATCAATCTGTCACCATGTGTCCTTCTGGATCGAATGACTAACATTCACTTCGAGTCTTCACCTGGATTCCATGGATCTACACCGCCCGTCCTCCTTGATATGACGATTGAGGCTTACTTCGGGTCTTCGGACTTCTGAAATCTAAAACTTCAAACCCCTGAAAGTACATGGGATTATGTCGCGTGTCCTTTTGAATCAGACGGTTGAGTATTACTTCAGGCCTTCACCTAAAATCCATAGGTTTACGCCACGTATCTTCTGGATTAGATAACCTAGATTCACCTCGGGCGATCTGATGATTGAGATCCATTTCGGACAATCCGATGCTTGAGATCCATTTCAGATGATGAGACGATCGAGATTTACTTCATCTCTCCAACTCTCTAGGCTTCGGGAGTTTCAAATATCAACTGAAAACCTCTCAAACAGATTTCTCCAGATTTACTGATCTACTGACATGTACCTCTTGGTGATCGATGGTCAGGATCTACTTCGGCTATACAGAGTTTCGATGTTCGAGACCTAACATGTCACATCCCTGGATGCCTTTCAATTTGAAAGGGAGAGCATCGACAGTGTTGAGTAACCTACTTTTCACCCTACAATTCTCATGATGATGAGATGTAACCCCTTGGGGAAACTATGGTTTGGATTGCAGGACCTCCTTGGGAAATTATCTCATGTGCAACTTGGTTCCCTGCAATGCCTCCTGTCTATTGATCTCACTCTCTAATGGGATCTAACGGTTGTGACCTTAACCCTTTCTTTATTTTCATCGGAAGACCCCTGTTCACCTGTTCTCCGATCCAACGATCCCGTATCTCTCTCGATCCTACAGTGGCGATCACTCCCAAATTCGAAGGGGACGGTCACGATCCTTTGAACCCTTTACACGAGTCTCTGACGTTCTACCTCCTGCGTAGATTCTGCAATGCCATTCCTCCTAATCTTTTCAACTTCACGGTCAAAGTTCGATCTCGACCACTAGAATCTGAGCAACATACCCAATACATACTGGCCTGGTGTTTCAACCAAGATATCTGATACCAAAATGTAACATACACAGCCACCCACAGGCTAGGGTACGCTACCTTCAAGCCCTCAGATTTATTTCTCTTACCGATACCTTTTTAAAATTTAAGGATGCATAAAAGGAAAGACTTTAATGACATGCACAATAGTAGTCAACAAGCATGCACAGTCTAAAGATTCAATTAAATGATAATTAAATATACAGCAGAAAAACATTCATATACATGCAAATGATACCATAACGTAGATCAATTATCCTTATGAAAGATGACACCAACTGGCTGAAGACCAAGGACGTTCCACCCAATCGTAGACACTACTGTTCCAAATTTCAACAACAACGTCACCTCCTAGCCAAGGCTATGAATCCAAAAGGATGGTTCCAGAGTGTTACTTGGCTTCCCCAAACTAGTCAACACCCAAGCTCTCATAGGCTTACCATCTCTCATAGTAATCCAAGTACCCAACTCTCTTCTACCCAGCTTGCACCACCCAAGAGAACAAACCTCCAACCTTCTCTTCCATGCAGTCCCTCAGGCAGTCCTTCTCTTTATTCGGGCTCCAACGCAACTGGTCCATAATCGCAATGTTGGAACTCTCAGGACTCGCAGTTGTGAGAAAAGTTAGATACAAGCCAACGCATATCAGACATGTGGGCTTCAAGTCACGAATGGATCACTCCAGTGACCACTACATCCAACTATCTCATGGCTAATCTTTAGCATTTTGGTTCCCTTTCCTAAGACAAGACGCGAATGAGGATGGATCGATGAAAGGGTAAGTGGGTGCATGAAAGTGCGTGAGGGGAAATGAATGGATGTACATGAAATCAATGAACAAGCCATCAGTTGAACCACCCCATCAGACCATAGTTAGGTTTAAGTGACCTCGTGGGGAATCAAGAAACTCTTGGATTTCCCTAAGAAAATCATGTAATCGATCCCCTCCCTTAGACAAAAGGGTAATTAAAATAGGAAATAAACATTTATCCCCTCAAGCCCCCTCTCTTGTGGAATCATAGCCCCCTATAACTGTATTCCTTGTCTGTCTAGTAGCCAACGATGTGTTTATTATTAGCAATGACCAAAACATTACATTTCATGGGCATACTGGCCCTTTAATAATTGTTTGGGAACCCTAGCCTCTCAGCCTTGTAAAAATACATTATTTTAAATGGGGGTTTGAAACCTGGGGCGTTACATCAGTGCTTTTGAACAAATAATGGTGTCAACATCTCACCTCGAATGTTATAAATTTAAGTACCTTTCAATGCACAAGGTAATACAGGAACTTACACATACAAATTATACAAGCACAAGGACAAACATAAAATAAAAACACACTAGTGTGTTAATAAACTTAGAAATCCCTAGTGTTGTATACATAAACAATGCATAAATAGTGTGTAAATATTATAATACCATAGGTGTTGCATACAACAAAATGGGAATCTAGTGCATAATAACTATAAACACACTAGTGCATTTTCATTGTATGTGCACCCTTATACATTTTATCTAAGGGTTCACCAATTCCTTTTCTTTTTATGTATGCACCAAGGCATTTTATGTAAGGGAGCACTGTTGTCTTTTAGTTCTATGTACATACCAGGGCATTTTGTGTAAGGGTGCACCGATGCATTTTAATTTTATGTACACATCGAGGTGTTTTATGTGAGGGAACATCAATGCATTTTGAAAATAAAAGAACAAAAAAAAAAACCTTTGCTACAATCTCTACTCTCCCAATTTTTTTTAGATATATGGAACATATGGTAAAACCTCTGCAGTCAATAGAGGAGGTTGTAGTGGAGGTTTTTTTGAACATTTTTCCAATTTTTGTAACACTAAAAACTTGTGCTAGAAGGTGTTATCCTTGTAGTGTTATTTTCATGTATGTGATGGATAAACCATACAAGTGGGAATATTATTTACACCTAGTGGAGTTTGCATAAAACAATAGATATCAAGCATAATAGAAAACGGGTATATTTGAAGTCCTTCATAGGATAGTGCTCGCTGCATATAGAATTGAATTTCCTACTAACACTTGAGATCACAATTTTTTCCATATTTATTTTCTTAATAAAGTTTAACATGACTCTAACCATGTGGTTCATTGTCTTGTGATCTGGGTAGAAAATCAAGGAGAGTTCCAAATAGAACAACTATGCATCCTCAAAATAAAAGTAACATTTCCCCATAACTAATCCATCAGATAGGTAAAGGTTTAATGGAATCACTTTGGTTTTTATGAGTCTATTTGGGACTTGGAGGATTCCATGAAGGAGGAATACCCATTTTTTTTTTGATCTTGGGTGGCTCTGAGGATGGTGCTATTGCAAGGGGAAGAGGAACATAATGCCTTGGATTTGACCCTTGGAGTGTATTATATTGAATTATGTATAAATTGTAAATGTGTGGTTATAATGATATGATTGAAGCCATATGAGCTTAAATAAATGACCACATGCATAAATGTTGTAAATATGATATTACATATTCCTAATTTCATAGCTCAAGTCCAAGGCTTTACTTATGAATGTCTAGGAATTTATGATATAAATATACTTATATGGATCATATGGTGGGCTTGTCATGATGAACTTGAGATATGAATATATCAATTCTTCAATATAATATATAATGGTTCAATATGGACATGGAGAGAATGATAGGAGCTATGATTCCAAAAAAGGGGGAGAGGAAAGGGTTCATATGGGAAAGAGAATACTCTATTGCCAAGTATCAACCTTAAATCTCATCTCTTTTCCACCATGTACCTTATATGTATCCATCCACATTATTTGAGTTATTAAATCAATAATAGAATGCATGTAAGAGTTTAGTAGGGAAGTATTCTCACAAAGTTATATAAGCACAGGTTCAGTACAATCGTCATGGGGAAGTGTAAGAGTCCTACATTCATTTTGTTAGAAGTAATTTCAACCACCATTCCCATCAAAATCTCTCATTTCCATTTAGTCCATTCATTCCATCATCCTCACATTCGTGATATATGTTTCACATGTCATGTTCTCCATTTCTAACCATGAGAAAATCTAGAAATTAACCAAAAATTAACATTGTGAAGAAACATTGTAGACCATGGGTAAAAGATAGATATTTGTAGGTGAGCATAGAGGCCAGGAAAGTTAGGAATCCATAACCTACTATGCATTTTTTCTACTTTTTGGATGCTTGAGAGATAAGCATTAATATTGTAGGAAATTCCCATAAATCATACAACAAATTATGTTATTTCTACCCAATTGAACACTACTAGAGGGAAGAATATCTTTAGGGGACTATTGATCATGGAAAGGGAAGATATTATTTGTGTTTTGTGGGGTAGTGGAAGAGAGTGTGATGGATACTTTATAGTTATATTATATTATTAGAGTGCATTGTAATGAGTATATTGGTTGA
>ML799886.1:114982-139255 GCA_009831015.1 Picea engelmannii | reverse complement strand
GAGAGGGAAGGCCTAACTATGGTCTACGCGCTCTAGAAGTTTAGACATTACTTACTGGGAAAACAATTCAAGATGTTCAGAGACCATTCATCGCCCAAATACCTAGTCAATAAGCCAATGTTGGGGGGGAGAATTTGCAGATGCCTATTGTTGTTTCAAGAATTTTATTTTGAAGTAATATTCAAGCCAGGGAAGTTGAACGCGTGACCTGGTCACCTATCAAGGATTATGAATGGGCAGGAACATACAAATCTAGAGGACAACATTCCAGACACAATTATTTTTAGTCCAAATTGCCGATGAATACTTCACAGACATTATCCAGTACTCGAGTACAGGGACTACGCCACAAGAATATAAGACCGCATAGAAGAAAAAGATGGTATTCTTGGCTGCAAACTATCAGCTAATTCCAGGAAACTTATACAAAATGGGTGCAGATAGCATCTTGAGAAGATGTGTGCTAGAACATGAAAGACCAAGGATTTTAGCAAAATCCCATGAGGGAATAGCAGGAGGAAATTATGTAGGAAAAGATACTGCGCAGAAGGTATTGTATGCAGGACCATGGTGGTTGAACGTTCATAGAGACTCAAAGGAGTACTTCCATAAATGCAATGTATGTCAGAGTGTTGGTAAACCGAATAGAAGGGACGATATTCCCCTGCGACCACAGGTAACTTTGCAGGTATTTGAAAAATGGAAAATAGATTTTGTGGCACCAATTAACCCACTAGAAAAAAGGTCAAGAGGAAGGTACATTATCACCATGATGGAATAACTGACAAGATGGGCGGAAGAAGCACCTGTCAAATATTGCAGCGCAGAGACAACATCACACTTCTTGTTTGAACAAGTGATCAGTATATTTGGTTGCCCTAGGATTTTGATGAGTGACCAAGGTAGTCACTTCATTAACAATACTATTAAGGATATGACTAAGGAATTTTAAGTTCATCATCAAAAGAGTACACCATATCATCCTCAAGCAAATGGCATAGTGGAATCCTTTAACAAGATCCTTGAAAATGCATTGACGAAGATTTGTAACGTTAATAGGGATGATTGGGACCTAAATATACTAGCAATATTGTGGGAATACAGGACCACATGCAAGAAATTGACAGGAAAAATGCCATTCAGATTGGTATATGGACAAGAAACAGTGGTCCCACTAGAATTTTTGGTACCGATTATGCACGTAGCAGTGATTACGAACATGACATAACGAGGCATAATACAAAATAGGATGAATCAAGTGATGATCATGGAGGAAGAGAGGATTCTAGCATGGTTTCACCAAGAAGTCCAGAAAGCAAGGGACAAAGCTTGGCATGACAGACATATCAAGAGGAAAAATTTCAAAGAAGGAGATTTAGTTTTGATGTATGATAGTAAATCCCTTCAACATCTAGGAAAAATAAGAATGCACTAGTTAGGACCATACGAAGTAAAAAATATTACAGATGGGGGAGTTGTATAGTTGAAGGATTTAGGAGGCACAAAACTCAGAGGGATGATCAATGGGAGCATACTAAAGCTGTATAGGGATAGTTGATCCCTTAACACTTAGTAAAAAAAAAAAAACCCACGTTGTATTAGACATCAAAAGAGAACACTAGAGGTATAGTGCATCGAAAGAGAATGAGCGTGCACACTCGAAAATTCTAGCCCGACGGATACAAGGACAATGGCCACTACAAAGAGGGAACAATGGGAAAGACAGATATGGTAAAATAAACACCAATTGATAGCGGCTATTATAATTGCATGCCATAAACAATTGATGGGACACTACATTAATCGTGCCAATTGGCGACAACAAGGGAAATCAATGGAAAGTACACGGGAAATGATGGTTCAATTAAAACACAATCATGGTAATGTCTCTGATAAGCTTCACATGACCCCAATATATATAAATCACGTGGGAGAGGAAAGGTTATTGTGAAATTAGGAAAGACACATAGTGATAGAGCATATGAAGCAGAGAGTTAAGGTTGCAGAGGTTGCAAAGGCCACTAAGATCGACGAAGAACACCCTTACCACCATGGCACCACCCAAATAGGGAGAACTGAGCTAGACTACCAAATGATCTCAAAGTAGAACTAGAGCACCACCACAGCCACAGGGAAGTAAACAACAACCACCTCAACCTCCAGAAGTCGTCAACGTGGATGAAATCTCATTGCTTGATATGACACTAGGAAGCCCCACACTCATTATGGAGGAAAACCAACAGAAAAAACTAGAGGGCATGGAAATTGATGCGCCATAAGAGGGACAGGGCCAACAGGATGAGGATGTAGGAAAACAAGTGCACCCCAAAAACCTTGAAGAAGCCCCGAGAGCCAATGGGATGACCCCAGACCAGGAAGAAACAACTGCGCCAAAAGGGTCACAGACAACCACACCAGAAAAACCATAGGACGTAATAATGGAAGATGTCACCGACCAACTAAAGGAGTATGCAGAAGAGAGAATAATGAACGTTGGAACCTCGAGTTATCCACCATAGAAAAAGGGCAAGTAGGTGGTACCAAGGTCACTGTGCAGGAAAGACACCACAACCATTGTCTTGTTGCGCATTCCATAAGGGGTGCAAATAAAAAAAAATATGTTAGGCCACATGGAGAAATTGAGGTACTCATACCATGATGTGACAGACATGAACAAGTTCCTAGATTTCGCAAAGAAATTATACCTACAGATTGTGGGTATAGGACCCTTTGGCAAACCGATTAATCAACCAGTCCAGTGGGCAGTGGGACTGGCCAAAAACAAGATTCTAGGCCTGTTGGACATCTCACACTTTGGGAAGGACCAGTATGCAAACAACTATGTCATGCAGCTGATGGAAGTCACCCATGGCGGATACCTGTGGCTGGAACAACTCGTCTCAATAGATGTAGAGCTCATCACATACATTACAGGGCTGCCATCAAGGGGTGAGGATCCCACGCATTTCCTTGGGGACAAAATGAAGGATAAATCACTGGTCGAGTAAATGAAGAAGAAATATGGTACCAAAAGGGGGTCACGTGGAATCATCATTAAGAGTATCAATGACGCCGTGATAAGAATGGCCAAAAAAATTATGGCATGCAAATTAATCAGGAAATACCGCAAGGAGGAAGTCTCATCTGAGGTTGTCGCAACTGCAACACAGTGTGTAGAAGGCACCACATTCATTTGGGCCCCCTATTTGTTCAATTTTTCCTCGACAACTGCAAGGATGCACATGATCTGGGGACATAATTTCATTATTCATGGCTACTCATCTGGATAGCCTTGATCGGACGGAAGGAGCCGAAGTATTCATTTTTTTCTACTTGACCCAATCCCTGCCATGAAGAGCGATATTTATCGTTGGGGTCTACTTCGGACCCCAAGAACAGAAAGTATAATGCAACCATAATTGAAGGCTATCTCAGAAACCTATAGGACAACATTGCCAACACTTGGAGGGTGACACCGAAAGAAATCACACATCATCAGGGCATAGCCAACTTCAAGGCCACTAGACATGCGATGTGGATCCAAGTACGTAAATATCCCGATAATCAATGGTTACAACTGCACTATTGCATCAAGTAGGAGGACATAGATATGGCCATTAAGGATTGGGATGATGACTAGAGGATTCCAGTTCTCAATCAATAAATACCCACAAAAATATAGGAGGAGGAGGTAATAAAAGAATAGACAAATGCCGAAGAGATAACAGTGCCCAAGAGACCAAGGATAGTTCAGAGCAAGGCACAACATAAAAAAGGGGGGACATCCAAGGTAGACACCGAGGTGGGGAAGAAGAACAACACACAGGTGCCACAGGTACAACAGAAATAGGGAGAGACAACACATGGAACCACATCAAGTTCTACTCCATAAGAGAAAGACCCGACTAAGAGGCTATTCATCCATATGGGGGGTGCGCATAAGAAGGATAAGGCACACAAAATTCCCCCATGATACATGATCATCGAGGACGATGCGAACATGGTGGCCCAAATGATCCAGGATCGCACAGTCAAAGATTTCAATAATGTTGCGTGCGAAAGGGATAGAATTGAGGAAGAGATGGAAAACATGTGGAAACTCCTCAAGAATCTCAGAGAAGCATAGGAAGTTGACAACAATGAAGAAATGGTCCCATCAACATCATAGATAGGAGGGAAAGTTGGATCAAGAGAGTAGGACAAGATCCAGATGACAACATAGCTGAGCTCGACATTTCACGTCACACCCAACATATTGTGCATGGATGAAATCATGGGGAAGAAACCCCTAAAGGACTTAGCTCAAATACAGTTGGTATTGATGCAGATACCAACCAATGCTTTTTATAAACTGCAATTCAACGTCACATGGGAGGTATAGTCCTGCGCACACACAGATGCAGCGAAATTGCAATAGGCAAAGGAAAATCAGGACAAACTGGAATTGGTAATTGAGCAGGCTAACCTCGAGACCAAATATGAGAGAGACCGTGCGAATAGGCTAGAGAAGAAGTTGGTTGTAGCCTACGAGACAATCCCAAAGAGCACGCAGACGATCGACATCATGGTGACAAATAAGATTGATCATATTGTGTAGACAATCGATCAATACAAAGAGGAGATTGATCACCTTCAGGAGCAGCTCACACCTACCACTCCAACAGAGGGGAAGGAGCAGAGGAAGAAGGAGGAAACAACGTAGATAAAGGAGATAGAGCAAAAAGTCCGCACGGCGACCGAATTGTTCGAGAAAGCAACACAACTCTAGAAAAAGTTGGAAGAGGATCATCAGGTCCAGCAGTGGGACCAGGAAGAAGAAAGGATAAGTGAAGCTATCCAAGACCTCAAGTATAGGAAGAATACAATGCCAATCATGGAGAATGTCAAAGAAGCGTAGGATATGAAGAAACTACAAGTAGAATTCATAGCTACACAGACACAGAAAAAGGATCTCCAGGCTCAAATGGAACCACTCTATGAGTGGGCAACAAAGCTCATTACACAGGTGGGGGAAGAAAAAACGAATATGGAACAAACCCAGACAGAGTTCCCAAGGATGATCAATGATCATATTGTAGTGCAGGTACTAGACGTACTAAAGGAGAAGACCGCACAGGCCCAAACACAAGCAACCCAACTCATGGAGAAGTTCCAAGCGATCACAAGAGAGATCGATGAAGCGCAAAAGGATTTGGTGGCTCAGGATGAGCCACATGTCATTGTTGGGGGCCTATTGGAAGTAGGTTGAATCAGAAAGAAAGGTTATTTTGAGAAGAAAGAAATGCAAGAGGAAAGCGACAACTGGAAGGAAAAGCAACACACACGGATGCATGAAAGACCTAACAATACTAGGGTTAGGGTTTTTGTAATACATTATAATGGTTGGTGGGCCAATAATATAAATAAGTAGTACTTAGTAGAGGAAAGGGGACAGAGGCGAGGAGACATAGAGGGGAAAAAGAGATAAAGAGTACTATAAGAACTATACTAATTCTTAAGTTGGTGAGTGAAGGAAGGAGTGAGCGACTCGATCCCGAGGGTTAGATCGTAGGCCAAGGATCCTCGTGTGATCTAGTTAGCCTCGCGGAGATTGAGGGTCCTGCTGAGGACAGTGATAAATAATAATGTAAACATGTGTGGCGTGATATTTTTCTAAACCATAATAAAAGCATGAGAGCCAGATCTTTGTGGACGTATCCCAGGAGGGGGTGAACCATGGTAACACTATGTTATGGGATTGAATGAATGTATCTTTGTTTCTAATTAATTTATTATTTCCGAATGAATGAATTAATTAAGTAGATCTGGTATTTTATATGAATTCTTGGAATAAATGTGATAATAGGATGTTAAATAGCCTAGGTAAAGGTTTTGACATACCTACACAGATCTCGTTCAGTCCCAGGTTGCAAACACCTGAGTATTGCAGCCACCCATAAGAGCTATCTTAGGTGAGACTGCATAGTGCACTCCATGTACTGTGTTTCCTTCTGGGTAACCATAGGGGTTGATAGTCTTTAAGGGCTTTTGTTGGGAAGCTTCTTGGTTATGAACCAGGGTCAATCTGTAATAGTAAATGGAAAAAGGGGATAGGAAAACCAACACCCCATTTGGATTTATTTTCTGCATGAGTGAGGGATTTTTCTTTTCCCAACATAATTAAATACAATCATTTACTTCTTAGTACATCCTCCATATGTGATTTTCATTAGAATTAGCTGGTACTGGTAAGCAAAATATCACTTGGATAATCCATATTAAAATATGAAGATAACATGGATTCAAAAGATGAAACTAACTATATATATGGAAGATCTAAAAAAAATAGGCTATTGTAAAAAATTGACACTTAAAATAGACTTAGGATGTGAAAGTTATGCACTTTTAAAAATAAGGCATAAACGATAACCAAAGCACCACGTGGTAGGTAGAAGTTGTCCCACGTGGTGATGGATGCACAATGAGGTGGTTGAGTAAAAAAAAAATTGTTCCTTCTCTAACTTTTCGTATAAGCTCATTTTTATAAATAAGTGACTTATGCACCAACTCACTTTTATAGAATAAGTGAGAATCACTTTTACAATGAAGTTAGTTTATTAATTAAAGTTGCATGCAAAAAGTAACTTGCAACTAAAAAATATTAAAGTTACTTTATTGTGATTCACTTTTGTAATTTAAGTGAAATGTGTTTTACAATAAAATTATGAGATAACCTAAGTTTGCATTAACTTTTTTTAAAAGTAACTTAAAAAAGAGACTTGAAATCAAGGCCTCTCATTAAATAAAGCAACTTTCAACCAAATGAGTTATTGCAAAATATATAACAATTTTAATGAAGGAAGAAGAGGGCTTCTTCTTCTTCTTTTTTTCCTTTTTTTTAGTCTTTTCCTAGAAGTGTGTGCTTACCCCCATAACCCTTTTTTTTGCCTAAAAATTATTCAACACGACTGCATACAAAAAAAAAATAATTTTTGAAAAAAATAATTTTTACATCTCAACGATAATGGGGTTAGATATCGGTTAGCTTACCCAAAAAATGCAAGTTTTCTCTCTATTTCAGAGTTGTTGAACTTGCATAAAGCATAGAGAAAATAGTATATGCTCAAAATAAAACACTTTTCGCTCTATTTCTAATTTGTCGATATTGCATTGAGTGCACAACAAAGAGAATAAGCATACTAGAAAGAGTAACAACCCAGGAATAAAAATAAATAAAAAATATTAACTCTGTAAAAACAAATTAAAAGTTAAAAGAGTGTATTCTTAGTTTATACCTTCGGATCTAACAAAAATGGTTGTATCTTGAGAAAATGGAAACCTTTGTGAGTGAAACGAAATGTGTTTCCAATAAAAATTAGTGCTCTGAACATAACATAATAGTCCTCTCATCCTATAAATGCATGGAAATACCAAAACCTAGAATTGAGGCAACATGGGTTCAATATCTCGATTAACAATGAGAGTGGGTCTTCAACCTAACTCTGATACCATGTTTGAAAAAATAGAGTATTTTTTGAACTTATGCTTATATTAAGAGGGGGGTGAATTAGTATAAGATACATTTTACTTTATTTAACCATTCATCAATCTTTCATTAGTCGAGAAACAATAATCACATATAAACTCAAATAATAATGCACAAAGTTTAACATGGAAACCCAAGTGGGATAAAGCCATAAACGCATCTTTATAAATGTCTATAGGCACCAACCTACTGTTACAAATATTGTAGGCACCATCCTAATAAAGACACCAATATCCTTAACTGAGCACCAACTCAGCGAGATGTAGGCACCAACCTACTGGAGACACCAATCTCCTAAACTAACAACCAACTGGATAAGACATGTGTAGACAAAAATCCAAGATATTCATACATAGAGTACTTCTAACTTCACCTGCATGCTTCATTCCAAAGAAAATCCTTCAAACCCTATAAATCCTCATAGAATCATTCCCAAAATGTAATCATTGATGACAACATCCACTGATGGAAACATCACAACCTCAAATCAGTGCATACGACAACATCACAAACCTTCAATCCTTCATAATGCACCTTGATAAAAAGAAATACCTCAAGAAAATCCCTTAGACTTCTCTTGCACACCTTTATATCTCAGAAAGATACCCCAACACCTTTATCACACCTTAGATAACTTTTGTGCACCTCAGACTTGATATATATCTTGGTTACACTACAAATGAAAAAATATATCCTGTATTTATAGTAATTATTTCTCCACTTTTAGGGCCAACTTGTAAAGACTCACTGAGTCGACCTCAATTTTTTGGTTGGGTTGTCAGATAGAAAAATTCCTATCTCCTCATTCCTAGGGATTTCGAAGGAATGTCATATACTATTTGGAAGGTCTCGTAATAAGATTTCAAACCATATAATTATTTCTCGTATTTGAGCGAGGTATGTAAGGAAAACATTCTTTTAAATATAGGGTATCCAAACTAATAATCAAAAATCCAAAATTGATACTTTCAACAATATCCATATGAAAATATTTATCTTGGACATATATAGATTGTAATATTTATCTTGGAAATATGTAGGTTCCCTATCTCTTTAAAATAAATGAAAACAATATTTCCAACAATCTCCCACTTTGTCATTGATGGAAACCCTTAGTCAATTCTATAAAACTCCCCCTATATGCAACTCTTCTTTTGTATGCAATTATTCATCTGTCTGCAATTTCTCCACCTTTGAAATCAATGGAAAATATATTCTCCCCCTGATTTTGTGCTTCACTTTACTGACAATATGAGAGAGATATCACTCCCATACAACATTTTTCTCCTTTTACTTTATCAAGTATGTATACATCTCTTGAGGTTTTGTTTTCATTTTCTACTAATCTTCCAAAAGTTTCTTCCCTTATTTCACACACTTTAGAATGAAATGTGAGGTTGTAACCTTGATTACACATTTGGTTGAAACTTAGAATATTATTCTTTAACCCTTCAACATAAAAGAGATTTTGTGTCTTAGTCTTTCCATTATCAAGACTAACAATACCTTTTCCAACTATCATTCTAGAAGTCTAATCTCCAAAAGTAACACTACGTCATTTTTCTTCCTTCAAGGTGAGAAACTTGGTCTAGTCTGTTAGGATATTTAGACACTTAGGAGTTAGTTAAGATCTACTTGTTCTAATGTGTTGCTAGGTAAAAGTATTTTTCTTAGTGTGTTTCTTTAGTATGCATTTGTAGTTAGTAAATCTGACGGTCATGGTATGTTCCTAACATAGAGTGATCTGGCAGTTCATATTCCTCTAGATATTAACAACCATTGATTTGTGGCTTAACACCTAATTGATACATTATATCTATTTAAAGAGCATGGAGGGTCATTTTTCGATGATCAATTGTGAGAAACTCTCTTGTAAAATCTCTCTATAATATTTTTCTTTTGTATTAATAAACTGCTCCAAGTGGTCGCATTCATTGGGGCCACGAATGTTTCCTCATATGGGTTTTGCCACATCAAAACATCAGTGTTTTGATCTTTGATATGGTTGTGTGAGTGGTTACTGAAGGTATTTGTCCTCTATTGGAATACCCATGTTGTCGAACATGGTATCATATAATGTTTGAAGACCCACTCCTCTTGTAGATCGAGATCATGAATCTGAGTTATCTCATCTCCATTTTATGCCATTTTTGTACATTTTTGGGATGAGAGGGTTCTTCCATTGCGTATTGAGCACTCATTTCAGTGAGGAACATTTTTCATTTCACTTGAAAGGGTTTATGTTTTCCCAAGATACGACCATTTTATCTAGATCTGGAGGTATAAAGATTGAATATGCCCTTTTAAAAAAAATTGCAGAGTATTATTTCAATTTTATTTTGTTTTCATATTGTTTGTTTTCCCTGTGCCCTGTGCAATCTCGTCAAATTAGAAATATATATCAAAAGGTGCATTTTTGGGGTAAGCTAACCAAGATATAACCATTGTTGTCATCGAGAAGCGAAATTTTTTTCTTTTGTGAAAAGAGTTTTTATGAGCATGCTCTCCAACAACAACAATTTTCCAGGTAAGCTAACCCAGATCTAACCATTGTTTTCATCGAGAAGGAAAAAAATTTCCATCTGTGAAAAGAGATTTTGAATTTTTTATGAGCACTCTCTCCAACAACAACAACAATCCTCCTGCTAAACAATACATTATGTTTTTCTAGCCCACTTGATTAAAAGTTTTCTTATTAAGTAAGAGGTCTTGAGTTCAAGTCTCTATTTTTGTTATTTTTTTTGAAAAATTTCATGCTCCATTGTAAAGTGTATTTCACTTCAAGTATAAAAGAGAATCACTATAAGTAGCTTTAATATTTTATTTTAGAGTTATTTATTTTGCATGCAGCTTTCTTTATAAAGTAACCTCATTGTAAAATTGATCCCCACTTATTTTTATAAAAGTGAGTCACTTCATAAATAAACTTACACCACCACGTGGTCCTTTGGTTACCATTTATGCTTTTTTTAAAAGGGCATAAATTTCACATCCGAAGTCCATTTTAAGTGTCATTTTTTTTAAACTGCCCAATTTTTTGAGATATTTCCATCTAAAACATCAGTTTCAGTTTTTAAAACCATATTATCTATATATTTAATATGGATTCTTCTACTAATATTTTTCTTACCATCACCAACTACTTCCAATGGAAATCCCATATGAAGGATTTATTAAGAATTAAAGGCTTGTACCAGATTACCTTGGGAAAGTAAAAAGAACCGACCAATGCTGATAAAAAAGTCAAATGGGATAATAGGAGTGAGGAAGCATGTGGACTGATCAGAATGTTCATCTCTCCTTATTTAAGGTTCCACCTTAAAGAAATTGATGACCCCGATGAATCTTGGGAAAATCTTGAATCTGTGTTTGGTAAACACAATATTATTCGAGCACATTAGTTAGAAAATCAAATACTGACTTTAAGTCCAAATGATTTTTCTTGCATTGAAGACTATATATCTAAGTTTAAAACACTTAGAATTTTATGTGAAGAATGTGAGATAACGTTGGAGGAAGAGCATTGCATCTATATTACTATTTCTAAGCTAGGTAGTGCATATTATATATGTGTATCTATATTTTATGCCATGAGAGAGGCTCTAGAGAAAGATTATAAAAAACCTTCTCTTTAGTCCCTTTATCTTGTGATACTTTGATTAGAGAAAGATAAAGCCTCTTTACTCCAGGTACCTCTAATAAAGCCTTAGTCACCCAATAGAAATATAAACCCAAGAATCCCAAGAAGCAACATCCTTTCCACAACAAAAAGAAACATAAGGGTCCCAAACCCACTTAGACAGCTTCATATCCTAATGGTGACAAAAGAGAGAAATCTAAAAATAAGAATACTGACAGACATTGCAACTTTTGTGATAAAGATGGTCACGATGAGTCCAAATGTTTCAATAAAATGGCATCTTTTGAAGCAGTGATGAAGAAGCACAACATCAATATTGATTCTACTTATTCTTCTTCTTCTCATGGATATGCACTTTCTACTTCTAGTTTATCCTTCAATGCAGCTTCTACTCATTCTTATGATGAGTGGCTTATTTATTCTGGAGCATATTATCATATGTATAAGGATAAAGAAATATTTTCTTCTCTAAATAAATGTAACACCGAGAAAATATTTGTTGGTCATGATAGATGATGCAGGAGCATCGTACAAATCCAAAGCACACGCCTAGCCAAAGGAGCAGTTGGATGTGCAAATGCAAAAAGGGGCACGTTTTTATGAAAATGTTTTGAATTTTGAAAAATAAAGAATTAATGTGATAGCTAGGAGGAGTGTACTTACATTTATGTCTTAGAGATATGATCAGATCTAGAGAAATTACTCTCATCTGCCATATGTAATAGGCTTGTAAGTCTGTTAATGTAAAGTAGGTAGATATGAATCTTAGACTAGACAATTTTAGAAGCATAGGAAGGAAAATGGATATAGACACCCTCACCCTTGTATCATTGTAACATTATCATCATTGAGAGCTATAGAGAAGAACCCATGTACATGAGCACTTGAGTTAATATACGAAGCTTTGACTCAATTTTTATGGTGTTATGATACTTACTATTTACATTTGTTAAATGGTATGTTTATAGTTGTTTTGTTTCTCTGTTATGCATTTATTCCAATGTTGTATTGTGTGTATGATTTCATGTTGAATGTATGAAGTCTGAGAGAGAAGAAGAATGAGTTTCAATTGTTTCTCTTCATGAGAATTCCTGCAAGGAGTGCAGTGAATGTCCGCAAGGTGTGCGTTGATGAGGGTCTAAGTTTTATCTTAGAAAGCTCATGAGGGATATTGTTGTTCTCATATCAACAAAAGTGTAGGTGAAGTACAGAGTTGTGCAAGGTGTGTGCAGGCTGGTTGAGACTTTAGAACTTATCAACCAAGGGGAAAGTTGAAGGACTACTATTGCAAAGAGTGCATAGGGTCGAAGACTCAAATAACCAAATGTTATTTGAAAGTTTGTCGCAAGAAGTGCAAGTAGGAACCTTTTGGAAGTCTAGAGTTTGCAAGTGAAAGCTCAGGAGAGATAATTCCTTTGAAGTGTTCAAAGGGGGGCGGAGATCGAAACTGTCGCAGAGAAATTAAGTTCAGGAGGGAGAACACTCAGTAATTGGGCAGAAGTCATTGAGTAGTGAATAGGGCGGTCAGAATTCTCTG
Organism: Picea engelmannii; assembly: GCA_009831015.1. Classification (NCBI taxonomy): domain Eukaryota; kingdom Viridiplantae; phylum Streptophyta; class Pinopsida; order Pinales; family Pinaceae; genus Picea; species Picea engelmannii. Next base: position 126,553 of record ML799886.1, on the reverse strand, counting down.
TGGAGAGCTTGCGAAGTCGCGAGGACCATAGGATCCAGTGGAGCTGTAAGGTGGTTAGGAGTTGGATGACCTCACCACCCTAATATCAGGAATCAATGTGAACCATTGATTGTGGTTGATAAGAGTCGTTGATTTCATTTCAACCCACGTTGTTGGATCATTTCGTGAACTTGGGGTTCGTAATTTTGGAGGGAAGACCAAAATTCTTGGTTTTGTGAAGTTATAAGTTGCGAGGAGTAGGGAAAGAGATCCAGACCGTTGGATCCAAGCCACGGGAGAACCATTGGATCAGAACCTTCACGGAGTATCGTGTATCAGAGGTTTGGGGGTTGAAAGAACTTCTTTTTGTCTGCAGAAGTCACGAAGTGACGAGCATCGAGGACTCATACGGACACGTAGCAGATCTATTAGGTGGGGCCGCGTGCTTGAAAGGTGGCATAACATCAAGTGCCCAGGGAAAAGTGGAAGCGGTGACAGGTGGAGGACACACGTCACTTGGGAAGGAGTCAAACCATTGTTGACTTATCACGTCTTGGGGATTCATAAGGTAGGAGCATGAGGGATCAACACTCCAACTCATGAATTTGTGAGTTGCAAGGGGTGCTAGATTTAGTCCCTAGTCAGTGGTCATTGGTAGAGGTGTTAGCAAGGAAGGGGCCATACCCGTATCGCACTCTCGGGTATCAGAGGTTTGGAGTCGAGGGTCTTCAATTCACAAACTCGTGATATTGTGAGTCGTGAAAGGTGCTTGCGCTAAGGCCTGGGTTGTGGTCGTGTGGAGGCGAAGACTCACACCTGGTGCAGGTGGTGCAGGTGGATTTTTTGTGAAGGACCTATGGATCATATTCGTTGAAGTTTTCAACAAGGAACCAAAGGAGCCGCTTCGGCCCAAGGAGAATTTAGAACGATCCTGTGCGGATCTCGGACAGAGGGTCGGGGGTCTGTGTGTGTCAATAGATCTCTTAGTGTTGTAGGATCTAGAACAGTTCAAGTAGATAATGGTCATTTCAATGATGTTATGTGTTCCAAGTATTTCTTGTAACCTTATATCCGTATATCAAATCACTCATTCAGGTGAAGGTAAAACCGTAGAGTTTTCACCTCACCAAGTTGTAATCAAGGATCTAAAATATCTTAAGCATGCTATTGCAACTGAAATTGTTAATGATATTACCAGGTTGTACAAGTTTGACAACTTTGGGTCATCATATTTTCCATCATTTTTTTTTTCTCATAGCGATGACTTGAGAAAACTTTGGCATGAGCAGTTTGGTCATCTAAACTATCACTCATTGAAACAACTATGTAATCAGAAAATGGTGATTGGTGTTCCTATTTTTTCATGCAGAGATGATGTTTGTGCCAGTTGTGTTCTCGATAAACATCATCAGGACAATTTTGATAAACGTTCCTCTTGGCATGCCTCGAGCCCTTTGCAACTTGTTCACAGTGACTTGTGTGGTCCACTTTATTCTCCTTGTTTTTTTGGGTGCAAGTGTTTCTTAAATTTCATTGATGATTTTTCTAGACATACTTGGGTTTACTTCTTAAAACTTAATAGAAAATGTTTTGACAAGTTTTTGTCCTACAAGGCCCTTGTATAAAAGAAATTTGGACATCAAATTGAAAGGTTAAGAATAGATAATGGAGGAAAATATGTGAACAATAATTTTATACATTACTACACTACATAGGGCATCCAAATGAAACACATTGTTCCATACACAACACAACAAAATGGTGTTTCTGAGAGAAAGAACCGAACATTAAAAGAAATGGCTAATTGTGTGATCCAATCTAAGGGATTCAATCTAAAGTATTGGGTGGAAGCCATCAACTGTGAAAATTACATAGTAAATCACACTCCCACAAAAGCTCTTAAAAATATAACACCAGAAGAATTTTGGACTAAAATTAAACCAGATGTAAGTCACTTATGTGTATTTGGCAGTATAGCATGGGCTCACATTCTTGATGAGAAAAGGAAAGCATTGCAACCTAAAAGTGAGAATTGTATATTTGTTGACTATTTTGAAGATGTCAAAGGTTGTAGACTTCTTCAACCACATTGCAATGAAATTATTATTAGAATATATGTTAAATTTGATGAAAATATCTTGGCCTACGAGCCTAATTTGACGACTGTTCCTTCTTCGTCCTACGAGCCATATTTGACGTTTGTGTCTTCTTTTGTTCCTATTATAGTTTATTATTTAGATGATGATAGTGAGGATGAAAATCCACCTCTGACTACTCACCTTCCTCCATATGAGTCCTTTTAATGTGAACCAACACCAACTTCACCGCTTCCTAGATGGGTTTGTTCAACACAAGAAGTAGCTAGTTATATTTTAGGTGATCCTTCATATCAGCGTAAGACATGTTCACAGTTCTAGAAAGCCTCTTCTATTTTGTCTCAAGTTTCAGAGACTCATGATCCAAAGACATTTGTAGAAGCTCTAGGTCATCCATATTGGGATACAAAAATGAATGAAGAGTATCATTCTTTAATGGAAAACGATACTTGGGATCTTGTACCTCTTCAAAAAGGAAGAAAATTTGGCATATGTAAATGGGTCTATAGAACTAAGTATGCATCAGATGGAAGTGTTGAAATACACAAGGTTCGATTAGTTTCCAAAGTATTTTGCCAAGTTGAAGGAATTGACTATAATGAAACCTTTTCCCCTATAGCCAAAATTAATTCCATCTGCCTTGTTCTTGTCATTGTTGCCTCACATAAATGGGAGGTCCATTAGATGGATTTTAAATCCTTCTTCTTGCATGGAGATTTGGAAGAATAAATATACATGGAAAAACCTCCCGGATATGTCCAGAATGACTCTAGCCTTGTTTGTCGCCTTAAGAAATATCTTTATAGTCTTAAGCAAGCTCCCCGATCTTGGTATTCCAAAATGGACAACTTTCTTATTGACACTGGATTCTCTAGATGCCATTATGATCCTAATTTCTATGCTAAGAAAGTAGGAAGCCATATCATAATCCTTGTCGTTTATGTTGATGACCTTATCCTTACTGGTAGCGACTCAAAACTTTTAAACCATGTGAAAACTATCCTTAAGAATAAATTTGAAATTTCAGACTTAGGATTGTTGTACTATTTCCTTGGCCTCCAAGTTTTGAAAACCAATGAAGGAATTTTTATTTCCCTGTATAAGTATGTTTGTGACCTTGTTCGTCGCTTTCACATGGAATATTGTAAACCAACAACTTCTCCCTTCCAGTATGGAGTCAATTTTGTTGCCACCTGTACTTATCCTGAAGTTGATGCCACCTTGTACCGTTAGTTAGTTGGTAGCCTCTTATACTTGACTCATACCTGTCTTGGTATTTCCTTTTTTGTTGGTCTTGTTGCCTAGTATATGCAAGCACCCCATGAAAGCCATTGGAAAGTAGCTAAAATGATACATTTCTATGTTTGTGGTACAGTTCAGTTCGAGATACATTATAGTTCAGGGGGGACTCCTTTATTGGTTGGTTTCACTGATTCAAATTGGGTCGGTGACCCTGATAATCATAATTCTACTGGAGGTTATGTTTTCATCTTTGGTTCAGGACCTGTCACTTGGGCTTGTAAGAAAAAACAAGCTATTTCACTTTCTTCAATAGAAGCAGAGTACCAAGCAATGGTAAATGAAAGTCAGTAATCCTTGTGGCTTCGACAGATACTTTCAGAGTTTAGATTTCAGTATTAGCATCTGACCATCCTTTGGTGTAAGAATTAGAGTGCCATCAAGCTCGCCAAAGAATCAGTTCAACATCAACACAACAAACATATCGAGCTACAGGTGCAATTCATCATAAAGTTCATTCATGATAAAGTTGTTGAAGTGCTCGTTTTCCCTACAGAAGATCAAGTTGCTGACATTTTCACAAAGTCTCTTACAGAAGAAAAGTTTTCCAAACTTTGATCTATGTTAGGATTTTAGGAGGTTATCATCAAGGGGGGATAGGCTCTAATGCCAACTTCTTTCTCCTATTGTGTCACTATTGTAAATCCTTCAATCATATCCCAAGTTGTTCTTAAGGGGGGATGTTAGGATATTTAGACACTTAGGAGTTAGTGATGCAGTAGCGCGGCACACCCTTGTCACGCTCCTCCTCACAGGATCGATCTCATTCATTCATGAGTTGAAGCAGCTCTTTCGATTCCTCCTTGGAATATCTGATGACAACCTGATCCACAGGTCCTTATCCTTCCTCACGGCCTTCTACACTTAACCGTGGGCTTCCCCGACTTAATTTCGGGTTTCGGGGTTTCCTAATGCCCGATGTCGAGAGTTCCCTGTCCTCACGGACTCTCGATCTCCGATTTGCCGATGCGCTCTTTACACACCTTAGCCCCTCTTGTCTATGCCCCTAGTCCATATGACTAGTCCTCGTAAGACCACAGTCTTATCTCCTTATCAGGATTCGGGGTTTCACGATCCTTGATGTCACAAACCTCTATCCTCGCGATCTCCCGATCTCCGATGAGCCAATTCCCCGATTTTGGCCCTTAGCCCCTTCTGGCTAAACTCTTGGCCCATGTGACCACTATCTCACAAGACCGCAGCCTTGTCTCCTATTGGGGTTTTGAACATCGCAATTCTGAAATGCAAGGACACTTTGTCCACGGGATCCCCGATATCCCGATTCCCGATTTCCCCGATGTGGCTCTCCTATCGGGTCCTTTTCCGAAGGCCTCACTCGCTGCCACGCATCCCTTCAAGATGGACGGTCCACATCCATTTCGCGATTTCATGACTTCTGATGTCCCGAGCGCCTCATCTTCAAGACTCGCGAAATGCCGAACTCTGATGCTCCGGATTTGACTTTTCTATTGGGACTTCTCCCGATCATCTGGATCTCCACCATGTTTCCCCAACTTATGGATGACCCTGATCCAATCTCACTGTTTCAGAGTTTTCAATGCTCCGATGATAGAAATCCTCTGTCAACTCAGAACCCCGGTAGCCGATATACCGACGGGTCACTCGATCTCCGCCACGTGTATCCACAAACGGACGACTCACATTGTTCCCGCTATTTCGAGACTTGAAATGTCCCAACTTCCTCGACCTCGTGACTCCCGATTTCACGAACGCCGATATCCCGATGCCTGTCGAGACTTCTGCCTGGCATGAGAAGGGTTAAACCCCATGCACCTCCTGTCCGATCCAACGGCTGACGGGATTTCTGAATGGGATCCAACGGCTGTCGATCTCCCCCTTCTATATGCTTGCTCTGGTGCTCCCTGGACGTAGAAACCAATGATCCATATCTCCTTCTCCGGTCGATATGATGGCTGCTGTGATCCCTCCTGAGCTTGCACACTTTCTTCCCAACCTTGGGAGAATTTCAAGCGGCCCAAAGGCCTCGACCTTTGTCTATTTCCTCCTGCGAGCTCTCGACTCTGAGCTTCGCCGCGCGTATGAAAACACTGTCCCTCCTGAGATTTGGTTACTCAGAACTCATTCAAAGGGTCCTGTATCTCCTACACTCCTTGCAGTTATGACTATGTGCACCAAAAGAACTCTCTCTCCTGAGCTTCTCCTTGAATGCCCAAGGGATTATTTGACTTCTGTGCCTCTGCAGAGTCTTCACGCACGCAAAGTGCTACTTTCTCCTGAGCTCCTCAACACTCAGACCCCTAAGGGATTTTATCTTTCTTTCTTCTCCTGCAGATGGAGAATATAATGCCCTCTTGGCTATTTCTCTCTCAAGCAACCTCTTGCTGAGTCTATCAGGGTATTTAGCAACCCTGTGAAGATCCCTCAGTGGACTCTTCCTCCAAATACCAGAACTCAAAGAGTTCTCTTCTCCTATTCCTGTCTGCACACTTACTCAATGCCCACCTGACAGAGTATCTTCTCCCATAACGTTTAGCAGTTCTTTCCTCCTATGAACCTATGCACTCTCTCAATGCCCACCTGGCAGAGCTCTTCAGAATCCTCAGTGATTTTGTTTCTTCCTGAACTCACAACAGATTTCTATCTTTGTGCACTCCTTGCACTGGCTCGATGCCCACTTGGCATAGCTTCACAGAATCCTCAGTGACTCTGATTCTTTTTTCTGAACTCATAGCAGAGTTCCTCTCGATGCACCTCTGTGCATATGCTCAATGCCCACTTGGCAGAGCTTCAAAGAACTCCTTAGAGATTTTGTCTGCAACTGTGTCTTCCTACACAGCCTTGCCTCCAAGGTATTCAACAACCTTGAGGTCTTTCCTGAGTTGTTGACTCCATTTCTTGTGTCACAGCACGTCTTTGTCTGAACCCGCAAAATTCAGAAGTGCAACCTCTATGCACGACTATCAGAACCCTCAGTGTTCTGTCACACTCTCCTGGTGTGAAGCCTCAAAGACCTTCACCTGAAATCAAACACACTCCTGCAAATGCAACCCTACAGTATACATCTACAACATATAAGAACACTCACAGACATTCATTCAATCACACATTAATACATGCAGGAAAAACTGCTCTTTGTATTAAATATGGAAAATGCCTGTATTTACAAGGTGTTCCTGAGCACGGCTTGTAACAAGGTCTCGACTCTTTCTCTCTTCTTCTCTCTACACGCAGAATTCCTACACACTCTCCTCTACCAAAATGAGATACAAAATCTCTTTTACCTGAGGGGGCTCTTCGAGCTCTTCCCTCCAACCTACCTACCCTATTCAATTACATTGAATGGGATGTCTAGTCTGCATCTGGATCTAGATATCAGCCTTACAAACATTAAAGGCCAATCTACCTAATGCCTGCACAAAGGAACGGCTTCACAGCTCACCAACATAAACATTAAATTACATTCAATTAAAAATTAAAAGATGAGGACTATGCCTCTCTTCAACATTGAATGCGTGCACTCGACGTGGCTGGATGGCTAACTGGATGACGTGGAGAGATGATCTTGCATCATACTCCTCAGCTGAAAAATTCATGATCTCCTACTCATGAGATTCCCATCTCAGCTGTTGAAATCCTCCTGGATCCCAAATCATCCTCTGGAGCTGTTCACCCACTCCATCCTGCTGCTATTGTTGTTGTGCTGCTGATGCTGCCTTTCTTCTCATCTTTTCCTTGCTGGAAGTTTCTGTTGACCTCAACATCAGCCTTTTGATATCCTCGATCACTGCATCCAGCTTCTCCAATGGGTGGTCCTATTTTTGCAGTCTCCCCAGCTGCAAAAATTTTCGGCACATGAGAAGATCACTGAAATCTCCCATGACTTCGTCTTCATCTTCATCTATGGCCTCAAGTTGCCACTCTACTGCAGACTTCAGTTATGCAGTCTCTTCCTGACTGACCTTCTGTTCAGTCACCTTCTTTGACAGCTCAACTTCTGCCAGTTCTCTTGTTGGCTCTGGATTGTTCAGCCAATCCTCCAACATCTCTAGCTCCATCTCCCATGGAGTGATAAATCTTCTTGCTTGCTCTTTGGCTTCCCTTGCTGCTAGCTTCAGTGCTGCATCTTCTTTATTTTCATCTCCCTGACTGAAATCATTGAGCCATTCCTCAGAACGCTCATTCTCTTTTCCTTCTTTTTGGGCAGCTTCAGATATCTGCTCCAATCCTTCTTTGACAGTCTCAATTGGTTGTCCTTCTGTTGTTGTTGCACCTGCAACACAGATTTCTGCCTCCTCCTGGGAAAATGGTAGGAATACTCCAATTCCCCCAATCATCAGAATATTATCCTGATCTTCATCCTCGGTCAGCTGCATCTGCTGATCTAAATCCATCTCTGAATTTATGAGACCCTCCGATAGTCTCATCTGCTCATCCCTACCCAACTGGCAATATGGGATCTGTTCACTGCTCCCCTGGCAGATTATGAGATCGAATGATCCCATCTTCATCAGCAACCCTTGCTGAATTAAACTCACCTCCAAGTCCATGATACCTTCAGACAGTCTCAAATGCTCATCTCTACCCACCTGACAATCTGAGATGCTTTCGCTGCCCTCCTGGCAGTCTTTGAGATCCCGCAGCGACCTCATTTCATTGCCCAGCTGGCAATGTGAAATTCCCTGGCTGTCCTCATGACAGTCTCTGAGATCCCACAGTGATCTCAACTCGTTTCCCACCTGGAAATTGGGAATTTCTTCTCTGCCCTCCTAGCAGTTCTTGAGATCCTCAGCTGATCCCATTTCATTCTCTTCACCGAGAATTTTTCCAGTCTATGGTTCACACACATGAACCATTTCTTTAGGTCCATCGAGGTTTTCAGCATACCTTAACCGTCCTTTTAACAACCTATGTTGTCTTATGACCATCAACTCCTTGAATGACCATTTTATCTTCGGCTTCTTCATGGGTCATTCATACACCCATCTCGGCTTCTTATCCTACCGCATTTCAATTGCAATTTCATCCAGTCTCGCGTTCATCTCAGCCAGTTCTTCATCCCATTTTGCATCACTCATCAGCTCTAGGTCCTTTCTTCCAACAAATCTATGGCCTTCAGTAGCCATATTGTTGTCTATGTCTGCTCTCCTAGAAAACCTGCTGTTGTCACTCTATACCTCGAGTGTTTCCAGCTTCATCCTCCAGTCCTCCTCCTGCCTGAAATATATAGACAAGAATCAGGTTCTGATACCACTTGATGCAGTAGCACGACACACCCTCATCGCGCTCTTGCTCACAGGATCGATCTCATTCATTCATGAGCTGAAGCGGCTCTTTCGATTCCTCCTTGGAATCTCTAATGACAACCCGATCCACAGGTCCTTATCCTTCCTCATGGCCTTCTGCACTTAACCGTGGGCTTCCCCGACTTAATTTTGGGTTTCGGGGTTTCCTAATGCCCGATGTTGAGATTTCCCTGTCCTCACGGACTCCCAATCTCTGATTTGCCGATGCGCTCTTTACGCACCTTAGCCCCTCTTGGCTATGCCCCTAGTCCATATGACTAGTCCTCGTAAGACCACAGTCTTATCTCCTTATCACGATTCGGGGTTTCGCGATCCTCGATGTCACGAACCTCTATCCTCGCGATCTCCCAATATTCGATGAGCCAATTCCCCGGTTTTGGCCCTTAGCCCCTTCTGGCTAGACTCTTGGCCCACGTGACCACTATCTCACAAGACCATAACCTTGTCTCCTATCGGGGTTTCAGACATCGCAATGCCGAAATGCAAGGACACTTTGTCCACGGGATCCCCGATATCCTGATTCCCGATTTCCCCGATGTGGCTCTCCTATCGGGACCTTTTTCGAAGACCTCACTCACTGCCACGTGCCCCTTCAAGATGGACGGTCCACATCCATTTCCCAATTTCGTGACTTCTGATGTCCCGAGCACCTTGTCTTCAGGACTCGCGAAATGCTGAACTCCGATGCTCCGGATTTGACTTTTCTATCGGGACTTCGCCCGATGATCTAGATCTCCACCACGTGTCCCCAAATGATGGACAACCCTGATCCAATCTCATTGTTTAGGATTTTTCAATGCTCCGATGACAGAAATCCTCTGTCAACTCAGAACCCTGGTAGACGATATACCGACGGGTCACTCAATCTCCGCCACGTGTATCCACAAAAAAATGACTCAGATCGTTCCCGCTATTTCGAGACTTGAAATGTCCCAACTTCCTCGACCTCGTGACTCCTGATTTCATGAACGCCGATATCCCTATGCCTATCGAGACTTCTACCTGGCGTGAGAAGGGTTAAACCCCGTGCACCTCCTGTCCGATCCAACGACTGACGGGATTTCTGAATGAGATCCAACGGTTGTCGATCTCCCCCTTCTATATGCTTTCTCTGGTGCTCCCTGGACGTAGAAACCAACAGTCCAGATCTCCTTCTCCGGCCGATCTAACAGCTACTGTGCTCCCTCCTGAGCTTGCACACTTTCTTCCCAACCTTGGGAGAATTTCAAGCGGCCCAAAGGCCTTGACCTTTGTCTATTTCCTCTTGCAAGCTCTCGACTCTGAGCTTCGCCGCATGTATGAAAACGCTGTCCCTCCTGAGCTTTGGTTACTCATAACTCATTCAAAGGGTCCTGAAGCTCCTTCACTCCTTGCAGTTATGACTATGTGCACCGAAATCACTCGCCCTTCTAAGCTTCTCCTTGAATCCCCAAGGGATTCTTTGACTTATGTGCCTCTGCATAGTCTTCACGCACGCAAAGTGCTACTTTCTCCTGAGCTCCTCAACACTCAGACCCCTAAGGGATTTTATCTTTCTTTCTTCTCATGCAAATGGAGAATATAATGCCCTCCTAGCTATTTCTCTCTCAAGCAACCTCTTGCCGAGTCTATCAAGGTATTCAACAACCCTGTGAAGATCCCTCAATGGACTCTTCCTCCAAATACCAGAACTCAAAGAGTTATCTTCTCCTGTGTCTGTCTGCACACTTACTTAATGCCCACTTGGCAAAGTATCTTCTCCTAGAACTTTCAGCAGTTCTGTCCTCCTGTGCACCTATGCACTCGCTCAATGCCCACCTGGCAGAGCTCTTAAGAATCCTCAGTGATTTTGTTTCTTCCTGAACTCACAATAGAGTTATATCTTTGTGCACTCCTTGCACTGGCTCGATGCCCACTTGGCAGAGCTTCACAGAATCCTCAGTGATTCTGATTCTTCTTTCTGAACTCACAGCAGATTTCCTCTCGATGCACCTCTGTGCATATGCTCAATGCCCACTTGGAAGAGATTCACAGAACTCCTTAGAGCTTCTGTCTGCAACTGTGTCTTCCTACACAACCTTGCCTCCAAGGTATTCAACAACCTTGAGGTCTTTCCTGAGTTGTTGACTCCAGTTCTTGTGCCGCAACACGTCTTTGTCTGAACCCGCAGAATTCTGAAGTGCAACCGCTGTGCACGGCTATCAAAACCCGCAGTGTTCTATCACACCCTCCTGGTGTGAAGCCTCAAAGACCTTCACCTGAAATCAGACACACTCCTGCAAATGCAACCCTACAGTATACATCTACATCATATAAGAACACTCAGAGACATTCATTCAATCACACAGTAATACATGTAGGAAAAACTGCTCTTTGTATTAAATATGGCAAATGCCTTTATTTACAGGGTGTTCCTGAGCACGTCTTGTAACAAGGTCTCGGCTCTTTCTCTCTTCTGCTCTCTACACACAGACTTCCTACACACTCTCCTCTACCAAAATGAGATACGAAATATCTTTTACCTAAGGGGGCTCTTCGAGCTCTTCCCTCCAACCTACCTACCCTATTCAATTACATTGAATGGGTTGTCTAGTCCGCATCCAGATCTAGATCTCAGCCTTACAAACATTAAAGGTCGATCTACCTAATGCCTGCACAAAGGCACGACTTCACAACTCACCAGCATAAACATTAAATTACATTCAATTACAAATTAAAAGATGAGGGCTATGCCTCTCTTCAGCATTGAATGTGTGTGCTCGACGTGGCTGGCTGGCTAGCTAGCTGACGTGGAGAGATGCTCCTGCATCAGTTAGTTAAGATCTACTTGTTCTAATATGTTGTTAGGTAAAAGTGTGTTTTTTAGTGTGTTTCTTTAGTATGCATTATTATGCATTTGTAGTTAGTAAATCCAATGGTCAAGATATGTTCCT
>ML799886.1:63918-93733 GCA_009831015.1 Picea engelmannii | reverse complement strand
CTGATTTTTTACTCCATAGTGATGTTCAAGGGGGTGTTGGAGAAATTTCTATTTTTGGCACACTAGTTTAGTGGGAGTTAACTAACTAGTTCTATTTTATACTTTCTAATCTTAGACCATCACTATTGTGCATGCATTCCTAATTATATAATTTCATTTCCTATATGAGTGAAGATCACTCACTCAATGATTAGATCATAATATACATTGATTCTCATTCATAATTGTGTATCTCTCTTCCTTTTCTTGATAATCTTTGTTTGTGTATGCTTTAGATAGGTCTCCTGTGCAGGTTTCCATGAAACAATGACACTCACGTGCATGCCACTCATTAACTATTTGTCCCAACATGTATCTCAATCATATACCAAAGGCATATGCCAATATACCCATCAAAATTTCTCTAGAAATGCATCACACTATCCATAACCAAATACCTTAAACCCTCACATCAAATCATGTGCCAAAACCTCACTATTATGTAGCCTCAAGTGTGTACCAATCATATATCAAGACCACTAACAAAAGCTTCTCACAATGTACCATAAGATATACCAATGAGACTCAGACATGCACCAACAATATACTTCAATAGATCTTCCTCAAAACCATTCTACAACAAGCCCTAAACTTCCAAGAGGGAATCCAACAGATTTACAAGGCAAACCCTCAACCAGATTCATAGATTCAAAACTACACATATGAAAACCATACCTTTTTCTTCTTGTATTTGTGGATCTATTATGAATCTATTTATGTAGCCGTGATTATTTTTCCGTGATTATGTTTCCACGCTTATACTGTTGCGTCTCTATTGTCATAGTTTTGTTGTTGCGATTATGTTGTCATGATTCTGCAGCTACGATTTTTATGCAGCTATGATTTTTCTGTCATGATTTTTCTGCTGCAAATTTTCTGCCATGAATTTTATGTTGCAAATTTATTTCTGCAAATTTGATCTATCAATAATAACTTCCAAATAACCTTTCACAAATGGATATTCAATTATATTCAAAAATAGGTGCAAATAAGAGACCCTTTCTCTCTTATTTATACTCTCCAAGTAGCTTCCTCAAGGGGTTATCTTCTAACTCATTTTACCCAACTTCCTTCTTTTAGGGCTAACCCAATTCTAACCACTTGTCCAATTACAACCACGTTATCCACAAATAGTAAGTTCTCCACTTCTAGTTGCAACTAACTTTATTATTTAATTAATTTCTTTTGCAACCACTTTGACTTATCCATAAATAGTAAATTCACCACTTCTTGTTGTAACCACTTTATTATTTAAATAATTTATTTTTGCAACCACTGTACCATAATTAAAAAAATCACAACTTTAATTATTTTCTTAATGCAACAAATTTACCCATGATTAACTCCTAGTTACCATCAATTTGACTAGTCAACTTCTTCTAGGAGTTTCTAGAATAATTTGAATTATTTGACCTTCTAGGGGATTCTAGATAACTCATGAGGTATATCCAACTTCACATGGCCATAACTCTCTAACCATGAGAATTTATGTGACATTCCACATATCAACTGAAATGGCATGACATGTATTATCCATCTAGAATAGTCTTACCTACAAATACATTGATCTTCATACCTTTATACCTAAACCAAACTTGGGTTCCTTACCCATACCTTTGGAGCTACTGGACATAATCAAGGGTTGACATCATTCTCTAAGTGTTGACATAAATATACAATATCACTCTCCAAGGGCTGACATCAATGACAATCAATAATCCAAACCAACTGTCCATCAATATAAACCAACTATCTGACAATATCCCCCTTTGGCATTGATGGAAACACTTAGTCATGATAGCATTCATGCTCATACTCCTCATTAATGTTTCTATATTTCCCCTTTGACATCAATGGAAAAGGGTATCTCTCCTTTGGGATGATCCCCATTAAATGAAATCTTCTTAGGAATTCTCCCCCTATCTTCACTGTCTTTTGGGTTGCTTCCCTTATCTAAATTCCTTTGATATTTATTTGTGTTTCTAATCCTTCGATTAATCTCTCTCCCTGCATCTGAAGATTCTCTCCATATTTGGAAAAGGTTATTACTTTGATGCAATATTGAATTCATGATGCTCATGCTCCCCCTGTGACCATCACTCCCCTTGGAATCATGCTTATGTGCTCTCTCCAAACATCTAACTCTCTATCCATGCATATGATGAATCTGTCCCTTGACTTATCTGTAATATGTCATGTAGATGACATGTAGGTATTCCTATACCTGCTTCCTTTTGGATTTTTTTTCCATTGGTTCTTCCTTGTGTAATTAGTTGACATATATGAAAATCATTCAATAATAATCAGTCAAATATTCCTCTGTCATTATCATACATTATGATAATGTTCCTTTATCTCTGAATGACTCTCTGAACCAATTTATGAACCAATATTTGAATCGATCTTTGAGTCCGCTGTCCAAACCTGCTAAGTGTTTTTTCTAATCCATCTCTATCCATATTGTCCTTGACTCTGCTACACAATTGTCGATAATGATGAACCATCTACCACTATACTATCATTTAGTATTCACTACTGCAACTGACCAATCTATTATACTGTACTTATGATAATTGACTGCTCTGAATATGTCTAGTCGAACTCTGTAATCTGCTTGAAGGATGGTTCTCTAAACTGTCTCAACTATTGCATAGACTCCCCCTGTCTAATATTCATATTACCTTGGAGTCTCCAAGACATCTAGCTCGGAAAAATACATTTTTGATGTATTCATCATCCTTTTTGGTAGAATCAACATCTCTCTGAACTTTGACTTCTTTCTTTCTATCTGTGGATTCATCTTGTACTACAATTCTTGAAAGTACAATTTCTCGAACATGTTATTTATTCATTTGATCTTCTTTTCTTTCTTGTACTACTACAAATCATTTGATCTTTGGGACCTTCTCTTTCTTTACCTTCTCTTTATTATGATCTTTCTCTGCTACGGATTCTAACAATATGGTTCTTGAAACATGTTCTTCTTTTGCTTGCTTTCCTTGTCTTTCTCGAACTATGGCAAGTCTTGTAATTTATGGAGTCTGTTCTTCTCTATTCACTTGATTTTCTTCTTGATATTTTATTTTCCAAATATTGATGTATATAATATGTGTTTCTTTCTTCATGGATGGTACTATTATGCTTCTACAATTTCGATCTATATGACCATAGTTGTTGAATTTGTAGCATTCAAAATTATGTGGGGCCACATAAGAATTTATTGCTTGAACATGTCTTTCATAAGCCCTACAATATGAAACCTTATGTCCAAAGTTAGTATAATAAAAACAATGACCATAAAACAAATTTACATACCTAGGAGTGAATGATCTTCTTTGTGGTGTATTCCTTATGAATTCCTTCCTTGACTGATCATGATCATGATTGAGGATTCTCTGTGGCTGACACTCTTCCTTCTTCATATAACCTTTAATGACTTTTTCATAAGTTCTTCTCTTTTCTTCATTCTTATTTTTTGGCAACCTAGAATGCTTCTCTTCATTCTCTACTGCTAATGTGGATGTTTTTGTCTCTTCAATGTTCTTGTTGAGCTTGACGATTTTGAATCTTAGTGTGACAACTTGTTCTTCAAGATTCACAACCTCTTCTTCTTTCTTCATTATCTGAGACTTCATGACTTATTTCGTTCTCTTTTCTTCTTCAAGTTGGATTTTCAATGTAATTTATTCTTGTTTGAGTCTTCTCTCTTCTTGACCAAACTCTTCCTCAAGATAGTGTAAGTCATCAGTTCTTTCCTTGCGATGATTTGTCAGTATCTTTTCTCTCTTTTCTTCTTCTTCCTTTTGTGCTACTATGTTGGATTCTAAACACTTCTTTTTATATTCTAGATTTTCTTCAATTCTTCTAGCCTATTCTAGATGAGATCTTAAATTCTTGATGACCTATTGAGCTTCTTCAGAACCTTGAACACTTTTCTTTTGCTTCATCAATTCTTTCTTAAGTGACTTTTTTCTTGTCTTTCTTTATTTAGTTCATCTAAAGCACTGAACAATTATGCTTCATAATTTTATTCTATTTCAATTGGATTTTATGTCTCATTACCTTCAAAGCATTCAATTTCAAGACGTCTGCATTTTTCACAATTAAAGAAAAATGACATACTTATGTTGATTATGTACTCTTCTTCTTCTTAATCTGTCTTACATGATGGACATATTTCCTCTTGATATGTACCTGCATCTTCTTTGACATTATCTAACTTTGTTATGGGTGAATAATATATATTATGTAAATTATCCCAAAGTTATTTAGTTTATGAACATTTACCAACCTTTTCTCTTACCGGATCACGTAATCCTTCCCAAATGAAATCCATTTCTATTTTTTTATTCTTCTTCAATTCCTTCTTGAATGCGGTCTTTGCTTTATTTGTAGCATTGTATCTTGTCACAACTAAATACCAAATATCATATCCCTATGCCTCTAAAAAGGTTCTCTTCCTTATGCTCCACATCTCATACTCTAGACCATTATGACCATTAAACAATGGTACTTCATTCTCAGTATATTCCATGATCTCCTTTTAGTTGTTAAACTATCTCTTGATGGAAACTTGCTCTCATATCAATTGTTGGATTACTCAAATGAGGGGTGAATCAATAATGAACAATTTATACCACTTATTAATCCTTTGTAACCACAATGTATATTCCTTTAACTTATTGAACAATGTTCATCAATTTTTTGGGCACATGTATATTTTGAGGAAAGGTCTATTTTTGGAAGGTAAGACCCAATTTTGGAGAAGAACAGTTGGAAGAAAAAGTAGCATGTGTAAGGAAAAGTCACATGCAAAGGAGAAAAGCATGCAAGGCATGCAAGAGGGAAAATCTAACCATGCTAGGGTTATGGTTTTGGTAGATATTGTAATGGATAATAATCTTGTAAAATAGTATAAATAAGAACCTAAGAGGTCTAGGTCGGGAGTTGGTTATTTTCTGCTCAGTTTGAATACAATTTAAATTTGACTATTGTAGTTCTAATATTTGTTTAAGTTGTTGAGTTGTAGAAGAGACAAGTAGGCCATATTTTGAGGGTTATATCATAGACTAAGGTTCCCAGTGTGATATAGTCTACCGCACTGAAGTTATTGAACCTTTTCATGATTATATGATGGGAGATGTCGTGCGCGCAATGCCATATTTTGTAGAAATCTAAATAAAAGAGCATAGAAGTTAGATCTTTATGGATGTATCCCAGGAGGGAGTGAACCATGATAAAACATGTGTTATATGTAATTTTTGTTGCATTTTTACTTTTGTCAGTGATTAATTTATGAATGGTCAAGATAAATATGTTAGAATGCATGCATGACTCAAATATGAATACGTCCTAGGAATAATAGAAGGAATAATCAGATTAAGGCTTGAATAAGATCAAATAAAATCCCATATCCCCACTCCTTCCTATACTACAATCACTTGATCTTTGCAGTCACCCATAAAACTATCTTGGGTGAGACTATGCATTACACTCTGTGCGTTGTGTTGCCTTCTGGTTTACAAGGAGGGCCAATAGTTTTAGAGGTTTTTGTTGGAACCATGATTAGATCTGAACTTGGGTCATAATAAGACAAGTAGGCAAATAGATCAACACCAACAAATGGTTTCTTTTCTAGTTGGAACTACATGGGATTGAGTGGACGAGATCCGTAGAAGAAGAATGCGGAGAATGAAGGTATAAAAAGGAATTTTTAGACCATGGAATCCAACGAAGGAGGAGATTGAAATATGGTTGAAAAAAAGGAACTTGAGTTTTCTCAGAAGGATAACAAAAGCCCTAAGTTAACACTGCGCAATTATCTTGAAAAATACATGTTTAGGGACTTGAATGAGGTATTTTTATGTGATTTCTCACATTTTTTGTAGGAGTGGTTATTGAGGTTAAAATAAAACCACTCTACGAACTGAATCCAACAAATCTTGTGGACATCATGCAGTTGCAACAAGTTAAAAAAAAATTTACGCGCTTAGTAGATTTCTGGTTAGACATTATTGTTGCAGGGTTTATCACCAAATTTGTAGTAGATACCGCTAAGTCTTACAACATAGCAGATAAATAATTTATAAAAGGACCTAGAGGTAGGTATATGATATTATTGAACACTTCAATCAATATTGTATTGTATAACAATACTGTGATGACCATGGAATCAGACAGCTAAACTTCCCTGTGTGGATGGGAGAAGTGGGGAAGCATTGACAATAGGTAGAGAAATGGAGGAAGAGATGGATAAGGGAAAGAAGAAGGATTACATGGACCCGGTCATGATGGAGGAAGATAAAATAAAGAAGATAATGGAAACAACTGGAAAGACGCGTAGTGGAGCACCCTACCAATATAAGATGTATAATAAGAAGAGAGACATAGTTGATAGAGAGGTCTTGGAAAGTGACGAGGAAGAGGTAGAGGATCTTTGGGCTATGGAGCAGATTGAGGAAATCCTACGCACAACATATGAAAGGAAAAAAGAAGGTACAAAGGAAAGAACAGAAGGTAGAACTCCAATCCAAATCAATGTCAGTGTGGAACCCATAAACCCATGTGCAACTAGTACACCAGAAAGAACACCAACATCTAGACAACAAAATTTTAGTGGTAGAGGAACAACATGACACAGATCTAGTCAAGGAGCATCAAGTGGAGGATTCAGTTCAAGAAGTATTAGTAAAATTTATACACTATGCGGAGGTAGTAGTTCAACACCATTCATAATGGCAGGACATGATCCCACTATCAGGTTACTAGAATTTCGAGGAGAAGAATTTGAGGATACTGAAAAGCATTTATTCATCTGTGAGAAGATATGGGAAGAAAAACATATCACATATGAGGATACAAAGATTGCACAATTAGATATCACTCTAAGAGACCTCACACTGGATTGTTACATGAGCTTAGTTGTAAATAGTCCACCAGGAGTAACAAGGAATATTGCAGATGTGAAGAAACTACTTATCAATGATCTTCAGAAGCCTAGATTAGAAGATCAGTACATGAATGAAATGGTCGAAATCAGGCAGAAACCAGGTGAGTCTGTTGGGGAGATTTATTATAGGTTTAAGCTGTAAATGTGTTGAACTTTCACATAATATATCTAACTAGAAAATACCACATGCATTTGCAGAGAGAAATTAAGAAAGAAGAAGCAAGAGATAAAGAATGGAAGAATTCTCATTAACTATATTCCACACTCAAAGAGTGAATAATTTACAATATATATAGGATACATGAGTAACTAATGCACCATAGTGTTTTTCTAGAGTGATCTGGACACACACCAACAGTTACAGGAGAAAATTTCCATCTAGTCTAGTCTCTCAGGTAGTTACGGGAGTGAACTGCCACCTAGTTTGAGTTAACTAGTCTATCAGTCTTCAGTTAACTACAAAAATAGAGTGAAGTGAGGAGGATATCAAGGAATCATGAGTAATGCAATAGTCTGGTGATGATCATAAGTAAAATTCTCATTATCTTGTGATAATCCCAATGTTGCATGGTGACAAAACCAATGCAACATCTAGACTCCACTCAACTAGTCAAATTGAAGTGAAAACTGAAGAAAATATTTCTAGTGGGAAAACCCCCCTATGGATACACCAGGGGTTACAATGTAGGAAGATCAATAACCATTTAAAAGTATCCTACTTCTCTAACTACCCCAAACATATCCCAAACTTATGCAAGAAAATAAAAATGAGAAGGATCATGTAACTGTACCTTTACTTCGCGTCCGATGATGATCCTCTCATGCTTGAAGGCTTCACTGACTGCAAACCTCCTCCCAAGGCTGGCCTGCATTCAAATATAGGAAAACAAAAATATAAAAACATACATTTTATACATAAATAAGGGTTATATATTAGAATAAAAAAATAAATCAAATGAAAACATTCGACACATCATGTTTTGGGACATGAAAAGTACTTCTTTTATTGATAATGCAATGATCACTTACAACCAAAGTCAACTACTGCTCCATGAACCTGGTCTAGGATCCTCTTCACCAAGATCCAAGTGCACCTCCATATAGCTTCTCCTCTCAACCTTCTTCTTGGGAAGTATAATGGGTTTATGATGGAGGAAGAAAGGCAAATCGGGGAATTCTGAGGCGATTCTCACAAAAGGGCTGCAAATGCTTGGGGCAAGGAGGGGATGTGAAACAGGCAGAGTTTCACTGTTCTTATGTCTAGATGTGGAATGATACCCCAAAAACTTCTTTTATATGGAAAAATGATGGTTATTCGGTTGGGTGACGGGCTGTAGGCAGAGGATTAGTTGGGAAACTATCTAATAGCCCATAATCTCAACGAATTCCTTGCAACTTTTATTTTTTTGCAAATTTTGAAAGTATACGCGGGATATAATGGTGAAACATGCATACACACATGGGTTGTAGTGGTGTAGAAGGTGTATGTATGCAGGAAGTAGTGGATCAGGTCACGTACATCTTCAAAAATTTGTTTTTTTAGAAGAGAAACTCAATGATGGCTTGGAAAAAAATGCAAGTAAGAGGGCCAAATGCCAAGTATGCATATGTAGAGAAATTTAGGGTTATAACAGATGCCCCCTAATTTGTGAGGTCAAAAGAGTATCTGATGGCCGAAATACATTACAAAATATTCGCCAATGCACGTAATGAGTGAGCCCGTGACTAGAGTTCTGGAGGTGCCATCTGCAAAAATAACAATTGTCTCTTCGAGGAGGGCATACCCATGCTCGGGATGAAATAAATCATGGATTCCAATCAAATACACTACATATCCATTTCATATAACTATATAAATTGTATCCATGAGGAATACACAATGGATCTACATCTCAAAATCAAAGATATACAAGTATAGTATCCATATTCAAGAAGACAATAATGCTTGATGGCTGGAGATGAGGTATTCAGAGCTAGAGCAACAACTTTGAGATATTCAAAACTCAGGTAGGAGTGTAATGTGAGTGTACAAATTCACTACCCAGAGGTCTTCGACAACTCGTTGGGAAAAGACAAGAGGATATCGATGATCAGGCAGATAACTTCATTGATTTCGAACAAGGACTTGATTGGATTTCAGGATGTCCAAGAATGAGGGAAAGAGACAAACTATAGAAAGTCTGACTCAGGCTGGGTGAAACTTCCCTTAGACAAGAGAACGAAAGATGATAAGACTCAGGCAGCATGACATTGACATAAGTTCATGATGCAGGAGGCAACACAAACTCTCCATGTCTTTGGAAGAGTAACCAAATTGAAGAGGAAACAACTCTATGTAGTGAGAAAGGATATTAGATCATATTAGATCATATTAGATCCCAAATATTGACGAAAAAACGAAGGATGTGATTTTTCCAAGGGAGACTCATTGTGCTGCCAAAAAAAAGAATATATATTTCCCATCCCCTCTTTTTGGTTTTTTTTTTTTTTTTTTGTCTTTTTCAATTTTTTAAAGAGATTAAAAAATAATAAAAGAATGCTACGTTACAAAGGAGGAACAAGTGTCACAAGAATACTAGTTCTAAGCGCAAGGAAAACACTAATGCTCAGAGAAAGGAGACATGTGCAGGAAAAGGAAACTCGGGGAAAATTCCTCCATGGGTCAAGGTGTCAGGTCACAGAGGAAAAATGTTGCAAGGATTGGGTATAAGACATGCTTCAAAGGTTCAGTTGGGAGAAACATGGAGCCAATATTAGGACAAAGACGCGGAGATGAAAATGCGATTAGAAAGACACGATGAAACCCCCTTCAATGTAATTTTAGCGAGCCTAGAAAAGGTAAGCTCGGTGGTTTTTTCACATTTAGAGAGTTTGAAAAAATGTAAAAGAAGACTCCATTGGGGTACCTTTTTCGGAAATAGTCTAGTCGGTTCGAAAAAGGGGTAAACTAGCACCGAAAAGACATCGATTCAAAACCATTTTAATGAGTGTGACAAAGACAAGATCAATCGAAAATCTTTTCAATTTTAAGGAGTTTGAAAAGAGATCAACTATGGACTCACTGCCTTTTTCTAGATTTAGTTTCCTTAGCCCGAAAAGGTATTAAATTCACTGAGGAGAACTCTCCCGGTGAGACAAATCTCCCGAGGTGTACCTTTTTCCTCCACAATCTACAGAATGGAAAAAGGGGTAAACTCATGCTAGTAGATGTTCTTCTGGACCAATTTAACGAGTGTGAAGGAACAAGGTCACTGATCGATCTTTTCAATTTTAGGGAGTCTGAAAAGAGCTTAACTGTGGACTCCATGGGGACTCATTTTTTGTAAGTAATATCCAAGGCTCGAAAAAGGTGATAAACCAAAACCAACGAGAATGTTCCTTTTTCATAAATTTAGTCCCTCAAGCCCGAAAAGAGTTAAAATTATACCTGAGAATAATCTTCTAGTGAACCGAGCTCCTATAGTATACCTTTGTTTGTAAAATTGACCATCCAGACCGAAAAAGGGGTAAAATACCGTCGGACAGACGTGCCTTCAAGTTTTTTTTTGGAGAGAGTGAAGGAAAACAAGATCGCTCGACAATATTTTCATGTTTAGAGAGTCTGAAAAGGGATTAAAGAAGACTCCAAGAGGTTACTTTTCTCAGTTAATCTAGACAATATTGAAAAGCATAAATGTAGTCACGTCGAATGTTTCTTTTGGATCTCAAAGAGAGATTTGAAAGTCAACAAAGTTTGCTCATTTTTTAGAGTCTCGAGGTTGAGGCCAAGATTGATGATGCATCAGACAAATGAGGCTCAATCTTGCAATCATGACAGGACTATCAAGGACTCCCGAGCCTAAAGTCTTTAGAGACGACATGGATGCCAAAATACAACAAGGATCTATCTAGGGCCTCTATAAAACAACAAAGATGGTTCTATGTCACACTTCCGTGGGATCGATCCTATGGCAAAGAGGAAAAGACAATGAGATGTAGAAAGTGGAGGTGGGATCCTAACTTATATGCAAAAAGTTGGAAAAATGACTTTTGTCAAAATACCTTTAAAAGTGACCCATCTCCAAAAAAGTTACCAAACCAAAAGGCAAAGTTCATCGTAACATCCAATAAGAAACTCAAGAACCAAATTAAATTATTTTCAAGCCAGAAAAATGACAAAAGGGTTCAAAAAAGTGGCAAAAAGGGCCAAAACAGTCTATAAATAGAAGCTGACAACTCATTTTCACCATTGCAATTTGAAAATTAACCAAAAGGAAAAAATGACCCATTTTGCTAAAAGAGTCGAGTCTAGGATCTTCATAGGATGAAACGAACTTCTGCTCAGACCACGTAAGTATAAACTTATCCCTCTTGCATTCCAATACTTCAATTATGCATATTTTTTAGTTTTTTGGGGGGAACGCCCTCTTAAAAAGGGGTGTCCTTGGGTGTACCCAGGCTGTCTAAGGACAACCCACGTATGTACATAGGAAGAGAACATGTTTCCTACGTACATACGCGACTGTTTCCAATAAACCCGCGTAGACCCTCAAAAGTGTGGAAAAAATCAAAATGCAAGAGTTAACTTCCCTTTGAATTGTCCTGAAACAGGATGTATGTCCATTGGAGGGAGAGGGAACATGAGGAAATCGATATCTTGGTCAATGAACACCCTGTTTCTATCATCACATTGAAACAATGCGGGTTATGGAAGTTCTACCGGTGTCCGTTCATGAGGGAAAAACCTATACTACTGAATTCTCTGGTGGATTATTGGCACCCTGACGCAGAGGCATTCATGCTTGAGGGGTATTAGTTTACTCCAATGACTAAGGACATATACTTCTTGACTAGCCTTTCGAGGAGAGGGAAACCAGTAAACCTGCATACATTTCCCCCTGGGCCCTTCAACATCGTTGACTACATCGAGATGCATTGTGAGGCAGGCACTGAGAAAGTAGGTTCTCAGGTGCCCATCCACAATATCACCAACATGTCTCTGAAGGTGATTTATTTTCTTATTGGGTGGATCACTAGATCTATGGCCCTACACTAGGCTTTCTGGGCACACATGTATTATGCAATGTAGTGCCTAGATGCATGGATATTTGACTGGAGCACGGCCATGCTTGACTACATGAAGAGGCAACTCATAGTGTGTCGAGAGCATAGCAACAAAAACTTCAGATTCGATACCATTTTGTGCTCATTCTTCTTTGAGAGGGTACCATGTCTGAGTTCAAGATATATTGTATGGGGGCATGAGCCTCCTTCCCAAAGGTATGTAGATGGGAAACAGTGTTTCCACGATAGGGGGGAGGAAGGACCATAGAGGCCTTTGATGACAATTTTTTCGACTTGTGGGAATGATAGATTCCAATGATATAGGATTATCCCTACACTGGAATCAAAATTTATAGAGATCCAGAAATTCTTGTACCTCCTGGAGAGGAGAAAGGAGAGATAGGTACATGAATTTTATTTAATTTTTAGTTTCTTTTATATATATCATTTTTATATACATTAGAGTATTGACAACTATGTATCTGTTATGTACATATGTGGGACCTTTGCACCCGACAGACATCTCGAGGACTAGGCGAGGTCCTTGACCAAAGGTAGTACCAGCAATAGTCGACGGACCAACAATCCCAGGGGGACCTCCAGCAGGAGTGGCTGAGAGATTTTTTAGATGGGTGGAGTGGAACCTCATTGTGCTTAATTTTGTAGTTCCCATGGCCATGATCGAGGATCTCCCACCATCCATGCAACCTCATGTAGTTGGGATGCCACGAACCTAGGTCCAACTCTTCCGGTGTTTGGAAAATGTCATCGTTCACTACAGAAGGGCCAATAGGACCTGAGATTAGATAGGATAGACTCATTGTGTGTCAAGGGCACTCTTTTTTTATATTTTTGAGGGCATAATCCCCGTGATGTATACCAGATTATTATTTTTGAGGTGTTCACGCCCACCTATGTACTCAAATATTTTTGGTATATATATATATATATATATATATTTACATCTTTTATGTCTTATGGATCACATTTCTTTACACATGTATGTACATGTGTATGTGTGTGCTTCTTTTTATGTGCAACATGACCATCTCATACGTGATTAGCTAGAGTATTTTTTATTTGATTTAATCTCCTAGAAACATGGATATATGTAATGTAATCAAAGCAAATTTCTAAGAGACGTACCCTAAGGAAACGTTGGTGTAAAGTAGGATAATAAATGCGATAAACCCCATTTAACTGGGACACAACCATTTGAGCATATAAGTATACCTAAAGGTGAGAGATACCATGCGAAAAAGCATCATGAAGCAACTCTATCAATGTGTTGTACTCAGAGACATTGTTTGTAGCGTCACCTAGATAGATACCTCCGAAAGATAGAAACTGGACTTGAGGTGTGAAAATCACCCAAGCTGCAGAAGTAAGCCTCTAAGTGTGTCAGCTAGTGCCATCCACAAACCCAAAGAACACCTTCAATTCACTTGAAATCTACCATAGTGAAAAAGATGACATAAATAACAACACATCCATAAAACAAAAAGAAAAAAAACTAAATGTATAAGAACTATACATGTGTACAAGAATTCACCCAGGCGACCAACCTACAAGTAATACTTCTTGAGGTAGAGCCCATTTATAGGCTCTGCCAAATTGTTTCCCTCAAAGTCAACCAGATGATAAGTGCCCTTCTTTAAGACCTCTTTTACAATGAAAGGTCTGAACCACATGGGTTTGAACTTGCCTGCCCCCAGGGGATCCTTATCTTGGTCATAGATGAGGACAAGGTCACCTTTTGAGAAAATTCGAGGAAGAACGAACTGATCATATTGACACTTGATTCGTTTCTTATGAGCCTCGTTAGCCTAGGATGCATCATGGCATTGCTCATAGAGTTGCTTGATATATAATAGGAATTCCTTAAGCGGTGAAGTGTCTGGAAATAGCTCTACTACCAAATTTAAAGACTGGATCTGGCACTCTATAGGAATGACTACTTCCAGCCCGTAAATGAGTTGAAAAGGTGAGAAAGTGGTGGAAGTCTTTATAGACATTCGGTAGGCCCATAATGTCGAGTACAACATCAAATGTCAATTTGACTTGACATAATTGATCATTCATTGTAGAATAGGCTTGAGGGGCTTATTCACAATGTCCACCTGACCATTCACTTGTGGGTAGTAGGGTGATGAATTCTCTTGCCTCAACCCAAGTTTTGATGTTAACTCGGACATGATTTTTTTTTGTAAGAGACTGCCATGGTCAGTGACAATCTCCTTCAGGATGTCAAACCTTGATATTATCTGGTTAAAAATGAAGAGAGTTGTTGTTTTTCCATCATTGTTAAAAGTTGTCATAGCCTCGACCCACTTTGTGAAGTAGTCTACTGCTATGATGATACAATGATTCCCCCTGGCTGAAGCGAGGTGGAATGTATTAAAATAAATCCCCAACTTGGTGAAGGGACCAACAAAAATGACAAAAAACATGGGAGCAGGATGTGCCCTCATCTTCCGAGAGACGATCTGACACGAGTGGCACTTCTTGACCAACTCAACATAATATTTGATTAACGTAGGCCAAAAGTAACCGGCTCGTAGAATATTTTGGGTTGTTGCCAACCTAGACAAATGACCACCACATGCTCCAGTGTGGAAGTTGTTAAGAACAAGCTCAACTTCCTCATGTATAAGGCATCAACGAAGAATACAATCTACACCTTAACGATAAAAAGTGTCATCGAGTATGATATAGTTCCATTCCTGATGGCGAATTTGTCAACACTCGTCGTGAGAAGCAGTAGTAGGGAAATTCAGAGTTTGGAGATAGACTAGTATATCTCCATACCAGGGGTCCGTAGATGTGATAAAAAAAATATCTCCTTTAATAGGCGATTATTCGGGGGTATCATCACCATATTCAATTGGAAGTTCCGAAATTAGTTCCGCAAAAACTAGTGCATTTTTGGATTTCTCGAAAACAAAATCCAAGTCAAATTCTTGGAGGATAGCAATCCATCTACTTATATTTTCACGAATGGTGCATCATGTCAACACATATTGAAATGGATTCACAACCGCAATGACAGTGGTCATGTGAAGCAGGATATAATGACAGAACTGTTGGATAGCATGCACTGCTGCGAAAGCAAACTTCTCAACATGGGAATAGTTGAGTTCCATTCCAACCAAGCCTCGACTCAAGTAATAAATCACATAATCTTCGAGAAAATCACCCCCTTGAACCAAGACCATGTCGATGGTCGACTATGTGGTAGCCAAGTACAATAAGAAATATTTATTATAATTAGGAGGCCAGAGCAGGGGGGAAGACGTGAGGGCGCATTTCAATGCTTCAAAAGAGCATTGAGCATATTCATCCCAACAAAAATGGATTCCCTTCTTCAATAAATGCATGAACCCTTTAGTTATCTCAATATAGTTTGCGATAAAATGTTGAAGAAATTTCACTTTCCCCTGTAAGCTCTGAAGCTGGGGGACTGTGCATGGGGGAGGAAACTAAACTATTGCCTCAACCTTCAGAGGATTGACCATGATCCCTATTTTAGAAAATATGAAACCTAAAAGATGATCCAATGTCACGCAAAAACTACATTTTTTAGGATTCAAGTGAATCTGATAGTAGTGACATCATTCTAAGATTAGTCAGAGGTGCATGAGATGATCAACTCTCTTACGAGATCGTGATTCTAGGTCATCGAGATAATCCTCGACTATATGTCTAAGGTCATGGAAATAAAAATACATGGCCCGCTGAAAAGTGGATCCAACATTATTTAGGACAAAAGGCATCTTACGATAAGCAAATGTGCCCCATAGACAGATAAAATTTGTTTTATGTTGGTCCTCGGGTTTTATCTGAATCTGGTTATATCCTAAAAAACCATTCATGAAAGAAAAGACCTCACAACCTACGCATTCATTGACAATACGACTAATGAATGGGGTGAGGAAATTATCCTTTGGACAAGTCTTATTCAAGTCATGAAAATCCATGCACATGCGAATCGTACCCTATTTTTTGTTGACCAGAATGGGATTCGACACCCATGGTGTCAACTGCATGGGATAGATAAAACTAGCTTTAAGAAGTTTCTCTACTTTAGCCTTAATAGCTTCCGGTTTTTGAGGATTCACTGGATGAATCTTCTGTCGGACCGACTTGGCATCAGGATAAGTCATTATCTGATGTTCGACGATTCTTGGATAAATGCCTGGAATTTCCTTGTAAGACCAAGAAAAAATGTCGCAGAATTCCTTAAATAAATTTGTATAGATTCAAATCTCTTCGGGGGAGCATTCCGCTCTGACAAAAAAATTCTCCATGATTCCCAGGGTTCTGGAGATATCTATAGGTATCATTTCAATGATACTTGGCACATTACCCTCAGTGTAAACTGTGTGCATAGCCAGAGGATTAACAGGACAAGACCTGTCTCCAGTCATAGTCAACACGAATTCACCTTCCTCTATTCTCCTTAACTCTGGGAGTAAATAAGATCTATGATGGATATCATCCTAGGGTCTGTCCAGACCAGTTAATGCCTAAAGAATCACCTCATCTGAAGGAAATACCAAGTCTAAAGAATCAATATTGGCAAGGGAACTTTGAGCCCAAATAGGCTTGAGAACTGGATCTAACTCCTGTGTGGGAGTCGGATCGGGGTCAAGCGAAGCTTGCTGGATAATACTGTATGCAACTTCTGCCATGGAAAAGGGCATAGCCATGCTAAGATGACCTATCCCTTACATCGAGGCTGATGTGGAAGGAAGAGTCCACAGATTATGAAAGTAATTTGTTTGGAATGACGACACCTAAAAAATTTCAGCCCTAGGCTAGTCGGGGGCAACCGATATAAAATTGACATTGCCAGAAGGAGGCAGGTAATCAAAAGTACCCATCAATGGTGGGAAAAAAAAAAACCTCATGTTGATGACATCAAGAACTATCCCCCTATGAAGGGATAGTTCTGGAGAAGGACAATTGATCAATGGTTACAATTCGGCCCTCGTGTGGAAACAACAAGACCCAAAAATTTGTGGCAACCACTGCATGCATTGCATAGGTCCAACTCCTTCCTAACAAGAGGTTGTATTCAAGAGGTGTGTCAACCACTTCAACTTCGACACACATGGTCTTTCATCCTAACTTCATGGGGAAAGAAGGAATGATTCCATGTGGTCTAAAAGAATGATCGTCGAACACAGTAAGCAAAGTATGTGACGGAGAAAAAATGAGTTGGTCAATGGCCTTCCAACATGCCAACAACATCATGCAGGTTGAGGTGCACTCATCAACCACCGTACATAAAATATTATGAGTAAAATATTTCATGGGGTGAGCCACTACTATTTGAAATGCAACGTGGTAAGGGAGATGAGGTTTGAAATTGGTCAGATCAAGCATGATCGTTCCCATATTATAAGTCTCAACATATTCCAAAGAAAACAACAGAGTCTTTCTCTTCGAAGGGAAGCTCTGGAGGACTTCCAAAGTAGACATCGCACAAGGGGTTTGTGACAAATCCTCCACCATAGAGTAATTCTCGACGACCCTTGTGTTTGGATTATGGGAAGCTTTCTTGAACACCCCTTTCAGGATGCGTGTCATTATTTCACCCAATGTCTTCTCAATTTGGAGAGGAATTGTCGGGTTTGTAGCTTCTTTACCCTTTTCGGTAGATTCCAACATTCCATATTGGTGTTCCCTGGTTTCTATATAAGTGTCACCTTTCATCATATACACATTTGTGATCGAGGTATTACTAGAAGGTGCAGGGGGTCCCTGACTGCCCCCATCCGCATTCGAAGAGGCTTAAGTCATATTTTTCCCATGTGGAAATGGGTTCATTAACACATCAGGCTATTGTTGCACCAATAACTTCTGAGCCTCTGCAAGTCGAGGGAATAAGTGATTCAGATGTTCCTTTGTGAAAAGGTTACACGAATACTTCGACTTTCTCTTCTCTATGTTTCCCCCATGAACATTGTTGTTGGGTTTCTTATCCCCCTAACCCTTCTTGTTTCATTGTTTTTTCTTCCCTTCAGACTACTAGTTGGCCTTCGGGTTCGTCAACTGTACACTATGTACGTTCGACATTTGGGTAGGGGGAACAACCAAACCAGAGGTCTGGATGGATGTTATCTGTTGTATCGACAATTGTTGCAATTGATTTGACAACTAATCAGTGGAATTTTCTTGTGGTGAACCAACTATACCATCAACATGTGGTCCAGACTTTTATCTGGCCTTGTCAAGGATGGAATGTATCGCATATGGAAAAATCTCATAGAGTAAGCCAGACAAAGAGTATATCAGTTTGAGCTTTTGCACTCTCATTATCGCCTCCTCCTATGAAAACAATCCCGAGGTTGCAACGTCCTTGGATAAATGAGGTACCAAAGACTTCAGGAACCACTCCAGTAGGAAAGTCGATGGGACCTATACCTTAATCAAACTCTTCCGACACTGCCATTCTTGGATGTGATCCGAGATATGATTGGCCTTCATCTGCTCAAAGTTGGCTAGTAATTCAGTGACAACATCGTATCTCATGGGTAGTTGGAAATGGTTTAGGAAAACCATCACCAAATCGCTAAAGTAAGAATATCTTGAGCAGTCAAGCTTGATGTACCATTTTGTGGCACCCCCGATAAGAGTGCATTGAAATAGACACAACTGTACAGAGTCGTCTCTCAGGGAGTTTAACAAGCACCATAGGTAGAAAGTTGTCACGTGATCACCTGGGTCTTTTCTAGGCTTCCCTTTGAACTTCAGAATATCCTAGGGAAACTTGGTCGACATTGGGGGACAATGGAGATCATGAAAAATCGGGTCACTAAGAAACCTTGACAAGTCTAGAAAGTGTAACGTTTCCAGAAATGGTAGTTTGGGTTGGGTACTATGTACAGGAAAAAGGGAGCCTGGAGTTTGACTAGAACCAGGTTGCCAGGAAAAGTTGGTTATTGGCCAGGGTTCTGGTAGACACCATGGCCTTGACCAACACATAGAAATTGCGTTTGTTGGGACAACATCAGCTGATTCTCGTAATTGGATGTCGAGGGTTGGTTGGGGATTGCTCCCTGCATTGTGTTCCAAATATTCTGGAAGGGGTTGCCTCTTTCCGATCTGACGGCCATAGGTACTGAGCCTTGCCTAGGGTTCCATTGACCATGAAAGGGGTTTCCCCTGGTCGACATCCCTTGCGAGGGAACTGATCCTTGCCAAGTATTCCAAAGTCCTTGTGAGGAGAAAACTCATGTACTTGCCTCCTATGTAGGAATAGTACCCTGCACAGGATTTTGTTGTCCAAAAGCAGGGTTTCCCTCAACCGAGATGACAGTGGATGAAAAAGTGTTATTACCAAATGTGTTGAACAAAGAGAATGACGTGGATACCACGGGTGTGGTGTAAGAAGATGGTCTTAGACTTCCTTCTCCAAACAAGCTCTAGTTTGTGTTCAGCCCTATGGGTGGTTGGAAAGCACCGCCAAGCGAGGGGTACGAAGGAGGTATAAGACCCCCACCGTAAGGGATAGTGTTATAGGAGGTTGAGGTGCCCCCCATGAACCCTTGCAAGGGATTATTTGAGATCCCTGCCCCCTGCCCCATAGTATGTAGGGTGGAGTAGGTAAGGATGAAGTTCATATAAAAGTTGGGAATCCCATATGAAAATGGAGGGCCCGTCGCACTCTATGTGAATGGAGCAATGGTTTTCACTAATGAAAGAATCAGATCACTGCCCAAAGTAGAGGGGGTCGAGACCACTATGGTCATGACCGCTGAAGGTGGGTTAGGGGGCGAAATACCCCCTGTGGTGTCAATAGTTAAGGGAGTATGAGGACTCCTGAAAAAAGTAGTGACATTTGCTTGCATAGTTTCTTGTAAGACTATCTGACGCTCGTGAGGTGTTACCCTTGAAGGGACAACTTGTACCAAGATTGGCGCTGACAAGTCAGTGATCAAAGGGTTAACCAGCCCAAGAGATTCTACTCAAAGGTCAGAAACAGTGATTTCCTCCAGATTCGAGTAATCTCCTCTAGGATCTGACTTGGTCATAGTCTCCTACGACCCAATCACTTCAAATGACCCTTACTGGTCAAGTATTTGTCGTAACGGTGGCGGTGGTGGCTCTAATGTAACCAAGGACAGACCCTGAATCCTTCGCGACCAGTGGAGCTCTTGATATTCCACCTTGTGAAAATATCAATGACACAGTAAGGCTTTAACTAACGATTCAAACCAAAAACACACTAGAAAAGTTCCTACAAGATAAACCAAGCAAACCACTATCTAGTTAGAAGAACAGTTATGCCAGCCAACACTAGAGAAACTTACCATGGCAAGTGCAACTCGAACACGGAATCACCCTCTGGGTATACTCTACAAAGTGTGACCTGAAATATACACTAGGTACCATGGTATACCCCCGTAGTCACCTTTGTAAGTTTCTATAATAAAGGAAACTAAGTTACCAACTCATGAACTATCACCAAGCGGGTACAATCGACAGTCGGGTGGACTGCAATGAGAAAGATAACAAGTCTGAAACCTATCGAGGGTATAAAAATCAAGTGGTCTGGAAGACAAATGAGGATATCGAATGGATTCAAGGTCCACGAAGCTCCGTAGGAAAATGAAAACGACAGTATCCCATAACAGATCCTCAACATGTGATCCCCACTACGTTTGGTCTAGATTTGGAGGGGTTATCTCCACTACCTTTCCTCACACGACCTCGTGTTTATCCCCTATGTTAGAGGGGGGTCCCAGATAAATTTCACATCATTGGGATTTAACACTCCCTAGCTCTGACTTCGATGTTTGTTTATAAGCCTTGAAGAGTTTCCTCTCTGTTGGTATCTTTTATCTGAGTTATTGACCCAGGGTTCTTGTCATTCAGGATTCCAACAAAGCCTTTAACTATCAACCCTCCTGGTAAACCAGAAGGAAACACAGTGCTCGGAAGGTACTGTGCAGTCTCACCCAAGATAGCTATAGATGGTTGATTGTAAGAATCAAGTGTTTACAGTCTAGGAAAAAGTAGGGGATAAAGGTTTTCTTGATTACGGCCCTATTCTGCGAACTGTTACTGTAATCTACTTGTTCCTAGGAATCGAATGCATATAACTCAAAATATAAATGGATTCTAATAATGAATTTGGTTATTCATCAATTATAATCACCTATTGCTGAAAGTAGTTAAAGATATGTAGACATTAAACAAATTACAAAAAGAGTACCATGGTTCACCCCTCCTAGGCTACGTCCACAAAGATCTGGCTCTTGGCTCTTTTATTATGGTGGTTCTTGATTTCCTTGCATCGTGTGCTTACAGTGGTTCGCAAAAGTGGGTAAGATCTATGTGAGGCAAACTAGATCACACCAAGATCTACAAACTGTAGTCTAATCCTTAGATCTACCTTCCCTCCTATCTATTCTTTCTCAACAACTTAAAAAACTTGGTTCATACAAATCAAAATACTTATTGCATCGCTAACCGCAATACTCAGAACAATCACACAATGACAATCATAATCTTCATAAAAACTAGCATAAAATCAACAATGATAACAACAACAACAATAACCACACGTTATATGATACTTTCATATCTATATTTATACATTTTAGGATTTTCGGCCACTTACAAAATATTACCAAAACCCGAACCCTTCTTATTCTAGGTTTTTGTCCCATGCGCGTGATTTTCTTCCTCCAGCTGTCGCTTTCCTCTATGCATGCTTTCTTACATTCGTTTGTGCTGATATTTTGACAGTTGTCACTTCAGTTTCCTGGACGCTTTCTTTCCCCTGATCATCCTTCTTTCCACTTTGGCTTGGTTCCAATAGGCCCCCAACACTGACATGTGACTCGTCCTGAGTCACCTAATTGCAATGTGCCTGCTCGATCTCCCTAGTGTTCATCTGGAACTTCTCCTACAATTCTGTTTCTTTTGTCAGTGCCTACATGATTTTTTCTTTGATAGTATCGACTGTTTGTGTTGCTACTTCTTCACTTATCAGTTGTGCACATTCTAGTTGAGTCTGTGCTGATTGTGTTCTGGCTTCTTCTACCTGCTCCAGTACTGTTTCTATTTGTTCCTGCAACGGTTCTATTTGAGCCTGCCGCTCCTATTTCTTTGTTTGCGCAGTGAGAAGTTCTGCCTATAACTTCTTTATCTCTTGTGTCCCCTTGGACCGTTCTAAAATTGGGATGGTTTTCTGTTGCTTCTTGAATTCTTGGATATTTTCATTGATCCTTTCCTCCTCCTTGTCCCATTGTTGGACCTGTGGATCCTCTTCTAACTTTGTCCAGAGTTGTGCTACTTTATCCAGCAAGTCAGCTGCTACGTTGACCTATTTTTCCAGCTCCTGTAGTTTTGTTGTTTCTTCCTACTTCCTCTGCTCCTTTACTGCTGGTGGATTTGTTCGTCTAATCTATCCACAGAGAGTCTCAATATCCTTCTGATATTGATCAATTGCCTGCGCAATCTGATCGATCTTTTCTGCCACTGGGAGTTCACTTCCTTGCGCAGTAGATGGAAGTTTTTCGAAAATGTCTTCCACTCTACGTTCCAACTCAGTTCTGCGTCCCTTATCCTCCTTCATTTCCAATTTTTCCTATGCACAACCTGTTTCAAGTGTTTCCTACTTCTTTGTTTCTTGTTGTAGTTTGACCAATTTTTTGTGTGCTCGAGACTGTATCTCATGGTCGATGCTAACCTGCAATTGGTATAAGGCCTTTGCTGGCATCCATTTTAGGGCTAATTGGATCTGATCCAAGTCGTTCAATGATGTCTATCCCACAATCTCATCCATTCATAGCATTATTAGCTTTATGTAAACCATGGAATGTGGTTTCGGAAGAACTGATTCGCATTTTCCTACCTCCATTCTTTCTATGGTCCATGTGCTCGATGGTTCTATGCCTCTGCTGCTACTTGTAATCTGGGCTTCTCCGAATTTATTCAGGAGTTACCACATTTCTACCAGCTCCTTCTGTAGTTTATCCCTGTGGTTCATTGCATGATCAAAGTCCTCTACGAGGAAATCCTGGACCATTCTGGCAATCATCTCGCCATCGTCCTCTGTGATTGTGTATTTTGGTGGTGTTCATTGTGCCTTTGATTTCTTGTGCAAACCTATTTCTTGTACCTCTGGTCTCTTGGTTCCCCCTGGTTTCTGTGTGATGAGGTTCATCATGGTTTCCTGTGCTCCCTCAGCTAGGTTCTATTGTTCATTGGTCAGCTGAGTGGTTTCTATTCTCCCCTTCCGGGTCCCTAGCTGCTCTGAGCCACCCTCTGTCTGAGTCGACTTGATTTGGCCCAGTCTTGGTTTCTTGGGTACTGGGACTTATGGAGGCTATGTTTCCTCCTGCAGAGCCCCTCCTTCTATTGTTTGTCCCAGTACTATTCTGGGTATAGTTGGTATTTTCCATTCATCTAGCCACTCTTGGATGATCATGTCAATGTCTCCCTCGGTGACGCAGTAGCACATCTGTAGCCACTATTTATGTGGGTCCTATTTTGGCTGTATCCACATGGCTTGTCGCCTAGCCCAGAAATTAGCAATGCCCCCGAATCAAGCGACAACCTCTAGTGTTATCCTCCTTGCTCAGTTGATTGCTTCCTGCATTTCTCGTAGGTAAGCTTCGAATATAATCCCATTTTCCTTCTTATGCTTGGCTAGTGGCATGGATTTCAGGACGCGATATCTTGCTCCTCCTGGCTGTGGTGTGGTACAGAAGGTGATGTGGTCTAGTTCTTTCCATCCCACTAAAGCGATGAGATTAATTAGCCATGAATAATGAAACTCCGTACCTTCTTCTTGTGCAGCTTTACAGTCTATTTGGAACAAGTTTGACAAATATGGCACCCAACTCATGAAGGTGCCTTCTATGCACTGAGTTGTAGCTGCGATGACTCCTACTTGTACTTCATCTTTGCAGCATTTTCTTAGCAGTTTGCAGGCTAAGATATTTTCTCCCAGTTGTGTTGCAACATCGTTAATTCACTTGATTATAATGCCTCTCGTTCCCCTGTCGGTGCCATATTTCTTCTTCATTTCTTCTGCCAATGATTTTTCCTTGGAATTGTCGTCCAGTATCAGCGCTGGATCCATACCCCAGATGGGTAGTCCTGTAATCTATGCAATAAGTTCAAGAGTTATGTGGATGGGTTTTTCCATAAATACATCCCCTAAATGCGTAACTACTAACAGTTTCTTGATGCATGTCGTCGCATATTGGCCTCTGTCAAAGTGTGGTATCTTCAATAATCCTAAGATTCCGGTTCTGTCTAATATGGTTGCCCACTGGCGTGGCTTATTGATAGTTCCTCTGAGAGGGTTCATGGCTATTGTCTCTATAAATACTTGTGGTGAAAGCTCTGGGTATTTTCTTTCTTTCGCTACATCATGGTTGGAAAATTTGATCTTTCCAACATGACCCAATAGCTACGGGTCCACCTGTATTCCTTCTGGTGTGCGAGGTAGAACAATCTCTACAGTTGGTTTCTTTCAAGGCGAGCTCGGTATCCGAATTTTGTCTTTCTACTGTGTTGGCTGGTTCAAAGTTCCAGCAACTCCCGGTTGCTGCTTCGCCAACCATTCTTCCTAATCCTTTCCCATTTCACCAATTGGCTTGGCCAAAAAAGAAAAGTCTGGGATGGGTATTTGTGGAACATTTGGTTGGACCTCTACTTCCAGGTTCTGTGTGCTTCTGTTTATTTCCATGGCTACTTCAGTGTTTTCTAGCTGTCCTTCCTGACGAGTTCCTATTGCTTCATTCCGAGGCTCCTGCGCTGCTTCTGACGTGTCCTCTTTCCTAGTTTTTTCTTGGGGCTTTGGGATCTCTTCCTAGATTGTTGTTGATTCGACTGGAATGTCCTACGGTGACGGGATTTCATCAATATTGACGATCTCTGGTGATTGTTGATCATTCTCTTTCTGTATCCCTCGTGACCTAGTTTGAACCCTAGTAGGTATGACTGTCTGGATTGGTTCTACGAGCTTTGGTGGTGCCATACTGGTGTCGGGTAGACATTTTCTTGGTTCAAATAGCTAGGATAAGCTCTGTGATCTCACTCTGTGCGTTCGAGCTGCTCTTTCTATTTCTCCGTTCTTCTTGTGCAAACAGACTAACTACTTTTTTGCTCATGTGTTGTATGGGTGTGCCATGAAGCTTGTTGAGGATGCCTCCAACCTTGTGCGATTAATGTACCATAAGTGTGGTTTCAATGCATCCGCAGTGGTTTCATACCTGCCCTTATGGCTACTTTGTCAGCGACATCCCATCCGTCCTTTCCTTGCTTTAATTCTGCCACATGTTGTCCTGTTAGTGTGATTTTACTAACTTTACTTTTCCCTCTTATTTCCCTTTCCGATATGGCCATTGGATCTTCCCTCACTGGTGTCGTGTTGCGTATGTGACTTGTCCATCATGATAGGTGCTGTTCTTTTTTTGTTACTGCGCAGTGGGTAGTCAACTATCCTTGTATAGCTTCAGCCGGCTCCCATTGATCATTCCTCTCAGGTTTGGGCATGCTAGATGTTTCAACTGTACAACTCCTCCATCTGTGACAACTTTTACCTCATATGGTCCTAGCCAATGCATCCTCAGCTTCCCTAGGTGTTGCAGCGCTTTACCGTCGTAGAGAAATACTAGATCTCCTTCCTTGAACATATTTCTCTTGATGTGGAGGTATTTCCATGCTTTGTCTCTCACTTTCTGTACTTGGTGGAATCCTGCCCAGATTTGGTCTTCCTCCACTGACAGTAATTGACCTAGTGGTTGCTGGACTGCGCCTTGTTCTGTCATTTGTGTGATAGCTGCTACACATAGACTAGTTATTAGAAATTCTAATGGCACTACTACTTCTTGACCATATGCCAGTTTGAATGGTGTGTGACCTGTCAACTTTTTGCATGTGGTTTTATACGCCCATAGTACTGCTGGTGCCTTGAGATCCCAATAGTCCCTATTGACATTGCATATCTTCGTCAGGGCGTTCTCTAGAATTTTGTTGAAGGATTCTACTGTGCCATTAGCCTGTGGGTGATACAGTGTGATTTTTTGGTGATGAACTTTGAACTCTTCGAGCATCACTCAGATGGTGCTATTGATGAAGTATGTTCCTTGATCGCTCATCAAAATTCTTTGGCACCCAAATCTAGTAATTACCTATTCAAAAAGAAAGTGGATAGCTATTTTGGCACTTCAATCTTTTACTGGTGCGACTTCTGCCCATCTTGTTAAATATTCGGTCGTGGTGATAATATATATTGCTCCTATTCTCTTGGTGGGTGGGTTAATGGGTCCCACAAAGTCTATTGCCCATTTTTCGAATGCCTGAAGTGTCACTTGTGGTCGTAGTGGCATCTCGTCCCTTTTGGTGGGTTTCCTGACCCGTTGACAGACATCACATTGCTAGCAATATTATTTCGAGTCTCTATGTATCGTTGGCCACCATAATCCTGCACGTAGTACCATCTGCGTGGTAGATTTTCCTACGTAATGCCCTCCTTCTATTCCTTCATGGACTTCCACTAAAATTCTCTTTCGTTCATGGTCTAGTACGTATCTTCGTAAGATGCTATCTGCGCCCATTTTGTATAGATTCACTGTGATCAGTTGATAGTTGGTTGCACGGACTACAAGGTTCTTCTTCTGCGCAGTGGTATATCATTGTGACATAGTACCTTTGCTCAAGTACTGGATGACCTCTGTGAAGTAATCTTCAGCAATCTGTACTGAGAAGAGTTGTGCATTTGGAAATTTGTCTTCCAAATTCATTGGTTCCTCTCCATTTGTGACCCTCGATAGGTGGTCAGGCCCTGCATTCAGTTTCCTTGGTTTGACTATTACCTTGAAGTCAAATTCTTTAAATAGAAGTAACCATCGACAGATTCTCCCCCCCAACACTGTCTTGTTAACTAGGTATTTCAGGGCTGAGTGATCTATGAATATCTTAAAGTGTTTTCCCAATAGGTAATGTATGTATTTCTGTAGTGCGTAAACCATAGCTAAGCCTTCTCTTTCTGTCATGTTATAATTCTGTTCTAAGTCTGATAATTTCCTACTTGCGAATGCTATCAGGTGATCCAAGTCTCCTTCTCCTGGTTGCACTAATATAGCTCCAAGTGTTATTGCTAATGAATCTACATGTACATGGAATGTCTTTTCCCAGTCTGGAAATACCAATATTGGTGTAGTGACCATCTTTTCCTTCAGGGTATCCAGACCGTGTTGGCACTCGTCGTTCCATTGATACTTGGTATCCTTCCTTAATAGTTTTTCCATAGGCACTGTAATCTACGCGTAGCCTTTGTTGAATTTCCTGTAATATCTCGTATGTCCTAACGTTTCTCTTAGTTGGAAGACTATTTTTGGTATTGGTAGGTTAACAATGAATATGATTTTGGCTGGATCCACTAGTAAACCCTGTTTTCATACTATGTGTCCCAATAGTATCCCAAATGGTGTTCCAAATATGCATTTATTGATATTCAATGATATCTGGCACTTTCTGCATCATTCTAAAATCAGGCATAAAACTTCCACATGGTTTTTTAACAAGCTATAAACCGTCCAATCATCTAGGTATACTTCAAGAAATTGGTGGATGAATTCCTTAAATGTTGCGATGACCACTCTGGAGAATATCGCATATGCATTCTTCAATCCGAATGACATGACTATGTATTGATACGATCCCCATTCTATCGCAAATGTGGTCTTGTGTCTATCCTCTTGTGTTGTCTTAATCTGATGATATCCTGAGAATCCATTGGTGAATGAATAAGCTTCGTGTCCTCCTACGTTCGTGAGTACTTCATCCATGAATGGTGTGGGGAATGGGTCGTGTAAACATGCATCATTCAAATTCCTCAATTCGATGCATATCCTGATCCCTCTTCCTTGTTTCTTGTCATGTACTACCATCGGTCTTATCCATTCTGATTCTTCGACTAGTTCAATGATGCTGACCTTGAGCATCCTGTTGATCTTGTCTTTAACTTTCTGTTTGTAGATGGGGTTCAGTCTATATGGTCATTGTTTAATGGGTCTTGCCTTATATCTGAGTGGTATCTTCATTTCTCCTAATTCTCCAACTATTCCTTTTATCTCTATAAAGGTCATGAGAAAAAGGTCATTGTATTCACGCAACAATTTTGTGATTCTTTCTAGTGTTTGTTCGTCCCAATAATCTCCAATGCTGGCCATTTTGGGCTGCTCAATGGTCCCTATGTTAACCTTCTTGATATTGATTGGCACAGATATGACCTCTGATTCTAAGGGTGGTCCTTCCACATTTATCTCTCCTTCAACTTCTTCGATCTGAATATCGCACGGATCATCTTCATATGGTGCTTCTTCCTGTACATGGTAGCATGACAACAGTTCCTTGATTGTCTTCTTATTCCACTGTTGTACCTCTGTGATAACTTCCACTTCTGGTTCTATAATGAATATGACATCTCTTATTCGTTTCAGGGCCGTGTCTATGTTGGGGTTCTCATGCTCAAATGAGAAAGTGACTGCAAAGTTCTGTTGGAGTGGTTCCCATGTCTTGGTTCCTTTTTGCATTTTTTGGTCTATATACCAATTCGTTGGTATGCCTTCTAAAGTACGAATGAAGTGGTGAGGCCATTCTTCTGGTGGCATCATTTTCCATAGTATTTTACATGCCTCCAAGTGTTCTGCTAGTATTCCTAGTCCATCATATTTTTGTCGGTTGTTCCATATATGTTCTGTGTCAAACCTTATGTGCAGTAATCGTTTGCATTGGTACTAATATATGATAGTCTCTTTGTGTGCACCCCACCATATTGCAGGTGTAGCCTTTAGTTCTAAATATAGTGCTAATAGTCTCTAGTTCTCTAATACTTCATCTTCATATTGTGTCAAGAAAGTTTCCAAATAATTTAGCCCGTGAAAACTGGGTGGTTCTCTGATTTTTATGCCAAGACATCTTACTGCGTGGTTTATTCTTGCACACCTTCTTGTGGATACTTCGTATAGTATTTTCTGCTAGTTTTCTAACCCAGTGTCTGAGTACATTGTGCATGAATTAATGCTCCTCCAACTGAGTATCTCATCTGCAGTTGGGTTTATATAGTCTGCATCGCGCGCAGTTGTTTTGTACAACTGGACGATTTCGTCTAAAACCTCTCACCTTCTGATGGGTCAAGTGGAGCTATAACCCTATAGTCTTCCAACTCAAATGTCATTTTTTTGGTCTTCAAGTTAATTATGGCCTGGTTGTTGAATGCCCAATCCAGTCCAAGTAGAGCTGGGTAAGGTGTTGTACCGTCTACTATTTTGATGACTACAAAGTCTGCCTTAGTGTGCATGCCATCTATATCTACGATTAATCCTTTCAGTATACCTATTGGTAGGAC
Organism: Picea engelmannii; assembly: GCA_009831015.1. Classification (NCBI taxonomy): domain Eukaryota; kingdom Viridiplantae; phylum Streptophyta; class Pinopsida; order Pinales; family Pinaceae; genus Picea; species Picea engelmannii. Next base: position 64,319 of record ML799886.1, on the reverse strand, counting down.
TCTATGTTGATTCACTAGCTTTAATTGAACAATTGAGTATCCCAGTGTAGGTTCTCCCATGCATTTCCATGTGGTTTTTGGTAGTACGTTCACCTCGGATCCTAGATCTAGTATAATATCTCCCATGATAAAATCCCCAATGTTAGCCTTGATTCCAAATTCTCTACTTGTTCTTCTTCTTGTGTGTAGGTGGTTGGCATTTTTTAGTTTTGGCTTCTGTTCCGTCTCGTCGCTACATTTCTCTAGGAAGTTTTGAAATACTTTGATAGATGAGGGATCACCTAACATTTTGATGCATGATTGAGAAAAGTCTTTGAGAGTACTTACTTGTTCCTTAGGTTGTATTATGTTGGTATGGTCCAGTGATGGTGGCATGTCATATTCCAAAGCTTCCTTGTTCT
>ML799886.1:29291-63149 GCA_009831015.1 Picea engelmannii | reverse complement strand
TTAGAATATAGGTTAGTTGCATTGTTGCTTCATTTCAATAAGAACCAGTTTGATGATTAATGTTGCACCATGTTTTAGATGCTTAAAAGATCGTTTGGTCAAGCCCCATGGTGGTGTCTACTTAAAAAACCTTGGAAAAACCCATAAAATGCATTTATCCTAAGTTTTTCCCCTGGCGCATGTGTTTTTCGCTCCCCACTTATGCTCCTTGCACATATAAATGGTCCAGATCGTGGCACCCAGATCTACGGTGGACATATCTTTCCGGACCCCCCCGACCATTCTACCTTTAACAGGGGGGGGGAATCACTGATAAGACCCGCGCGCATCTGGATGGCCCAGGATCGAGCACACAGATCTAAGGTCAACATTGGATTCCGGACCCCCCCCCATTCGTTCTGCCTTTAATGGAGGGGGGGTTCGGAATCACTGATAAAAGGCGTGAAAATATCTGCGGCCAGAAAACAAGTGCTCAGATCAAGGGCTCAAATTGTCTTTCGGACCCCCCCGATTGATCTACTTTTAACTGAGGGGGGGGTTCGGAATGGTATCTTTCCTCTGGCGGGCCCCCTTTATACATGGAAACGATCTAATGGCCCCAAGTCCCATCATCTCCTGCTATCTGACCTACCATAGTCATCTCTAGACGTCACCATCCACCTTTCCTGAAATAGTCACATCCCATAACTGTTGTTAGTTCTTCCCCCCCATTCGTTTGTGGCAAGCCCACTCACTATGACCTTTACCTCCAATTGATAGTTTCCACATCACCTGTCTGTATTCCCTCAGTCGTCATCACCTTCCATCTCACATCCCAAATGATTTGTTGGCCATTTATTATTGGAAAACCTATCCGTTATCCAGCTGACCTGTCTCCCACGCCCAACGGACACCTGTTTACTCAAAACTATCCCTCATTCTCCCTTTTCTCACCATTTACCACTCATCGCACTAGAGAGTTTCTACGCTGTTTACTCTTCCATTACAGTCAGTTCCCTCATCCACAGTCATTCTCCCCCACTAACGTTGTTTGTCTTGTAGGTACTATTGCAGAAATGGCGCCAAAGTCAAAACAAGCATAAGGAGAGGAGAATTTGTTTCTCCTGCCTCCTGTCGACCTTGAGAAGATCCCACTGGTCGACAAAGACCGATTAATCGTAGATACAAAGTGAGATTTTGATTTTGCAGATCTTCAGTCGTGGCTCAAGGAGGTCTTCCTAGACCAGAGCGATGAAATTGGACTCTGGGAGTCCAATTTACCCCTTTACCTCTTTCCTCAAATTCACCATTTTCCCGAGGTCGCTCTCAAGTTTCAAGCCCACTACATTCCCGAGAAAAGAGCCATCGTCTCCTCATCCGTAGAGATTATTTTCCTCATCACGCCCAAATCCATAGACCAGATGATGCAAATCCCCCGAGCCGACTCTGCGTCACCCTTCAACCTAGAAATTCTTACAGAATTATACCAGAAAATGATATTATCCCAAAAGGCTCAAATATTCAAGCTTTTCCTTCCCCAATCCACTCAATTTCCCTCCACAAATCCTCCTTATCCGTCTTCCATGTCCTCGACTAAAGGAAACTAGGTCATCTCATCCCTTTGTGCTTTGTTAGGATACTATTCTGATCAGTGGGTAGATGAATGCATTCTGATTTTTCTATCCATCTTCTCTACCGATGAAAATCCCACCACCCAGTTTGACTTCAACACATTCTTGGCAGACAATATTCATGAACAGTTCGTGAATTTCGGCATGGAAGGCATGTTCAGATACTCATCAATACTAGCATACTTGTTCGTCTTCTTCCAGGAAGATAAATTTGGCTTCTCCATGCAGAAGATGGATGGGGATGGTAGACCTCAAGCAGTGACAACATGGAGCTCCTTACTCAAGCACAACTCCACTGATTTCAGTTTCAAGGAGTTCATTGATCAATTCTACCACCCTGTGGTAAGTATGCTAGGCAGCAGGCCTGAGCCTCAGATAAACGATGAAGTTCAGAGGATCCTGCATCTCTCGGAAAACACAAAGACCGGGGATTGATACTTGTATCAATATTACACCGAAATCAGAGTATACGAGTGCGAGTTGGCACCGTATAAGTTTCCCAAGTATCTGCCTGTCATAATTTTTTCTTTGGAGTATATCAGGCTGATAATAAATTTCGGTGATATCCATTTTGTGTCATTGAAGAAAAAGAAACAACTTAGGATCAAGGGGTAGATTGGTTCCTTCATCTGCAACAATCGTGGCACTGGGGAAGAAGTAGACAGGATGCTGAGGGAAATGAAGTTCTTTATGAGCTTCCCATGGAATTATGATCCATGTGGGATCATCTCAGAGATGAGGGTGAAGAACAAAAACATCCCATATGTTCATGAGTCCAGGCCTGAAGTTGAGAAGTTCGCAAATCAGATAGCTTGGGAGCCTAACACATTGATCGAAGTAGAACAATAAGATCCCCTGGCCACTGTGTCACAAATGACCACACCATAGGTCCCGAAAGAGAAGAGGCTTAGGCAAGACTTGTCTCCTCCTGTCACTGAGGTATCTTCCAAAGAATTCTAGCTGCATAACAAGAGGCCTAAGACTGTTGCAGTTCCTAGCCCGACCGGGGAAAAAGAAGCCCCATCTACTATAGTGACCAAAGTTGGTATTCCAACCTTCGGTTCGAGCCTCCATAAGGTCATTACCCCAACATTGCTGAAGAAATCCATAGACTCTCCATTGAACACTCATCCAGGTAAGGTAGGACCCAAGTTGAGCATTTTTAAAAAATATGAGCTGATCAAGAAAAGGAACCAGACCCTGACCAGCAGTACTTGCGCCCAGTTCTGGAAGCAGACATCGACTGCGCAACATAGGTTTCTATCGGCATTCGACATCGAGAAGGGAAGAATGCATATGACATTCCTCTAGGCACAGGTACCAGATCCCAAGGTGATCACTGAGTATAAAAGGGCCACCTTCAAATTCCAGATGAAGGACGTGCATCCAGCCGATCAGATGGATCTGCACAAGAAGACAAGGGAAATGGTTTTCTATACATTGGCGCATGCTTCCACTTCTGCCTCCAAATGTTAGGTGTCCCCAAACAATGTTCAAACACAACTCAAGTTGGAGAAGATATCGTCCTTTGCAAAGGACAATAGGATCAAGACTTTGGAGGAGCTGGTCCTCAAGATCGGTTACGATCCTTCAAATGTGAAACCAACTGAGGAAATGATAAAGAAGAAGAATGATGACATAACATCCTTGAGGAAACAACTGAAGCTCCTACCCACATAGAATTTGCAGGTGAAGGAGATAGCACAGGAAGAACGAGAGAAAGATGAAATGCTCATGATGCTCATGGAGCAGAATGCACAGCTTAAAGAAATGGAAGCTGAGATGGAGAAACTATTAAAAGAGAAAGAGAAACTGAAGCCAATGGAAGTCATTCCATTGAGTTCTATTCCAATTTTAGGAGTGAGCACAACATTAGTGACAAAATTCCCATTCGCAACTCCATTGACATCCCCGGAGAAGACAACCGACCTAACTAAGTCCATGGAAAAAATGAACCTGCAGGAGACAGATATCAACAGGCTAAAAAAGGATATTGAGAACCCTCAAGAACTCAAATCTTCCTTTCAGACCAGCCTCTCCAAGGAAAATCATGCGACAAAGTAGCTCAAACAGGAGCTACAACAACTCTGGAAGCAAACAGTGGAAGGAAAGACTTTAGCCGAAGTTAAAGAGAGTGTATGGACAGACATCACCAAGTCCATGAACGAGATATGACCCATGATCCAGATCATGTTTGAGTAGAATGAATTGGTATAGAGAAGCAAACAGGCCATTGAGAATATCAGAGTAGAATTGGGAGACATGCCAACACAGGCGGACGAGATCATCAAATTCCTCAATTCTAAGACCAGGGAAGAACTGGAAGAGCTGAAAATTGAAGATAGAACAGAGACCATCCTTGAGGTCAAAAGAGTTTTGACCAAGAGAGGATTAATGCTTCAGCTAGAAGAAAATGTTCAGGCCATGGACCTAGGGGTACAAAGATTCTTCAGTAAGATAGAGGCTCTACAGAAGAGAGGTCTACCTAGTCTGAATGTAATCAATGATAAATTGATGACACTCCCAGACTACAAGAAGAGATTGGCCGATGTGGCTAAGGACAGTTCAAAATTTGTAGGTATTCAAGGGAGCATCACTAGAAAGGAATTTTTATACGCTCTTTAGTGGGACATCAGTATCCAACATGAGATTTGATACATTTTCCTCACCAAGCCAACCTTCGCCAAGTACACAAAAATTGACGAAGTGTATAGAAGACTTATCAAAGTCAATGTGCCCAGTCATCTCCGATGGGAGGAGCTCTGTGATCTGATCGAGTAGTAGATGAGTTGTCCCAGTCCAGTCATTTGTCCAGTCAGATGAGGTCGTGCAAAGGCTTCATCAACGACCCACCCAGAAATCAGCGTGCAGTTACACCACATCATCAAGCAGTTCCTAGATTTAGGAAATTTGTTAAGTTAGTTAGGCTAAAAATAGATTTAGCACATCCTGATCATTAATGACAGGATCCTTTGTAATTTGAGTTATAAATACTTCATCTTTCGAAGTATTGAGGGTTGTTGATCTTCACACCCTGACACTATCAGACTGTAATATTTTTGAAGAGATATTCCATTAATAAAAAGGAGGCACTTTCACAGGATTCTTGCATGTATTCACTGGTGATGTTTTTCTCTCTAAGTTGAATGTTATTCTCGCTTTGTTACCATGCTATTTTCTAAATCTAATCTTTAAGAGTAACGAAGGTTGTAGGATTTATCTCGTATACCATGTTTCTAACTCGAAAGATTTAAGTGTTTTATCTTCTGGTGTTTCCAATAAAGAAATTMTTAACTKCTTCTTTGTTGAAATTATCTTTCTCATCTTTTCTGCTATTCATCATTYAYGCTATTAAAGAATCCAGTGATTATATTATMTCGCCCTGTGAAAGTTTTCCCTTTGCATTTCTGGTTTGTATTTCATATTTTATTAAAAACACAGACCCCATAGCCCAATGGATGTGTAGACTGTCTCAACCAACTCGAMAAAAAACTACGACAACAAAAACCGACCTATTTATTTACCTAGCCTAATATTTAAAAATGTGAAACATAGCTAAATCATATAGAGAGATCCCTCTCTGAAGTTGGAAGGGCTAGATCCTAGCTTCAAAAGCGGTTGGATAAAGTTACATTTTGTGGATTTCTTCTGTTGTCAACCTCTTGGAAATTTACAGAGTGCTAACATAGTGGCGACTCCACTAGGGACAAAACATATAAAATTTATAACTTCACGTTTTCTTTCCCTAAGAGAAAGTTTTTTCCTGAAATATTTCAAATTTGAGAAGGAAGTAATGTTTAGAGGTTGATTAAAATTTGTACATATTATTTTCTAACTCATAAAACTAAAAAATATATATATAAAAATCAAAAAAGAAATCTGGCTCCCAAGAAAGTTTATACTCGATCTCATCCAGACCCAGAACCTGCGATAGTGACAGATAACCCAGAAAAGTTGCTTAGGAAAAGGACCATAGCTGAAGGATCAGTGAGTTATACTCCCTTCCATAAGTCCCTTTCCTTTTCAGGGGAACCCATTACCTTTCAAAACCCTGACTTTGACACCTTTTCCCAACAAAGCCTGGTTAGAACACGGTCCGACACTTTTGTGACTAGAATCATTTTCGACCCAACTGTCTTACAACCCTGAACCCCTAAAGTTTTGTCTCCCACTGCTAAACCACAAATCACTCCCTCAGTTCTATCCAGTCCCTCTTTGTCCTCGTCTTCAGTCACTACCTCACCAATCATCCAGTCTGTTATCCCACCTCCTCCACACATCATGGAAGCTCGATATGCTCCCTTGGTGTTGGCTGCGCCTCTTCATGCCATGCCCCAATACTATCAAATGAGAATTCCACAGTTCGATGCGACAGGACCTTTAAACGCCCAACAACATGTTGATAAAATGAATGATTATTTTGATCTGCATGAAGTAGATGAGGATGACGTTCAAATGAGATTATTTGCCCAAAGTTTGACAAGTGACGTGAAAAAATGGTATAAAGGTCTACGTGCTGCATCAGTCCTTGACCTTATCACATTCCAAATAATTTTTATGGACAGATGGGAGGTAAAGAAAAACCCTCTCCAAATCTTATCAGAATACGAAAATATTAGAAGAAATCAAGGTGAGACAGTACAAGATTACTGCACTCGTTTCAATAACCTATACAATGCAATCCCTGCTGAAATCAAACCTCCACAGGGTTTGGCATTGATAAAATTCCTTGATGGTTTTGACACTGACATGTCATACCAACTAAGGGAAAGAAACTCTACCACCCTGGAAGACATGCAGAAAAGTGCAATAAGTGTGGAGGCAAATTTGTTGGAAAAAAGGGCACGATAGAGGTCAGAAAGGAGAGTCACCATTAAAGAGGAACCTTCCACATCAACCTCTGATTCCAAATTGGATTCCTTGGCCATATCAATGGAAATAATGATGGAAAGACTTACTATGTCAGACAAAAATCCTCCAAGAGAAAACCCACCAGCTCCTCAGGTTCGGAACCCCAACTTTAGGAGAAACCCTCCTCAAATCAGACAGAGAGATCCTAGGGATCAAAGGGAGCAAAGAGGACCAGATCAGCAGATCAGACCTCCCCTACAAGAAAATTATGCTGATGAAGGGGAGGAGGTGATCGAGGAATTGGAGGATACTCACATAAATCTCATGGGCATTCACGATAACGAAGCTATTTTCCTTACCCAAGAAGAGCAAGAACTGTTTCTTCTCAATCAAACAAAAGTAAGTGAAGAAGCCGAAGATGCAAAAAAATAGGCATTCGAAAATTCCATTTTGGAGGTACACCGACAGTATAATCTGTGGAGTAAAAATACAGAAGGGATTTCCCCAAAAAAAACGATTGAAACGAAGAAGGTAATTGAAACCAAGAAGGCCTTTGAGTCATCTGCCGAGAAGATTCCTGAGAAGAGCACTGTCGAAGTTCCCGCGAAGAAAAACCTTACTATTCTGAAAAGATCGTCACAGCCCGAGGTTTCACCTATTAATCCACCAAGTACTTATGGCCAGAAGAGTGTGGTGGACAAACCAGAATTGATGAGCCAAGGCAGAGCCCCTACACCTTTTATCCTTGAAGGGGAATTAGCCAAAGTAAAAATTCCCATTCCACTTTCTGAGTTGATGAACAAAGACGTTTATCCTTCACAGGTGATTAAAGCACTGACCATTGAACCTGACATAGGCATGAAGGCCTTAACCATTGGATCAACAAACCATTATGATACTGTGAACCTTACAAATGATCAACCTGAAATTTTGTTTGGATCTGAAGTAGATGGCCGAGACGATAATGGGGATGTCGCTCCTTTTTACATCAGTTTAAACATACATGACCTGATCTTGCATAACGCTATGCTGTATTTGGGCGCTTCCCACAATCTGATGCCTAAAGCGGTGATGGAGAAACTAGGACTAGAGGTCACCAGACCTTACAAGGATTTACACTCATTTGACTCCAGTAAAGTTAGATGTATTGGTTTGATCAAGGACCTATGCATCACCTTGGTTCAGATTCATGCGAAGAGCATGGTAATGGATGTGGTAGTTGCAGACATCCCTCCGAAGTATGGAATGTTGCTATCCCAGTCTTGGGGGCCTAAGTTGAGAGGTACTCTACATCTAGATATGTCTTATGCCACTATCCCAATTTTCGGGCAACAAAGAAGGTTGTACAGAGAAACATTGATGAAATACTTGGTCAGTAGCCAAGAAAAACCGCACAACTATCCTCTTTACTCTATGCATTCCGACTTGGATTCTTTTATCTTGTACAATGATGGTGACATGGGAGAACAAGATACTCAGCTAGCAGAAGATACATCTAGTCAGGATGAAGGCCAAGAAACCATTGAGGTAGCAAGGAAGAAAAACATGATAACTGAAGAGCTACTGGAAGATTTCTAGAGCATGGATTTTGACGGAGCAGTAAGCAAAGAAGGAGCTGGAGTAGGAGTCTGGATGCACAATCATAGAAACATGTATTCGGAAAACCACTCTTACAAATTAAATTTCTAATGCACTAACAATATCGCTGAGTATGAAGCCTTGATGCTCGGTCTGAAGCTTTTGAAAAAAATTGGTGCCAAACAGATTATGGTAAGAGGTGATTCTGAGTTGAAAATTAAGAAAATCAAAGGTGAGTACGTTGTGAAACACCCACGTCTTAGAGCTTATAGGAATGTTTTTCTTGATGCCCTTAGATGTTTCACTGAAGTTGACTTGCAGGTAATGTTGAGGGGACAAAACATTCTTGCTGACGGATTGGCTACGTCAGCAACCACATGTAAGATTCCTTTCTGCTCAACTCGCCCATACATTGTGGAGGTGAAATGCAGACCAACCGTTCCCGAAAATATCAGGTACTGGCAAGTGTTTGGTAATGATGATCAAATCGAAGACTTTCTGCAGTGTAAAAACGATTTTTAATGTACGAATATAGATTTAGAGAACGAAGATGAAAATGTAAATAGATCAGATTTTGAAATTGATAGTGTAAATAGCATAGATTCAGGAGAATTAGGCGATGATGATATGGAGGCCGATGTTTTACAATTGAAAATAAATGTTTTTCCTAGGGGTCTAGTTCCTTTAGAGGACTTGTTTGATTTTAACGATGTAGCCAAAAAACCAAAAATTGAAGCCAATGGACAAGAGGTAGAAGACTGTAATATAGGGACGGAGGAGAAACCCAGGATGGTCAAATTGTCCAAATCACTACCCCCTGAGAAAAAACTCAAATACATTGAGTTGTTCAAAGAATATTCGGATGTCTTTGCCTAGGGTTATGAGGATTTGAAAGCTTATGATACCAACATCATACAATATAGGATTCCAATAAAAGAAGACCAAAAACCATTCAGACAGAAACTTAGGAGGATAAATCCCAAGTTACTCCCTCTGATAGAAAAGGAAATCAAAAAAATGTACAATGCCAAAATCATAGTCCCGTTGTGTTTTTCCAAATGGGTCTCTAATTTGGTCCCTACACGTAAGAAATCTAGGGAAATCAGACTTTGCATAGTTTTCCGAAATCTGAATAAGGTCTCCCTGAAGGATAATTACCCCTTGTCAAAAATGGACCACATCCTTCAAAGGGTAGTCGGATCCAGTCAAATATCTTTGCTGGACGGTTTCTCGGGTTACAATTAGGTCCTCGTCCACCCAGATGACCAAGACAAAACCACTTTCACCACACCATGGGGCACTTTCATGTATGTGAAAATGCCTTTTGGTCTGATGAACGTAGGAGCCACATTCCAGAGAGCGATGGATATCGCCTTTGTGGAAGAATCGGGTAAGTTTATTGTTGTCTATTTAGATGATGTAACTGTGTTTTCCCGATATGATGATGAACACCTGCGACACCTCAGACGAGTCCTCGAGAAATGTAGAAGGTTTGGGATTTCTTTAAATCCTAATAAAATCCTTTTCGAGCTAGAGGAAGGCAAACTGCTAGGACACATCATCTCCAAGGATGTAATCAAAATAGACCCCAGCAGAATCGAGGCCATACAAAAATTAGAGCACCCAAGAAACCTTAAAGAATTACAGTCTTTTATCGGGAGAATAAAATTTCTACGAAGATTCATTCCCAATCTAGCTGAGCTCCTTAGAAACATTACAAATATGCTAAAAAAGGAAGTGAAAATAAAATGGGACTCTGAGTCCAGACAGTCTTTCGAACAAGTCAAACGAGCACTCATAGAGGCCCCTGTCTTAATCAGTCCTGATTTTACCAAGGATTTCTATCTTTTTTCTTTCGCTTCCGAACATACTATAGTAGCGGTATTACTACAAAAGAACAGTCAAGGGTATGAACAACCCATAGCTTTCTTTAGTAAAGTATTAAGAGACGCTGCTCTGAATTACAAGATAATGGAGAAACAAGCTTTTGCCTTGGTAAAGGCTATAAAATATTTTAGGGTCTACATTCTCCATTCTCATACCATTGCATATGTTCTGAATGCGGTAGTAAAAGACATTTTGACACAGGACAACCCAGATGGGAGAAGGGGAAAATGGATTGCTGTCATTTTAGAATACGATATAGAGATTAAGCCTACAAAACTAATCAAGGGTCAAGGCCTAGTGAAATTAATGGCTGAATCAAATTTCCATGCTCTTGACATTAATTTTTTAGCTGCAGCAGATGAACAGGGTGAGATGGTGACTCCAAGTGTGAGAGAGGTATTTCTCAACTCTCCATGGTACGCAGACCTTATATTCATTTTGTAAAATTTACAAGCTCCCCCTGGTTTGACTAAGACTAAAGCTAGATTTTTAAAGTTGAAAGCCTTAAAATTATGTATTATAGAAGGCAATTTGTATTGGAAATATCTTGGAGGCATTCTGTTAAATTGTTTATTGAAAGATGAAGCTGACAACGTGTTACAAGAATTTCATGCAGGAGAATGTGGTGGCCATCTGAACTGGAAGGTCACAGCCAACAAAATACTCAGAGCTAGATTCTATTGGCCCACCCTATTCGCCGATGTACATCATAAAGTGACTGCATGTCATCAATGTCAGTTGTTTGAAGGCAAAAGGAAACTCCTTCCTCTCCCCCTGAAACCGATCTCAGTTGAAACCCCTTTCCAGCAATGGGGACTGGACTTCATTGGAGAAATACACCCCCCTTCTTCATGCCAGCACAGGTGGATTCTCACTACCACCGATTATTTTACCAAATGTATCGAAGAAGTACCAAGCAGGCAAGCCACTGACTCTGTTTTTATCAAATTCCTTGAAAATAATACCTTGTCTCTCTTTGGATGTCCTAGAAAGATTATAACTGATAATGAAACTGATTTTCAGTCAAAGAAGCTCATAGATTTATGAAACCATTATCACATTGGTTTGGGGCATTCCACAACTTACTACCCTCAGGGGAATGGGCTGGCGGAATCTTCAAACAAAACCTTGGTAAATATCATCAAGAAAACGTTGCAGGAAAACAAGAAATTATGGCATAACAAGTTGGTGTTCGCATTATGGGATGAGAGACTGACCACCAAAAGGTCAATCGGTATGTCACCATACTAGCTGGTCTATGGCACAGAGGTTGTTTTCCTCACTTCCTTAGGAGTCCCTGTCATGAAGTTGCTTCAAGATGTACAAGTCGAGCCAAATGACTCACAGAGAAGGATCAACCAGATGATCCATTTACAATAGTCTAGGGAAGGCGTTTTCAATAAGACTCAAGTAATCCAAGAAAGCATCAAGAAGATTTTAGACAAAAGAACCAAGGAAGATGATTTTGAGCTAGGATATTTGGTACTGAGATGGGACACCAGAAATGAAGACAAGGGAAAGCATGGAAAACTTGACAGTCTATGGAGAGGACCATACATGATCAAAGAATTCAAGGGGAACAACGCTTTCTTGCTGAACAACACTGATGGGACAGATCTACCAGGAGGACCTGTAAATGGCAGAATGCTAAAACATTATGTGCCACCTCAGCAGAGACTCAAGTTTTCACTCTCCATTGTACATACCATTTTTATTTTTATTTTTTGCCTGCATTTTTCTGAGCGAAGAACATTAGTCAGTTGGTTGAAGCCCGAGGAGAAGGCCCTAAGCTGCTGACCACTATTCTTTCAATGTTTTGAGAATAAATCCAATCAATCAACGAAGGCTACTAGGTAGAAGTTTTCAGAATGGCAGGAACCAGGATTCTTGGCACTTCACAGGGCAAGTACCATCCCCAGGTTGAGCCGTTGTTATCACCCTATAAGTTATAGGATCAACTGGTGACTGGGATATTATCTATCTCTAGTTTTTTTGTTGACAAATGATTTTTCATTTTGAAAATAATTTGAAAAAGAAAGAAAAAATAAAAGAAAAGAAAAAAGGAAAATAAAGAAAAGAGAAAAGAGAAAAGAAAAGAAAAGAGGGCATAAAAGAATTTCAATAAAATCCCCATGCAATAATAGTAACTCGGTCCATACCTTTCAAGCATGGCTAAGTTATTTTTAAATTGATGTTGATAGGGTAGTGAATGAGTTTGGCTAAACAATTTAATATTAGCCAAAGTGTCTAGGTTATATTAGTGAATAAATCTGGCCAGACTGTCTAATCTTGGTCAGACAAGCCGAGGGTAGAATAAATTCTTAACCCAACAGTCTAATCTGGGTTAACTGTCATAGGAAACTAGGTTAGAATATAGGTTAGTTTCATTGTTGCTTCATTTCAATAAGAACCAATTTGATGATTAATGTTGCACCATGTTTTAGATGCTTAAAAGATCGTTTGGTCAAGCCCCATGGTGGTGTCTACTTAAAAAACCTTGGAAAAACCCATAAAATGCATTTATCCTAAGTTTTTCCCCCGACACATGTGTTTTCCGCTCCCCACTTATGCTCCTTGCACATATAAATGGTCCAGATCATGGCGCCCAGATTTACGGTGGACAGATCTTTCCGAACCCCCCCTACCGTTCTACCTTTAACAGCGGGGGGGGGTCCCGAATCAATGATAAGACCCGCACGCATTTGGATGGCCCAGGATCAAGCGCGCAGATCTACGGTCAACATTGGATTTCGAACCACCCCGTCCATTCTGCCTTTAATGGAGGGGGGGGTTCGGAATCATTGATAAAAGGTGTGCAAAGATCTGTGGCCAGGAAACAAGCGCTCAGATCAAGGGCTCAAATTTTTTTTCGGACCCCCCCAACTGATCTACTTTTAACTAAGGGGGGGGGGTCCGAAATGGTATCTTTCCTCTGGAGGGCCCCCTTTATACGTGGAAATGATCTAATGGCCCTGAGTCCCATCATCTCCTTCTATCTGATCTACCATCGTCATCTCTGGACGTCACCATCCACCTTTCCCGAAATAGTCACATCCCATAACTGTTGTCAGTTCTTCCCCCCCATTCATTCGTGGCAAGCCCCCTCACTATGACCTTTACCTCCAATCGATAGCCGCCATGTCACCTAACTGTATTCCCTCAGTCACCGTCACCTGCCATCTCACATCCCAAATGATCCATTGGCCATTTGTTACTGGACAACCAATCCGTTATCCAGCTGACCTGTCTCCTGCGCCCAACGGACACCCATTTACTCAAAACTACCCCTCATTTTCCCTTTTCTCACCATTTACCACTCATCGCACCAGAGATTTTCTATGCCATTTACTCTTCTGTTACAGTCAATTGCCCTCATCCACAGTTAGTTTCCCTCATCCACAGTCAGTTGCCCCGAATCAATGATAAGACCCGCACGCATCTGGATGGCCCAGGATCAAGCGCGTAGATCTACGGTCAACATTGGATTTCGAACCACCCCGTCCATTCTGCCTTTAATGGAGGGGGGGGTTTGGAATCGTTGATAAAAGGCGTGCAAAGATCTGTGGCCAGGAAACAAGCACTCAGATCAAGGGCTCAATTTTTTTTTCGGACCCCCCCAACTGATCTACTTTTAACTAAGGGGGGGGGGGTCCGAAATGGTATCTTTCCTCTGGTGGGCCCCCTTTATATGTGGAAATGATCTAATGGCCCTGAGTCCCATCATCTCCTTCTATCTGACCTACCATCGTCATCTCTGGACGTCACCATCCACCTTTCCCGAAATAGTCACATCCCATAACTGTTGTCAGTTCTTCCCCCCCCATTCATTCATGGCAAGCCCCCTCACTATGACCTTTACCTCCACTCGATAGCCGCCACGTCACCTAACTGTATTCCCTCAGTCACCGTCACCTGCCATCTCACATCCCAAATGATCCGTTGGCCATTTATTACTGGACAACCGATCCGTTATCCAACTGACCTGTCTCCTGCGCCCAACGGAAACCCATTTACTCAAAACTACCCCTCATTTTCCCTTTTCTCACCATTTACCACTCATCGCACCAGAGAGTTTCTATGTCGTTTACTCTTCTGTTACAGTCAGTTGCCCTCATCCACAGTCAGTTTCCCCCACTAACGTTGTTTGTCTTGCAGGTACTATTGCAGAAATGGCGCCAAAGTCAAAACAACCATAAGGAGAGGAGAATCTTTTTCTCTCGCCTCCTGTCGACCTTGACAGGATCCCACTGGTCGACAAACACTAACTAATAGCAGATAAAAAGTGAGATTTTGATTTCGTATATCTTCAGTCGTGGCTCAAGGAGGTCTTCCTGGACCAGAGCGATGAAATCGGACTCTGGGAGTCCAATTTACCCCTTTACCTCTTTCCTCAAATTCACCATTTTCCTGAGTTCTCTCTCAAGTGTCAAGCCCACTACATTCCCGAGAAAAGAGCCATCGTATCCCCATCTGGATAGATTCTTTTCCTCATCACACCCGAATACATAGACCAGATGATGCAAATCACCTGAGCCGACTCTGCGTCACCCTTCAACCTGGAAATTCTTACAAAATTATACCAGAAAATGACATTATCCCAAAGGGCTCAAATATTCGAGCTTTTCCTTCCCCCATCCACTCAATTTCCCTCCACAAATCCTCCTTATCCATCTTCCATGTTCTCAACTAAAGGAAACCAGGTCATTTCATCCCTTTGTGCTTTGTTAGGATACTATTCTGATAGGTGGGTAGATGAACCCATTCTGGGTTTTCTATCCATCTTCTCTACCGATGAAAATCCCACCACCCAGTTTGGCTTCAGCACATTCTTGGCAGACAATATTCATGAATAGTTCGTGAATTTCGGCACTAAAGGCATGTTTAGATACTCATCAATACTAGCATAGTTGTTCGTCTTCTTCCAGGCAGATAAATTTGGCTTCTCCATGCAGAAGATGGATGGGGATGGTAGACCTCAAGAAGTGACATCATGGACCTCCTTACTCAAGCACAAATCCACTGATTTCAGTTTCAAGGAGTTCATTGATCAATTCTACCACCCTGTGGTAAGTATGCTAGGCGGCAGGCCCGAGCCTCGGATAAACGATGAAGTTCAGAGGATCTTGCATCTCTCGGACAACACAAAGATCGGGGATTGGTACTTGTATCAAGATTACACCAAAATCAGAGTATACAGGTGTGATTTGGCACCGTATAAGCTGCCCAAGTATCTTCCTGTCAGAATTTTTTCTTTGGAGTATATCAAGCACATAATAAATTCCAATGATATCCATTTTGTGTCATTGAAGAAAAAGCAACAGCTTAGAATCAAGGGGCAGATTGGTTCCTTCATCTGCAACAATCGTGGCTCTGGGGAAGAAGCAGAGAGGATGCTAAGGGAAATGAAGTTCTTTATGAGCTTCCCATGGCATTATGATCCATGTGGGATCATCTGAGAGATGAGGGTGATGAACAAAAACATCCCATATGTTCATGAGTCTAGGCCTAAAGTTGAGAAGTTCTCAAATCAGACAGCTTGGGAGCCTAACACATTGATCTAAGTAGAATAGCATGATCCCCTGGCCACTATGTCACAAATGACCATGCCACAAGTCTTGAAAGAGAAGAGGCCTAGGCAAGACTTGTCTTCGCCTGTCACTGAGGTATCTTCCGAAGAATTCCAGCTGCATACCAAGAGGCCTAAAACTGTTGCAGTTCCTGGCCCGACCGGGGAAAAAGAAGCCGCGTCTACTACAGTGACCAAAGTTGGTATTCCACCCTTCAGTTTGATCCCCCATAAGGTCATTACCCCAGCATTGTTGAAGAAATCCACAGAATCTCCATTGAACACTCAGCCAGGCAAGGTAGGACCAAAGTTGAGCATTTTTGAAAAATATGAGTTGATCAAGAAAAGGAACCAGACCCTGACCAACAGTACTTGCGCAACATAGGTTGCTATTGACATTCGACACCGAGAAGGGAAAAATGAATATGGAATTCCTCCAGGAACATGTACCAGATCCCAAGGTGATCACTAACTATAAAACGGCCACCTTTGAATTCCAGATGAAGGACGTGCATTCGACTGATCAGATGGATATGCATAAGCAGACAGGGGAAATGTTTTTCTATACATTGGCGCATGCTTCCACTTCTGCGTCCAAATCGTATGTGTCCCTGAACAATGTTCAAACACAACTCAAGTTGGAGAAGATATCGTCCTTTACAAAGGACAATAGGATCAAGACTTTGGAGGAGTTGGTCCTCAAGATCGGTTACGATCCTTCAAATGGGAAAGAAGTTGAGGAAATGATAAAGAAGAAGAATGCTGACATAGCATCCTTGAGGAAACAACTGAAGCTCCCACCCACAGATGATTCGCAGGCGAAGGAGATAGTAGAGAAAGAAGGAGAGAAAGATGAAATGCTCAAGCTGCTCATGGAGCAGAATGCACAGCTTAAAGAAATGGAAGCTGAGATGGAGAGACTATTAAAAGAGAAAGAGAAACTGAAGCCAATGGAAGTCATTCCATTGAGTGCTATTCCAATTTCATGAGTGAGCACAGCATCAGTGACAGAAGTCCCATCTGCAACTCCATTGACATCCCAGGAGAAGACAACCGACCTCGCTAAGTCCATGGAAAAAATGAACCTGCAAGAAACAGAGATCAGCAGGCTAAAAAAGGAGATTGGCAACCTTCATGAACTCAAATCTTCCTTTCACACCAACCTCTCCAACTAAAATAAGGTGATAGAGAAGCTCAAACAGGAGCTACAACAACTCCGGAAGCAAGCAGTGGAAGGAAAGACTTTAGCCGAAGTTAAAGAGAGTGTATGGACATACATCACCAAGTCCATGAACGAGATATGGCCCATGATCCAAATAATGTTTGAGAAGAATGACTTGGTACAGAGAAGCAAATAGGCCATTGAGAAGATCATAGTAGAATTGGGAGACATGCCAACACAAGCAAACGAGATCATCAAGTTCCTCAATTCTAAGACCAGGGAAGAACTGGAAGAGCTAAAAATTGAAGATAGAACAGAGACCATCCTTTAGGTCAAAAGAGTTTTGACCAAGAGAGGATTATTGCTTCAGCTGGAAGAAAAGGTTTAGGCCATGGACCTAAGGGTACAAAGATTATTCAGTAAGATAGAGGCTCTACAAAAGAAAGGTCTACCTGGTCTGAAGGTAATCAATGATAAATTGATGACACTCCCAGACTACAAGAAGAGATTGGCCGATGTGGCTAAGGACAGTTCAAAGTTTGCAGGTATTCAAGGGAGCATCACTGGAAAGGCATTTTTAGATGCTCTTCAGTGGGACATCAGTATCCAACATGAGATTCGATACATTTTCCTCACCAAGACAACCTTCGCCAAGTACACAGAAATGGACGAAGTGTATCGAAGACTTCTCAAAGTCAACGTGCCCAGTCATCTCCGATGGGAGGAGCTCTATGATCTGATCGAGTAGCAGATGAGTTGTCCCAGTCCAGTCATTTGTCCAGTTAGATGAGGTCATGCAGAGGCTTCATCAATGACCCACCCAGAAATCAGCGTGCAGTTACACCACATCATCAAGCAGTTCCTAGATTTAGGAAATTTGTTAAGTTAGTTAGGCTAAAAATAGATTTAGCACATCCTGATCATTAATGATAGGATCATTTGTAATTTGAGTTATAAATACTTCATATTTCGAAGTATTGAGGGTTGTTGATCTTCACACCTTGACGTTATCAAACTGTAATATTTTTGAAGAGATCTTCCATTAATAAAAAGGAGGCACTTTCACAGGATTCTTGCGTGTATTCACTGGTGATGTTTTTCTCTATAAGTTGAATGTTATTCTCACTTTGTTACCATGTTGTTTTCTAAATCTAATATTTAAGAGTAACGAAGGTTGCAGGATTTATCTCGTATACCCTGTTTCTTACTCGGAAGATTTAAGTGTTTTATCTTCCGGTGTTTCCAATAAAGAAATTCTTAACTGCTTCTTTGTTGAAATTATCTTTCTCATCTTTTCTGCTATTCATCATTTACGCTATTAAAGAATCCAGTGATTATATTATCTCCCCTGTGAAATTTTTCCCTTTGCGTTTCTGGTTTGTATTTCATATTTTATTAAAAACACAGACCCCATAGCCCAATGGATGTGTAGACTGTCTCAACCAACTCGACAAAAAACTACGACAACAAAAACCGACCTCTTTATTTACCTAGCCTAATATTTAAAAATTTGAAACATAGCTAAATCATATAGAGAGATCCCTCTCTGAAGTTGGAAGGGCTAGATCCTAGCTTCAAAAGCGGTTGGATAAAGTTACATTTTGTGGATTTCTTTTGTTATCAACCTCTTAGAAATTTACAGAGTGCTAACATGTTGTATGGTGTTGGGGCTTGAGTGAACTATGGTGCTACCTGCCTAGTCATCATTTATGCCTGTACCATGTAGGCGTCTGAGGTTCTTTCCCCCATCAGCTCCATAGTTCTGCAATCTTTGTCGTCGTGGCCGACTGACTTGCAGAAAGTGCAATATGAGTTCATTGGGACTATTTGGTATTTCTGCATCATTGTGCAATGGTAAGGGTCGTGATCCAATTTCTTGCATATTTCACACCATAATCCCCTCTATGGTAGCGAGTTTGGCATCCCTGTTGCCATATATTGTGCAAACGTCAGACATTCATTTTTCTGGTGTCCTTTTGTCCTGCATGTGGTACACTAGATGGCTTCTCATTTTTCCTTGTTCTTATTCTGGTTCAGCTGAAATGTTAAGTTCTTCAGATCCTCTTTCAGTTCTTCGATAGTCGGGTCCATCTATTGATATAGATTCTCTTCCAATTGCAAGGCTACCTACAAAGCCTCTACTTGTATCTGAAACTTTTGTTGTCATAGTGGGTATTTTAAGTGTGGTAGTAGTGAGTTTATAAACATGTGCCAATGTTGCATCTCAGTCATGAGGTATTTTAATTTCCCTTTTAGTCGCTTCAACCTTTGATCAATCTCCCATACTGATTCTCCTAGTTTCTGTCTTATTTCAATCATCTTGTTCATATACTGATCCTCTGATCTCAACTTCTGGAACTCATTGATTAATAGTTTCTTAATGTCATCCTTGGAGCATTGTTCGTGTCTAGACTCATGTACCAATCTAGTGCATTATCTCTTAGCATGATCGCTAACTATGAAAGTTTGGTGTTGTCATCAGTGACCTTCTTTTCTTCCCAGATCTTGGCGCAAATGAATAGATGATTCTCAGGGTCTTCTGTTGCTCCTCCTAGAAACTCTGGTAATCTGATAGTAGGGTTGTGTCCTGCCATTTTGAGTATTGAACTACTTCCTCCTCCGTGCGCTGTGGATAATTGACCAATATTACCTGAACTGGCTCCTCCAGTTGTCGCTCCTTGTGTAGATGTACTTCTTACTGTCATACTTCCTCTGAACTTTGGTTGCCTAAATGGTGGTGTTCTCTATGGTGTATTGGTCACACATGGGTTTATGGGTTCCACACTGACATTGACTGAAAGGGGTGGTTGTCTTCTTCTCCCATTCTTGGGCCTTTGGTTTTCCTCTAGTAGGTGGCGCATAGGATTCCTCAATATGCTCCACATCCCAGATATCCTCTACCTCCTCCTCATCGCTTCCCAAGCCCTCCCTTTTGGCTACAACTCTCTTCTTGGTGTTTATCTTATATTGGTAGGGTGCTCCACTATGCATCATTCCTAATGACACCAAGATCCACTTGAGCTAGTTGTCATCCATCGAGATCAGGTCCAAGGGTTCCTCTTCCTTCTTCTCTTTATCCTGCCCTCCTTCCATTCCTCCTTTCTCTGTCAGTGATTCTCCCCTTCCCCCATGAGCACAGGGAAGTCTAATTGTCTAGTTCCATTGTCATGACACCTTTTTTATAAAGAAGTATCTTGATAGAAGTATATAGGGATCGAATGTACCTTCCTCTGGGTGCTCATAGAAATTCTTTCGCGACTGCGCTATATGACTTTGTTGTATCTACCACAAACTCTGTGATGAATCCTGCCACAATAATGTCAAGCCAAAAGTCTACTGCATGGGTGAATTTATTTTTCACCAACTGTAGCTATTGAATCTATACTAGATTCCAATCTAGCTGTTGAATCTGGTTCATTGGGTGATAATCCGTTAATATTAAGATCCACTCCTATAGTAGATGCATAAAATCATAGAAAAAGATTTCGTGTAAATCTATAAGCACATATTTATCCATGTATCTGCATGGTGTGATTCTAGGGTTTCTATTGTCTTTGTGTACAAATTCTAGCTCTTTAGTACTCAACCAACCCTCGATTTCTTCTCTCGTGGGGTTCCAAGGTCTCCACCTTCCCTTCTAATGGCTCATTGTTTATTTGATGGTTTTTGTCCACTCTATATCATCAACTTAGTCCTATCTTTTTCCTCTTAACCCAACAAAAGAACCATTTGTTGGTATCTTTTATATGATTTATAGACCCGGGGTTCTTGTCATTCAGGATTCCAACAAAGCCTCTAACTATCATCCCTCTTGGTAAACCAGAAAGCAATGCAACGCCCGGAAGGTACTGTGCAGTCTCACCTAAGATAGTTATAGATGGTTGACTATAAGACTCAGGTGTTTATAGTCTGGAACAAAGTAGGGGATAAAGGGTTTCTTGATTATGACCCTGTTTTGCGAACTGTTACTGTAATCTACTTGTTCCTAAGAATCACATGCATATAACTCAAAATATAAACGGATTCTAATAATGAATTTGGTTATTCATCAATTATAATTACCTATTGTTGAAAGCAGTTAAACACATGCAAACATTCAACACATTACATAGAGATTATGTTGGTTCACCCCTCCTGGGCTACATCCACAAAGATCTCTCTCTTGGCTCTTTTATTATGGTGGTTATTTATTTCCTTGCGCAACGCGCTTACAGTGGTCCGCAAAAGTGGGTAAGATCAATGTGAGGTGAACTAGATCACACCAGGCTCTACAACCTGCGGTCTAATCCTCATATCTACCTTCCCTCCTATCTATTCTTGCTAAACAACTTAAAAAACTCGGTTCATACAACTCAAAATCCTTCCCACATCTCTAATCTCAATACTCGAAACAATCACACAATGACAATCGTAATCCTCATAAAAACTAGCATAAAATTAACAATGATAAAAACAACAAAAATAACCACATGCTATATGATACTTTCATATCTATATTTATACATTTCAGGATTTTCATCCACTTACAGAATATTACCAAAACCCTAACCCTTCTTATGCTAGGTTTTTCTCCCATGTGCATGTTGTTCTTCCTCCAGTTGTCGCTTTCCTCTATGCACACTTTCTTGCATTCGCTCGTGCTGATCTTTTGCCAGTTGTCACTTGAATTTCCTACACACTTTCTTTCCCACGATCATCCTTCTTTCCACTTCGGCATGGTGCCAACACTCTCCAACCTAATTCAAGGCTCGAGCGGATCCGAAAAGATATTTTCCATGACTATGGTTGAGTTATTAAGGATGTTTTGATTAACCAATTAGGAATATTAAATAAAGAGGAAGAATTATAGAAGAAATGTGACAACCACATAAACATGTACATAACTTAAATGAAGCATAAAAAAAAAAAACCATAACAACAATGTGATAACAGAGTTCGACAATCTCGCCTACGTCTCCGGACCTTTGTCTCAGTGGGTGAGGCTTTCTTATTTTTGTTCAAAGCTCAATAAGTACATCACATAAGTTCCAAAAGTTTACAAAACTAATCTGGTCTTGTTCTACCAGATCTCAAGAACCCAACAGAATAAACAACACTCAAATCAAATGACCAAAGATCCCAGAAATGGCCCGCAAACGTGCACTCCTTAACAACTTCCCTGCATAAAAATGACTTTGGCTTGGAAAATATTTAGCATAAACCTACTCTAAATCTATTTATATGGCCTTAGTAAGGCTGGGTTTATATAGATCTGAAGTTGGTAACCATCTCCCAACTTCCTCCCAAGATCCGGCCTAAAAAAGGGCCCAATATCCCCCCAAAAGGGCAAATAATCTCCAAAATTGTTCCAAAAATCAGTGAAAAATCATTGTTCCAAAGTTTAAAAACCACTTTATAACTATTATTGGGATAATCACCCTCTATCCTAGGTGTGCGCCCCTAAACACAGTCATATGGAGGCATGTGGCCAAGCGCCATTCCCCTAGGGGCTGCACGTTGGCCCCCTTCTATGCAAACGCCTGGTCTTATGGGATTCATTATAGGACCAAGTCGTGAACCCTTCGTGCTAGCATGGATGAGGTCGGGTCATGTGGAGAGTTACCAACGGGACCAGAGCTAAGGATAATCCATACCCCTACACACATGAAACTAAAAGGGTAGACCATGGTCATGTCAGAATGGATGTATGAGTGTATACATATCGGAGGCTGGGGCTAGGCCCCAACCCTTTGTTTCCGCCAACGCGCATATATTAAAATTTAAATAAAACTTATTACATATGGTTTATAAGAACCACCCATGGGTGGCCTGGCTAACCCAGCCCTGCCAAGGTGTAGCCCGGACAGAGGTCCAGTGTTCTAGCCTTGTTGACTCTAAACAAATTTTGTAAAGAAAATAACTACCAATACATGGGTGCCACATGGCACCACACCATTTTCCAAAAAATCTACCACTTGTTAGCATGCGATTGGACCAGATCTGCCACCTATTTTCCCTGTCAGCGTCATACCTTGCCATGTGTCATCATACAAACATGCCACATGTCACCATATGGACATGCCATGTTAGTTGTACGGGCGTGCCACGTGTCACCCTTATAGTGGTGACACGTGTCACCTCCCGGTTGGTCCACCTATCCTGTCCATGTCAACATCGATACACCTAGTCATCCTACCAACTATGCCTGCCACGCTAGTTGTATGGTCATACAGCCTATACAATCAGCTTCCACGTGGAACTGTATTAACTCTACGGACTATACAGTCAACATTTTTTTGCCTGTTTGGAAAAATGAACAGATCTCCATAACTTGAGAATACGACGTCTGTTTGAGCTTGTTCAAGTTTCATTGGGTTTGTATCAATGAGGTCTACACACATGTTCATTTTGAAGCCATTGTGAGAAGTTTGATTTTTAGGCCTTTTTTAGCCCCATCAAGCTCCTGGATCTGATTCTGGATCACACCTCCCCACTAAAGGACCTTTTGGTCCCTAAAACGTTACTAACTAGTCATCAAGCTCAAGATAGGCCACCCAACTTGATCTATGTCTCTTAACTATGTCCTGTGCACCTGTCTCATCAAGATCAACTGTAACACAACCATGATAACTGATAGCATATTGCTAGCCATTTGAACCCTGTCACATCTTACTGAAGCCACTATCATCCATGTAGACAACATTACTAATGATAGCATAAAACATACAACTGCAAATGAGTTGATATGTTTGTAATATTTGCATGACATTAGCTTATCTTGAAGCAAACTATGATTGATTTTCCATTCCAGAATCATCTCCTATTCTTTCTTAAGATATATTACTTGATTTGAAACAATTATAGGTTTGTTGCTTGCTTGAATTGTCTTCTTTAATTTTTCCACAGTTTGAAGCATTTTATTTTCCTTTACATGATGAGCATGAAGCACATAATCTTGACCTTCTTTGGTTAATTGATATTGATTATTGGTCCTATAGAATATTGCTTTACGATAATATAAGTATTGACTACATAAGACCATTCCACATTCACTTAGTGGCACTACATCACATGTTACCTCATCCACATACTTAGATGAAATAGAAAATTTTAATGTGCACTGCTTGGTTATTTGCATTTGATGATTGTTGCTTATCCATTTAAGTGTGTATGGCTTATGATGTATCTGTGTTTTTAATCCCAACTTCTTAAACAATTCCTCTTAAATTAGGTTAGATTGAGATCCACTAAATGTATCAACCTTAGTGTACCGCATGATGACCCTGATGTGAAACAAGTTACTTCTACAATCAATTCCTTCACCAATTTTACTTTTCATACCAACCAATGAGACCTTTGATTCATCACCTGAATCCAATCCTAAGTCTGTCAGTCATGTTGTCACTACAACTGTTTGTCTCCCTTTCTTTTCCTTGAACCACTTTGGCCTCTTCTCGGGATGCAATTTCCAACAACGATCCTCATCATGCCCCTCTTTATTGCAATGATTGAAAGAGGGCTTATCTTCCTTTCTCGTCACTTCATTTGACTTCTTTCCATGCCACTTCCTTTTTTCCTCCTTCCTTGAAGACGATTCCCTTGATACACCAACACATGTTTTCCCTATTTCAATGTATGTTCCTTGAACATAAACCTCATCAAGATTAGTTGGTCCAAACATGAATACAATATTTCGAATATGTGCAGGTAAACCTCCTATATAATTCATAAGATTTTCTTGTGTATTTAAAGGAATATCTAACATCAATGCCATTTCTTGAAAGCCATCTGTGTATTCTTGCACTGTTTTTCCCTTTCTTAGTTTAAGAGATTGCCATTCAATTAATGCTTTCTATTTATAACCCAAAGTATATAATTTCTTTTTAAGTGCAGAAATGAAACTTTGCCATGATAGAAATACATTACCCACTTGTTGCGTTCCATTTTTCAACTTGCTTTGCCAGCAAATGAGTGTTGTGCCTGCAAGTCTCAATGATGCCAACTTGATTTGTGTGGCCTCATCCTTGATCTGTTGCACACTATAATAAACCTCCATTTGTATGACCCAATTGTCAAGTATCTTGGCATTAAATTCACCATCATACATGGGTAATTTGAATTTAACATCAAGTTTTAATAATGGAATTTCATTCTTATGTTTATGGACATGTTTCTTTTCATTAGATTTAGAAATTGAACTTGAAGAAGAAGGAGAAGAAGGAGGTGATGATGGAGGTGAAGGAGGAATATGAGGAGGATACTCTCCTTCTTCACTTTTTTCCTTTGAATATTCACCCAGATTTGGTCTTTTCCATTCCAAGTAATCCTCGTACAAAACCTTCATCATCTCTGACATGGCGAAGAAAGTTTTTCAAAAATTTTCTCATCCTGAGAAAGTCCCTCTTTCGATGCCATCTTCTGTCTTTGAGAAGTTATCTTTCTCAATCCAATCAATGGATTCTTTTCAAAAAGATTTCCTTCACCACGAAGTAGATTTTCCCCGGTTAACATGCAAAACTCAAATCCAAATGTCAACTAGCTCTGATACCACTTGATCCGAAAAGATCTTTTGCATGACTATGGTTGAGTTATTAAGCATGTTTTGATTAACCGATTAGGAAGATTAAAGAAAGAGGAATAAGTATAGAAGAAATGTGTCAGCCATATAAACATGTACAGAACTAAAATGAATCATAAAACAATAGAAAACCATAACACCAATGTGATAACCGAGTTCAACAATCTCGCCTACGTCTATGGGCCTTTATCTCAGTGGGTGAGGATTTATTATTTCTGTTCAAAGATCAATAAGTACATCCCAACAGTTCCAAAAGGTTACAAAACTAATTTGGTCTTGTTCTAACAGATCTCAAGAACCCAACAGAAGAAACGAAACTCAAATCGGATGACCAGAGCTCCCAGAAATGGCCCACAAAAGTGTGCTCCTCAACAACTTTCATGCATAAAAATGAATTTGGCTTGGAAAATCTTCAGCATAAACTTGCTATGAATCTCTTTCCATGGCCTCAATAAGGCATGGATTATATAGATCTTAATTTGGTAACCATCTCCCAACTTCCTCCCAAGATCTAGCCTCAAAAAGGGCCCAATATCCCCCAAAAAGGGCCAAAAATCTCCAAAATTGTTCCAAAAATCACTGAAAAATCATTGTTCCAAAGTTAAAAAATGACTTTATAACTATTATTGGGCTAATCCCTCTCTATCCTAGGAACGTTCCCCTAAAAATAGTCATATGGAAGCATGTGTCCAAGTGCCATCCCCTTAGGGGCAACGCGCTGCCCCCCCTTCTATGCAAACACCTGGTCTTATGGGACTCATTATAGGACTGAGTCCTGAACCCTTCCCGCTAGCATGGATGAGGTTGGGTCATGTGGAGAGTTACCAACAAGACCAGAGCTAAGTCTAATCCATACCCCTACGCATGGCAAACTAAAAGGGTAGACCATGTTCACGTCGGAACGGATGTATGAGTATATACATATCGAGGGTTGGGGCTAGGCCCCAACCCTTTGTTTTCACCAACGTGCATTTATTAAACTTTAAATAAATGTTATGCCATATAGTTTATAAGAAAAAATCGTGAGCACCCTATCTAGACCAGCCCTGCCAAGGCATAGCCCAAACAGAGGTCCAGTGTTCGAGCCTCATTGACTCTAAACAAATTTTGTAAAGAAAACCAACTGCCAATAC
This sequence comes from Picea engelmannii, assembly GCA_009831015.1. Lineage (NCBI taxonomy): Eukaryota > Viridiplantae > Streptophyta > Pinopsida > Pinales > Pinaceae > Picea > Picea engelmannii. The sequence continues at coordinate 36,805 of ML799886.1, read as the reverse complement.
CTAGGTGCCACGTGGAAAGCCATGTCTAGGCCACATGGCACCATGCCATTTGCCAAAAACTCTGCCACTTGCCAGCAAGTGATTGGACTAGATTTTCCACCTGTCTTCCCTATTAGCACTGTACCCTTTCATGTGTCATTGTACAAACGTGCCATGTGTCACCGTACGAATGTGACACGTTAGTTGTACAAGCATGCCACATGTCACCCTTGCAGTGGTGACACATGTCACCTCCCGATTGGTCCACCTATCCTATCCACATCAGAGTTTGTATGCCCAATAATCCTGCCAACTATTCCTGCCAAGTCATCTATATGGCCATACATCCTGTACAGTCATCTTCCACATGGCATTGTACAGACTGTACAGTGAACATATTTTTTGCCTGTTTGGAAAAACAAACAGATCACCATAACTTGAGCATACAATGTCCATTTGATCCCATTCAAGTTGCGTTGGGTTCATATTGATGAGGCCTACGCATAAGTATTTTTTGAATCCGTTATGAGAACTTTAATTTTTAGGCCTTTCTGAGCCCCATCAAGCTCCTGGATTTGATTCTGGATCACTAGCCCTAAACTAGTTGATTGACCCTACAAACATAAAAGTCTAATTAATTTCAATTTTGCATTCATTTTAAATGGCTTGTTTTAACTCAAAGGATATGGCAGTGAAACTAGTGATGTGTATGAGAGACGAAAGAGTAGAAAACAAATGAAAATCTGAAAGAAAAATTGCTTCTAAAAAAATAAAGATTTTCAACTAGCTCTTTGTAACCAACTTTTCATAACTAACTCTTTTCAAGATCTTTAAAAAGAAGATCTAAAACAAAATTTCACTCGACTACGAGCTACTTAAGTTCTAAGAAATCAGTAAAGAACTTAAAAATTGAACTATTTTTCCTTTCAAGTAAAATAACTAGCCCTAACTACTTTACCAAACTAAGAAATGAAAAATATTTTTATTTTTTGAAAATGCTTTAAACAGGAAAAACTTGAAATACAACTTTTTCTCTTTTCTTTAAAGAAAATAAAAGGGGGGAAAAGAAATACAAGAAAAGATTGAAACTAACCTCTGGCCCACTGCAGATCATAGGGAGTCACTAAAGACACCAAACATGCTGATCAACAAACTCAAAGACTCATCTAAAACCCTTTCAGAATTAAACAAAAGAAATATTCAAAAGACAAGCAAACTGACATCTAACCCAAGCTATAACTATAAAAACAGAGACACTGAACTCTGTCAAGAAACCCTGAGAAGTAAAACTTCAATTAGGGAAGAGGTTGATTGCATCTTCTTAAAAAATAGTTTCTTGAAACAGGTATGCTACTGATTATTAAGAAGCATGCACATGTACATGGGATATCTATAAAGAAGGGCGCGTATGTACATGTGATGTCCCAAAGATGGGCGCGTACACCTATGAAATTTCTCAAAAAATGAAATAAACAGATGGAATGACGGGGTAGGGGGAACTGGTATGGAACCAACAGGTGACCAGAATACCTTAAAATACTCAACAGACTCAACAAAAACTCAAAATGTATAAAACAATCAAACACCCCCAAAACATCCCTTAAAACCCTAGAGGTTTCCCCAATACAGTTGCTAGTTCTGCTAGCAAGAAAAACACCGCTATGGCCACACCAGGGTTTACAATGTAGGCAGATCAATAACCATTTAAAAGTATCCTACTTCTCTAACTACCGAAAACATACCACAAACTTATGCAAGAAAAGAAAAATGAGAGGGATTAGGTAACTGTAACTTTACTTAGTGTTCGGTGATGATCCTCTCGCGCTTGAAGGCTTCATTGACTGCAAACCTCCTCCCAAGGCTGGCCTATATTCAAAGATAGAAAAATAGAAAGATACAAGCATACATTTCATACATAAATAAGGGTTATATGTTATAATAAAAACATAAATCAAATGCAAACATTCAACACATCATGTTTTGGGACAGGAAAAGTACTTCGTTTATTGATAATACAATGACCACTTACAACCAAACTCAGATACTACTCCACGAACCTGGTCTGAGGTCCTCTTCATCAAGCTCCAAGTGCACCTTTGTATAGATTCTCCTCTCAACCTTCTTCTTGGGAAGTATAATGGGTTTATGATGGAGAAAGGAAGGAAAATCGGGGAATTATGAGGCAATTAACACAAAAGGGTTGCAAATGCTTGGTGCAAGGAGGGGATGTGAAATGGGAAGAGTTTCACTGTTCTTATGTATAGATGTGGAATGAGACCCCAACACCTCCTTTTATATGGAAAAATGATGGTTATTTGGTTGGGTGATAGTCTATAGGCAATGGATTAGTTGGGAAACTACCCAATAGCCCGTAATCTCAACGAATTCCTTGCAAATTTTTATTTTTTGCAACTTTTGCAAGTATACGCGGGATGTAAAGGTGTAGCATCTGTATGCACGTGGGATATAGTGGTGTATTAGGCATATGTATGTAGGAAGTAGTGGAGCAGGGTGCGTACATCTTCAAAAATTTGGTTTTTTAGAAGAGCAACTATGTGATGGCTTGGCAAAAAAAGCAAGTAAGAGGGACAAATGTCAAGTATGAATATGTACAAGAATTCATTTATTTATGAAAAAACCATGCATTCATTTATGAAAACCGTGCATTCATTTATGAAAAAACGTTGAAATTTTGTTGATTTTAAAATGATCATAACTTCACTTCCCGGACTCCGTTTCGGATGATTGTGTTTTTTAAATTGGATATTTTCCCAATAGGAATTAAAATATCCAATTTTTTTCTGCAAATTTTGCTCACAAAATATCATAATTGAGTCTGATGTGCGCAACTCTCGTTTTGTCTCCTCGGATGCATGCATTGTGCATGGAAACGTGTCTACATGTGACCCTTGAGATGCATGCCATACATCTTCCACATGAAATTCAGAAAACAAATCTGAAATGGAGTAGACATCATCTTCAATTAATGGAATACAAATTTGTGCAAATACTTGTGTAGAAGACTCTTCATAATCAAATGTTTGATCTTCTGATGGCTTCTCTTCTAGCTCTATTTGTTCAACCTCCTGCATGAAATCTTTAAAATCTTATTTATTCCCAAATAGAACCTCCAATATGTTCCATAATTCATTTGGAGTTGATTCTTTTGATTCTTCATATACTTGATGGAAAAGTTCAGGAGAAACAGACAAGCATATAAATCCTATGGTCATATCTTGTCTATTGAGAAATTCATTTTTCTCATTGGCGGAATCAGGATCTAGTTCCATTGTCATGGTTATTTGGTATAAGCCTCTAATTTTGAGAAGAATTATAATCTTTGGCTTCCACTCCAAATAGTTATGAGGCGTGAGAAGTATTCTCGGTGAGTAAAACATAGATTCCATCTTTTCTGCAGTACCTGCAAAAATAATTTGGTGTAGCTTTTACTTAGCAGTCTATCAGATTTGATACCATGTAAATGTGTTGAACCTGCATAGAATAAATCTAGCTAGAAAATACTACACACATTTGCAGAGAGAAATTCAGAAAGAAGAAGCAAGAGAGAAAGAATGGAAGAATTCTCATTAATCGTATTCCACACTCAAAGAATCAATAATTTACAATAGATATAGGATACATTAGTAACTAATGGACCATATTGGTGGTCTAGAGTGATATGGACACACACCAGTAGTTATGGGAGTAAAATGCCACCTAGTCTAGTCTCTCGGACTGTTACCAGAGTGAATTGCCACCTAGTTTGAGTTAACTAGTCTATCAGTCTTCAGTTAACTGCTGAAATAGAGTGAAGTGAGGAGGAGATCAGTGAGTCATGAGTAATTTTCTAGTCTAGTGATGATCCCAAGGACAATGTTCATTAGCTGGTGATGATACCCATGTTGCATGGTGACAAAACCAATGCAACATCTAGACTCCACTCAACTAGTCAAACTGAAGTGAAAACTGAAGAGAATATGCTCCCTAGAGGAATATTCTTCCTAAAATATAGGAGACTGAATAATGACTAATAAACAAGGAAAAACCTTAGGAAAAATAAATTCTAAGTGTGGGTGAAGTAACTCCAACATAATCATCTCAAAGGTAAGTTGAAGAACGTAATGACTGACATGCAACATAGGCACCTATTTGTGAACTCACTGTTACCACATTTGAAATACCCATTAAGACAAAAGAAGTTTCAAACTTAGATAGAGGCTCTACAGGAATCCTTACAACTAGAAGAGAACCATTATAAGAATACAGATATTGAAATAGAGGAGCTGAAGGAGGATATGAAGAACCTAACATTTCAACTCAACCAGAATAAGGGAAAAGAGAAAAGAGAAGTTGTTTGGTGTACCACATGCAGGACAAAAGGAAACCATAAGAATGAATGTCCAACTTTCACGTATTACATGGAAATAGGATTACCAAACCATTTTCCAAAAGGAGGACCATGGTGCGATATTTGTAAGACACATGGGAATGATACATATCATTGTCCAATGATGTATAAGTATAAGATAGTACCCAAGAGTTCATACTGCAATTTTTGCAAGTCAGTGGGTCATGATGATAAATATTGTAGGACATTGGAGTTGATGGGAGAAAAAAATTCAGATACTTATAGGGTGCAAGCAGAAATGATGACAGGGAAAGATACACCTCAGTTCAACCAGGTACCACCTCCATACAACAATGCACAGTCATAGTATAACACTACACAACCACAATACAAAATTGTGCAGTCGCAGTATAACCAAGTACCTCAGTACAATGCACCGTGAGGAGATTGAGCTAGGTACAAAGGTGCAAGAGGAAGCATAGGAGGTTTTGGATGAGGAAAAGGTCTAGTAGTATGTCACAAATGCAAACATCCAGTACATTATGCAAGGGAATTTCAACTTCCACCTATGACATGTATGTATTGTCACACATCAGACCATGATACATAAGATTGCACCACACTCTTGGGGAAGATCCAATAAAGAAGGAACCAGAACAATCATAATGTACATTGGATCTTTGCATAAGCCAGGGATGATAGAAGAAACATCAACATAGTCACGTGAGGAGGAGATAATATAGGAACGGATGCATTACGACAAGATACAGTGCAACACCAATGGGTGAAGAAGAATACTGAACCACAGAAGCAATTTGATGTGTGAAAAGAGAAGGAGACATTCAAGGAGGCCAGACAAGGATTTATCAAGAAAAATGTTGTGTCTACATGAGTTGCGTAGGAAAATAAGAACTCTCTTATGTACTAGATGCCTTCCTTAATGGACCACACCAGTGAAGAACAACCTTTAGAGCAAGTAAGTACCATAAATACTTTTCTACAATCCTGTGTTGATCTACCGAATCATCCATCATCTGTTAAGGTTTTGAAAAATATGCTAGAAATATGTAACAAAGAGGGAGAAGGGAAGTTAGAGCAGAAAACAGTCAATAATATCCATACAAGAAGAAGGATAAGAAGGGAATTTAGACTTAATGATAATATTGGGGATTTCAATATGGGGGATATTATACTAGACTTAGGCTCTGAAGTAAATGTTTTACCTAAGAAAAAATGGCAGTGTATGGGAGAACCCACACTAGGCTATTCACATGTCCAGTTGAAACTAGAAAATCAACATAGAGTTCTACCACTTGGAAGGCTTAAAGGTGTGATAGTAGATTTGGATGGAGTGTTCACTGAGGAAGACTTTGAAGTAATAGAAATAATAGATGGCACAAAACCATATCGAACATTTCTTGGACTGGATTGGGCATTTGATAACCAGTCTATAATCAATTTGAATACAAGGAAATGAAATTTGAATCAGGTGAATATAGAGTCATTGCACCGTTAGACCCTCCAGAGGGAGAAAGGTATATAGAACCCACTTGTTTAGATTTTGAGGAAATAAACCAGTTGTATAGAACCACTACGTGAGAATAATATTATGTTAACCCAACTGCATATGGGGTACTTAGCTTCAGAAGCATCACATCATGTTCTTCTAACTCAGATAAAGGTTTGGAGAATTGACAATAACGATTACACGAAGTTTCCACAAGAAGGTGCAAAAGAATAGACTGCGCAGTAAGATGGGCTGGTACAGAGATAAGAGAACTTGTAAGGTAGCTAGAGAGGTAGTGGGGGGGTTCAGAGGACCCATAGTGATGATAGTGGAGACCATTCAATGTAAGGTGGACTAGGTCCACTATATTATTAAATAAGTCCCACTATGGTAGTTAGATATAATAAATGGGTAATTAGATATAATAAATGTAAGAGGACTTCTTAGAAGGTTCTACTTCTAGAAGATTCATTCTCTAGAATGTTCTTAGGTGATGGTAGCACTATATAAAGGGGTTCAAGAAATGTAATGGGATATGAAGAGAAGTATTGTATTTGGAGCGGTATCTCAATAGGAGGATTCCCCCTTGAAGAGGCAAGTGAACATGAGAGGATCCCTTCCATAATAGGATCCATTGTATGGTGTTGCCCTACCTCAAGGGTTTGGTAATAATAAAGTGTGGTTTCTTCTATCTTGCTTTGTGGATATATTTTGTATTAATTATTTTTGGTGATTATATTGGTAGATCTATTCAGGTTCTTAACAAGTGGTATCAGAGCACTTTCCTTGGACATACATTGTGGGCAAATATTTTTTATTTTTGCAGGTTTTTTTTTTCGGAGAAGAAAAAAGAGGGCCGCGACATTGTCGAAGTTTTTGGTATATTTACATGTAAAATTTGTAGAAAATGGTTGTAGATCTGAGTTCCTCTCAGAAAAACACCCAAGTTTTAAAAAAAAAACGTCCGAAACGGAGTCCAGAAAGTCAAGATATTGAAGTTTTAAAATCTGCAAAGTTTTAGGATTTTTTTCGCAGACGGAGGCGAGAATTTTTTTATTTCTGTAGTATCTGGAGGCCGAATTTACCCAAATAAATTATAGATCTGAGTTCCTCTCACAATTTCAAAAAAATAATCAGCCAAAATGGAGTCCGGGAAGTGAAGTTATGAGCATTTTAACTTCAACATTCTTTTAGGGTTTTTCCAGAAAAAATCCACGATTTTCTGCCGAAACTTATTGGGTCTATTTTTTGGGTTTTTTCATGATGGCTGAAGAACCAAAGATTTCATAGGGTACTCAGATGGCTATTTCCTCTCAAACCCTGAAATAAATTCTTGAATCATTCAAAGCCCAATTGTTTCACACATTGGATGACAGATTTGATGCATTTGTACATGGCCTCACAAATGACCTCACAGACAGACTCAATGATAGTTTTCGTAGTATTCAATATTAATTGAATAACATGCAGGAGAGATTTCTTATGGAGTGCCTCAGGGATGAATATAATCAAGAAATATATGCTTGGTATGATTTTGAGGTCGATTGTGATGATTGGTATATGGATAGTTGTCATTTCTGGGATGACAACCACTTCCATATTTTAATTGATGACTCTACTCCACCTTCTGTAGAGAACATCAATGTCCCACATCAGGAGTTAGTTACCATCTTTCAGTCT